>CM060927.1:175604397-176204397 GCA_030737875.1 Allium sativum
CTATCACATTTCCGACATCAAAGTGTAACAACTACCTGGCCATTTCAATGTTCAACTCCTTTGCCACCACTTCATTTCACCATCAACCACAACCTCCTCTAACTGTAACTTCACCACAACTTCATTTACTGCCACTAAGTCACCCCCAAACCCACCATACTATCCTCCTCAATAAACACCCCAAAATCTCAATTGACTACAGATTAATCATCCTTAACCTCGTCCCCATCAGTTCAACTGTAACCGACTCCCGGTAAGATTCGAACTCCAGAAAATACACAGGCCATTTCAAAAAAAATATTGATCATCATTTCTCCATTTAATATTATAAACCAACGGATAAATCACTTAACATTTCCCTAACCTGTCTTCCTCCTTATTCATTCTGATGCAAGCTCCACGATCCTGGCCATAACCGCACTTCTCCATCAAGGCTCACCGGTGTCAGCGATGAACCCCCAGGCCATCCCACATGATTACTGACATCTAACTCTCCATCTCCACACTGTTAGTACGACGCGAGCCCTCCTTCTAAAACCCGATTTCACAGACCTACTATAGTGAACCCATCGACAAAAGATGTCACGAAATTCACAAAATCGATGCAATCAAAGTCTCTTGCTACCACGAACCCAAAATCATTCCCAAAAACATGAATTTGTGTATCAAATGCCCAAATCGAAAAATGCTAGGTTGCTGTATATTTTCCAGTGATGGGAACAACTTTCGATCCTTTCGAAATTCATACCAAAGTGAAGAGCATCTCGTAAGCAACTTGAAAATATATATATAATAAGATTTATAGGATTATATTTCCTTTTCTACGATTTTCTAAAGCTCACGAAATGATTTTCTTTGAAGAATATGGTGGCGGCTATTAGTTTTCACCAGAGAAATTTTCTGTTTAGGGTTGGATAGGTTAGTGGTTATTTATAGGATAATTATAATATTTTTTTATTGATTATTTTATTTAGTTTTAATCAATCGTTATATGTAGTCGTTGTTTAAAAATCTATACGATCACATACAATACCCAAAAATCATGAAAATGAACACGTAGCTACAGTCCGACATTATGGACCCAACGAAACTGGTCTCGTCGAATTCTGACTTAGTTTGCTAACGTAGCATATTTTTAAAGTCAAATAATTGACTGTTTTTCACATTAAAATCTCGTACGGCCACATACTGACTTCAAAAATACAAAAATTGAAATATAGCAATAATTTAATATTGCGAATCCAACAAAATTAGTTCCATCGAAAACGGAGGTCATTTGCAAAACTGGTTATTTTTAAAGCTCTAAATAACCCATTTAAATATATAAATATATTTAAAAATAATTAAATTAAATATTTAAAAATAAATATTATCGTTTATATCCACACTAGAGTATCATACAACTCCAATTAGATTTATAACTCGATATTTCAAAATTCCCATTTACATCGATATTCGATTTATATTGAAAATCCAAAAAATATAAATAAATCAATATAAATTATAAAGGAATTCCATAGCGACTTTTCGAAAATTTGATTTGAACATGAATCAAAATCTACACAATGAAATCCCAATTTTTCTCTTTCATTAGAAAAATATACTTCACCAGCTCCGAACGTTTCTTGTTTTACAGAAATCCGATTTAAAACGGACCCTGTATGTTTAGTTGAAGTTCGAATCGCCAAATAGCGAACTACAGCGCCATTTCGAGCTCGATTATAAATATAATATAATTTATACATTCAACTGTCGTTCAAATAATATATTCGTTATTCTAATTCAAATTCTAAACTGAATTATATATTTTGAATTGCCCAATTCACACCATATCATCAATTCACTATTTCCGATTATTTCAGAAATAAATATATTATTTATTTTAATTAATATTCACTATAATTTAATTCAACGACCATTTCAATCTCTCAACCCTATTTATATAATTAAATAAATTAATTATTATATGGTAAAATACGGGTCGTTACATTCTTCCCCCCTTAAAATAATTCCGTCCTCGAAATTGCTATGGTGGAGAACAAACCCTATTGACTAGCACAAATTTATTTGTTTACTTATCAACTTCAATTTCAACTAAACCAATTTAATTTCATATAAAATATTAATTAATTCTTATCAACAAAATTTTTCGAAAATCCTGAAAATTTTCTAACACCCGAAATTTTAAAAAAAATTCGCCAGCACCTCCTTTGTACCGGTCAATAGTTCAAACCCCAACTCACCTCTCTAGGCCTTCTCCAATCCAAAAGAAAATCAAATAGCCAAGCGGCTTGCCAAATCGGCCCAAAAATCACCAAATCTATAAAAATAAACGTGTACCTTTTTGTCGGGCATATCATTACATCCTTATACTTGCTTCTACCCAACACCTGCTGATCATATATCCATCTATACTAATCGATTTCAATCAATTTCAATCAATCAAATATCAATACAATTATTCGCTTATCCAAAGTCAAATTCCATTCAAACTCGAGTTCCATTCTCGATTCCAAACTCCTAGCTCACCAATCCAGTACCATTTCAGATTCTTATCTCATAATTCAAAATCTGATTTTACTTGATATGTTATATTTCAATTCAACTTCTTGTTAATTGGTTTCAATTCAATTCCAGCTTGTTTTCACAAATTTCTGTTTAATTTGTTTTTAGTTCAAATAGTCTCTTCCTAGGAGTTTTTAAACAACTTAGCTTTTCTAAAACCAAATATTCCTTTTCAGAGATCAAAACAACTTGTTTTCTCAAAACAATTCAACACAATATCTTTGGTAGTAATCCATCACTTACAACTCGAAAATAAATACTGATGATGTGGTCAACACCATCAGAATTATTTCCCAGCTGCCGAAGTGAGTTCAACACTATATCACTTTTCAAAACACATATTTAAACATTTCTATTTTGGAATCTTTTTCAAAATATCATTCACGATGCTTGTAAAATAATTTTAAAATCTCCCAGGATCTTAAAATTCTCATATATTTAATCTAAACCCATTTATAAATACTTTTCCAATTTTTAGGAATTTTAATTCCAATTCTGATTTAATTCATTTCATAACACTTATATGAATTTTATTTGGTTATATGTACATAACCAACTCAACTTTAAGCTGTATTCGATTTATATAACAACCAACACATCCAATATACTATAATACTTCAAATATTAATATTTTGTTTATATCAAAATATAATTTGGGTAAAATTATTTCATTTACCCTTTTTCAAAACATACTGTTTCGGTTTATCGTATTCAAGCTTTTAGAAACTCTTATCGATATAGTGGATCAAACTGATCGACCAGAACTTATAAACAACTCAACCAATAAATCTCCACAATATAAAACAATTTTTTTATAAAATCTACAAATACGTTCACCCGTATATATACACTCAACTCAATCTAGGGAATTACTAACCCATCTCTACTGAGTCATGCCACAGAGCCAAGGTAATCACTTAACCTTCAGCTCTGATACCACTGTAACGAACTGGGATTTTCGACTCCGAAAATCAACACAAACCTACCATGTTGATTACTCAGACATCGGAAATACCAGATCATTAATAGAAAGAAGTTAGAGGGTGAGAATAGATAAGATAGAAAATTAGAATAGAAGAAGGAGAAAAACACCACAGAACAAAATCAGAGTAACACGAATCTCACAGCGGAACGAATAAAATATATTATAACATAACTTTGAAATAAAATGTATATATATACAATAATATTATCAGAGTACAACACTTACACACAGCGGAAATAACAATAGCTATATAATCCTGAAGCCTCATGCTTCAAGCGACTCCAAGTATATCTGTAAAGACCTGAACTACTTGACTGCCCGTACAAATTAGGGCACCCAATAGTTTAGGGAAAACAAAATAAAATAAATTCTGGGTCAGTCATGGGACTGGTGTGAGTAAACTCAAATCATTTGGTTTAACTTTTCAAAATCCTTTTCAAAAGAAAAGGTAATCGTAAGACCAATCCACATATAAACACGGACGGTTTTTACCTTACGATAACCCAAAACAGTTTTGGAAATCAATACTTCTATGATATTACAATAGTGTCTAATCACAAGTAATTAACAATCTAGCAGAACGCTCGCATCTCACGTTCCACATATATAGTATAAAAATAAAACCGCGGGCGCTTATTGGAGATTGGATTCCGAATATGACAAGGTATGGGACCACCTGCCGATAGTGTATCTCTAGAGGCGAATACACTGCGTTCAACAAAAACGTCTTTTAACCCGGCCTACACATAACCAACCACTTATTTCGCTTGAGTGTATCGAATGTATATCACCAACGGTTGGGAGCTACCCACTGTTTCCCGAAAAGGGACAGCATCGAAAATAGATAAATAATGAAATGGATTTTCGCTAGATAGGTGATATACACCCTAATGGGAGCAACCAACATAGCCATGCTGCCTGCCCGATTTCTGTCATTTCCCGGTAGATGAGGCTTGAGGTCATAACGTATCTTTTGGAACACCTGACCAACCTTCACTTTGAATGCCACATCGTCATACCCGCCAAATCACAAATTTATTTCCCCAAAAATACCACAGGTATAAAGCTAAGAGAAACGAATTCCTCCGCCACCAAACGTAAGTACGTTTTTGAAGAGATCAACTTACGCAATCCGTTAGATATACTTTGTCAGACATTCGTCCTTTCACGTTGTCTTGGGTCTGGACAAACCGAAGGCACTATTATGTAAACAGGATAGACCTTGCAAAACTCTGTCTTCAATAATCTTCATCATATTTGATCGCAACGCTAACGTCCATACAAAGTGGTTTTAAGATAATGAATTTGATCCCGGTCTCTCCGTATTGATGACGGAAAAAATGGTCAAAAACTTTGATAGTCAGTGATTTAACTATCAAAGAAAAATAAGTGTACAATCAATGATCTTATTTCCAGATAGAAATTCGATCGATCAATCATCAATCAACATTTGTCTCTTTTAATTTAATTTATCATTAATTATTCATTTCTCATTTCTATATATTTGTAAATTCTTATTTCTATATTTAGAAAATATACTTTATTGATCATTGGACACATTTCCGTATTTGCTCCATTCCTTATTTTCTATATTAGAAAATATTTCTGATTCTTATTTAGAAAACATTTCCAAAACTCATTTATTTGATTTAAATAGATGTTTAAATAAAACATCACTAAGCCAATTCAAATAATTACACTCATTAACTAAATTCACTTAATCAACCTTCACTATCGAACCTTACCCATCCCTTAGTTAAAAACGAAGTCAATCAAGTTGGGGTATAACTACCTCTCAGACCTTAACTGAACAACATTTCTAACTTCGAAATAGACAAAGTTTACCTTCCAAATCTTTACAAACTTCCTAACGCAACTTTCGGATTTTATTTACGAATCCACTTCTTTATTGAAAAAAACATTGATTATAACTATAGCGTTAAAATCCCTACTTCTGAAATATCTAACTTCAATTTATAACTTTGATTCTGTAACTTAACTAAATAGACAATTTATTTATAAATAAATAAATCTTGATTAAAATGGAAAGTGAATAGTACTTTCCTGAATTCGATAAAATCGAATTTCAGGTATAACACTCTTTCGAATAAACTATATTCGATAACTCCTTTTCAAATAACTCTATTCGATTAACTCTCTTTGAATAACTAATCTTCGATAATCTCTCTTTCGAATAAACTATATTCGATAACTCCTTTTCGAATAACTCTATTCGATTAACTCTCTTCGAATAACTAATATTCGATAATCTCTCTTTCGAATAAACTATATTCGATAATCTTCTTTCGAATAAACTATATTCGACTTACAACTTTCTTCGAATAAACTATATTCGATTAACTTCTTTCGAATAAACTATGTTCGATAATTATTTTCGAATAAACTATATTCGATTAACTTTTTTAACTCTATTCGAATAACTAATATCCGATGAACTCTATTGGATTAACTCTATCGATTAACTCTAATCAATTTACTCTATTGGATTAACTCTATCGATTAGCTCTATATGATTAACTCTATTTGATTAACTCTAACTAGTTAACTCTAACTGATTAACCCTATCCAATTTACTCTTTGTCCATATTCAGTTTCAAATATAAATGTTGAAATCGATTCTGACTTCTCTATATAAGTCCTGACTTATATATATTCCATTTATCCAATGATAAATATTTTATTTAATTTATAAAATATCATTTATAAATTATTCTTCTCAATCTATCGGTTAGAACAGATTCTATTTAAAATCCTTTCTTTAAATCCATATCATGTTATACCCGTGTGCGAAGCACGGGTCTAAACCTTCCAAATGTAAAATTCTCTTTTTATACAATTCTATTCATTTTTCAAGTATTTCCTTTTATAATCTATTTATTTACCAAATAAATCCCTTTTTGATAATTCTATTTATTTTATAAAATATTTCCTTTTTATACAAAATACATTGATTTCATAAGTAATTCCTTTTATAATCTAACTATTTCCTTTACTATTTGTTTTACAAATATTTCCTTTTTCTATTCTATTTATTTTTCAAGTAAATATTCCTTTTCAGTTCTATTTGTAAATGGTTTACAAATATTTCTTTTCCTATTTGTTTCACAAATATTTTCCTTTTATATTTGTTCTTTGAATTTATAAAAATATTTTCTTTTATAAAATCCTTTTCCTTTTATATATAAAATCCATTGATTTTATATAAATCTTTATTTTCAAAATACACTTTGAAAATCACCTTTTCTATATTCCAGTATTTCTTACGGTATTTAAAATACCCAAATAACAATGATCGAGATCATTTGTAACAACCCGTATTTTCAATAACCTGTTATAACGTAAATCGAGGCAGAATTTAATTTAAAAATCTGAATCAGGGGAAACGGGCTATGCCATTGCGTTCGTCTCGGAAAAATACGCGAAATAGAGTCCGAGTTTTCGAAAATCGGAGTCCGTATGACCCGTTTAAGGCCCAACGAAGTTTTCAGAAAAATTCAAAGTAAAAACAGATTTCAAATTCAAGTTTGAATTTGAAAATTAGGTCAGATTGGGCCAGGCGGGAAAATTCCCGCCAGAGCACCCAAGTCGACAGCCCTGTCGACTTGGGAGTCGACTTGGTTGGACCCAAGTCGACAGCCCTGTCGACTTGGCTGTCGACTTGGTCCAGCCGGGCAGTTTTGCCTGGTGCACCATTTTGGGATTGTGTTGAGTTTGGGGGCCAGATTCGGTTTTGAGGGCTGAGATTGGAACTAGGGTTTAATCCTAAGGCCAAAACTAATCCTAATCTCTATAAATAAGCCCCTAACCTAACCCTAAATCATCATTATTCATTCTAGTAACTAAAATATGACAAAATCAATCCTCTCATGGCCTCCACTCTCTTCATAAAATTTCTAAATTATTTCTATAAGAGATTTGCCATGCATACAAGTGTTTTCAAGCTTGTATGAGTGTCATTAGCTTGCATTCAAGTCAAGTTTCCATATTTACATCATAAAGCAAGGGTTTTTATTGATTTGGAGCTTGCATTTTGGGTCTAATTGATTGCATAAGGGCTTTGTCATATTTTTGTGTCTTCATAAGCATTGTAAGCCCTATTCTATTTTCATATTTAAACTCTAAAGTTAATGAATGATGCAAGTGGTGTTTGATCATCATGTTATGATATGCAAGTTTATATGCAAGTTTGCCATGTTATGATATGCAAGTTTATCATGTTATGATATGCAAGTTTATATGCAAGTTTGCCATGTTATGATATGCAAGTTTATCATGTTATGATATGCAAGTTTATATGCAAGTTTGCCATGTTATGATATGCAAGTTTATCATGTTATGATATGCAAGTTTATATGCAAGTTTGCCATGTTATGATATGCAAGTTTATCATGTTATGATATGCAAGTTTATATGCAAGTTTGCCATGTTATGATATGCAAGTTTATCATGTTATGATATGCAAGTTTATATGCAAGTTTGCCATGTTATGGTATGCAAGTTTATCATGTTATAATATGCAAGTTTATATGCAAGTTTGCCATGTTAGGTTATGCAAGTTTGGGGTGATCATTTTGTTCATGTTATCATGCTATGCAAGCTTATCTTGAGTATATGAACATAAAGCTTCAAGCTTTATGCTAAAGGTTGCATTTTGGCAACATGTAAGTTATCATATCCCTTATGATAACTTGCATGTGAGGCTAAATGCGAGCTTATGGCCATTTTTACATGTCATTTATCACCATGTATCACCAATATGCTAAGTTTGGTTTTATGCATGCTTTTGAGGCCTAAAAATGTAATATGCAAGTATATGAACATGTGTACATTTCATATGCCACCATGTTGAACTTGTGGCTTCAACACCTTTATGTCATGATTATGCCAAGTTCCCTCTTTCTATCCTTTATGCGCTAATTGCGATATGTAAGCGATGGGATTGCGTTTGGGGTTGGGTAAACTTAAAAGACATAAAAACATAAGATTGGGAATTTACCTATTAAGTTAGGTCTACCCATTGGGAATTTACCTATTAAGTTAGGTCTACCCAATTGCTTGAAAATTTGTAATGTGTTTTGGAAACACGATGGACATGACACTTAGAAAATATAAGTGTGACCAACTCGAGGTTGGGTTGAGTTTGTAGCGTAAACCTACCCGGAACCGACCGGCCTAACTAGTTGCTACAAACAATAGGACCCAATGTGAGAAGTTGGTCATGTTGTACCTTGAACCCGAGGTTAGACCAAGTTGTGGTGTAAAGCTACCCGGACCCGCCCGGCTTAACTAGTAACCACAACAAGGTCTAATGTGAGAGGTTAAGGCGCATTAAATTAATTAATGCCTCGTGATTAGGGTTAAGTCATGGTCCACTTAATACTTAACCAATTTGGGCTTGGTAGATTAATTAGGGTTAAGTCGTGAACTCATCGTTACACTTAACCAAGTTAATCCATGATTAGCAAGAGGGTTAAACCGTACTTGACCCACTAGAAAAATCCTAGCAATGGGGGTCCACTCCAGCAGTAATCCCAAGTTTGTATCATTAAGGCCCTAGGGTCTAGGCTAGGGAGGGAGAACGATTACTGGACTGGAGGTAAGTGACCAAAAACGACGGCAGATGGGTACGCCGGTGTAGTTTCGGGCGGACTATGGTCGTGCACTTAGTCCGAAGCCGGGGAAAACATGCACGGGTACCGGTAGATCGAGACTGTGCACTTATGCTTATGGTGTCCAGGGGTTTCCACCCTAGGGCTTGATACACCCGACGGGAGACCCTGCACAGTCTGACTACAATTATGTTTGGGCCGTATGGACACCAACACGTGACGAGTTAGGCTTATAGGGAGCTGATCGACTAGACCGTTTGGTTAGACCTTGTATTAGGGTCATTTCATGTTATTGGGCCAAAGCTTGGGCCAAGGGATCAATACTTGTATATTCAAGTCATGTTAGTTTGCTAGTACACCTGTGGTGCAAAACCTTAATCCTGATTATGCGATGACACCTTTATCTACCTTGTTAGTTAATCATCATGCTAGTATGTTGTTATCCTTATGTTCATCCCTGCTTCTCATGCCAGTTAACTTTATCAGTTTACATTGATTGTAGTAGGGCTTACTCAGTCTTTTTGACTGACCTGTTTTCTTTCGCCTCTTTTCTTCCGTTTCCCCCCCAGGTTCTCAGGGTGGGAATTTAGGAGCTTAGCTTGGATTTCTGACCGCTTGCTTGTGGGATTTAGCTCATGTACGGTTTGACATGAAGCTAGCTATGGTTATCACTTATTTTGGGGATAGTACTTATGTATTTCAGTTTTCCAGTGATGTTGTATTTATCTAGACTTGTGTATTTGGAAAGTTGACATTATGTTGTACCAGACTTGTTTTGAAATGGTTTGAAATCTTCCGCTGTTATTTACTCTGTTTACATATATACATATGTTCTTGTTCTGCCTTGATATATCATTATGCATGTTTACCTGATTCAAACGCCCCTCCAAAGTCAGAGTGCTTGTAAGAGCCACCCTGGCGAAGGTGGGGTGTTACATCATTCAACACACATAATCAACAACAGATTATATATCACAACATATATCATAATACGTGAAACAAAACAGTAAAATAAATGTTGAGGAACCCAATTGGGTCCCTCCGACCTGTTTCCCTGCATCCACATATGTTCATCAACATAAATAACACGAATATGAAATATTCTGATAACAGAATCAATATTCGATTAATGATTTATATATATTGTTATCTAAATTTTAATCAACTAACTAGCAGTTCAATCAAACAGCCAACACACAGCAAACAACCAACATTTATAAATTCTAAAAATATTTTATAAAATTATAAATTGAGTAGAGTTAGTGAGATTTACTCACATTGGACGATCATCGTTAATAACGATAACCATCGCTTGATTCCGACGGACAATTTATTTTGCTATAAATTGTAACGAGCTCCGATTCGCTCACAATCAGTTCCATCGTGTTGCTCCCATCCATACGATTCCAATGTGACTTGTTTTTCTGAAATCAGATAACATATGGCCAAGCTGCATAATTATAGCCATTCATGATTTTTAATGAATGATTTAATTCCTTAATTTAGTTTTACTTCACCAATTACCTTTCTCAATTAAATTAATCACCGCTGCTTAGTCTACTTCTCCATTTCCAGTTGCATGACACCTCTTGCTGCCATGATATGCAACTTCGTATTTTTCCCTTTTACTTGCTTACCTTTATTAATAAAAAAATCAACCTTCCTTAATCACATTGTTTACTTACCTTTCCATGGGACAACACGAACCACCCCATCACTAAAAACATCCTTCACTCGACCTCCTCTAACTGCAACTATCACATTTCCGACATCAAAGTTAACAACTACCTGGCCATTTCAATGTTCAACTCCTTTGCCACCACTTCATTTCACCACCAACCGAAACCTCCTCTAACTTTAACTTCACCACAACTTCATTTACTGCCACTAAGTCACACCCAAACCCACCATACTATCCTCCTCAACAAACACCCCATAATCTCAATTGACTACAGATTATTCATCCTTAACCTCGTCCCCTTCAGTTCAACTGTAACCGACTCCCTGTAAGATTCGAAATCCAGAAAATACACAGGCCATTTCAAAAAAAATATCGATCATCATTTCTCCTTTTAATATTATAAACCAATGGATAAATCACTAAACATTTCCCTAACCTGTCTTCCTCCTTATTCATTCTGACGCAAGCTCCACGATCCTGTCCATAACCGCACTTCTCCATCAAGACTCACCGCTGTCAGCGATGAACCCGCAGGCCATCCCCCGTGATTTCTAACATCTAACTCTCCATCTCCACACTATTAGTACGACGCGAGCCCTCCTTCTAAAACGCTATTTCACAGACCTACTACGGTGAACCCATCGACAAAAGATGTCACTGAACTTCACAAAATCAATGCAACCAAAGTCTCTTGCTACCACGAACCCAAAATCATTCCCAAAAACATGAATTTGTGTATCAAATGCCCAAATCGAAAAACCCTAGGTCGCTGTACATTTTCCAGCGATGGGAACAACTTTCGATCCTTTCGAAATTCATACCAAAGTTAAGAGCATCTCATAAGCAAATCAAATATATATATATAATATGATTTATAGGATTATATTTCCTTTTCTACGATTTTCTAAAGCTCACGAAATGATTTTCTTTGAAGAATATGGTGGCTGCTATTAGTTTTGACCAGAGAAAATTTCATTCTAGGGTTGGATAGGTTAGTGGTTATTTATAGGACAATTATAATATTTTTTTATTGATTATTTTATTCAGTTTTAATCAATCGCTATATGTAGTCGTCGTTTAAAAATCCGTACGATCACATACAATACCCACAAATCCTGAAAATGAACATACAGCTACAATCTGACAATACAGACCTAATAAAACTGGTTTCGTCGAATTCCGACTTCGTTTGCTCACACAGCGTATTTTTAAAGTCAAATAATTGATTGTTTTTCGCATTAAAATCCCGTACAGCCATATACTGACTTCAAAAATCATGAACATTGTAATCTAGCAATAATTTAATATTGCGGATCCAACAAAATTAGTTTTGTCGAAACGGAGGTCGTTTGCAAAACTGGCTATTTTAAAAGCTCTAAATAACCCATTTAAATATATAAATATATTTAAAAATAATTAAAATAAATATTTAAAATAAATATTATCATATATATCCACACTAGAATATCATACAACTCCAATTGGATTTATAACTCGATATTTCAAAATTCCCAGTTATACCGATACTCGATTTATATTGAAAATCCAAAAAATATAAATAAATCAATATAAATTATAAAGGAATTTCATAATGACTTTTCGAAAATTTGATTTGAACATAAATCAAAATTTACACAATGAAATCCCGATTTTTCTCCTTCATTAGAAAAATATACTTCACCAGCTTCGAACATTTCTTGTTTCACAGAAATCTGATTTAAAACAGACCCTGTATATTCAGTTGAAGTTCTAATCGCCAAATAGCGAACTACAGCGCCACTCCGAGCTCGATTATAAATATAATATAATTTATACGTTCAACTGTCGTTCAAATAATATATTTGTTATTCTAATTCAAATTCTAAACTGAATTATATATTTTGAATTGCCCAATTCACACCATATCATCAATTCACTATTTTCGACTATTTCAGAAATAAATATATTATTATATTATTTATTTTAATTAAATATTCACTATAATTTAATTCAATGATCATTTCAATCTCTCAATCCATATTTATATAATTAAATAAATTAATTATTATACGGTAAAATACGGGTCGTTACATCTATCAATATATAACCTCCAAGCTCGTACGTCTCAGAGTAGGGTGTTAAGCAAGAGAATAAATTCTCAACCACCAAACAGATATATATCTAATAGAAATCAATCAAAACAGAATAAAATCCAATGTTAGGCACACATCCATTTACAAGTCCGTTCTGGGTCTGAACGAAACCGGAGGCACCTTATTCCTCGTTTCATATGTCCAATACAGGAGAAAGGTCCTCGCATATCCGGTAGATCTCCAGGTACGTCTGAACGATCACCACTTATTACCTTGTCATGGGTGTACAACCCAATCAAGACATCAATAATCATCCAAACGATGTGAAGAACTCCAGTCTTCAACCACCGTCTTCATCGTCGACTTATCGTCGAATCAATTATTCAGAATGGGTATAAACCCGGCCTTTCCGAATAATTCATGTATCTTATAATCAAGTCCTATAAAAACACGACATATGCCTCATTCCAATCTATAATATTCTTTTATTTAAATATTCTTTTCACAATTTAAACCAAATTAAGGTTTTCCAAACTAGTCGGGATTAGGGCACCTTACCGAAGTAATCATTTGTTTTATTTCCCAATCCCATCCTATTCATTCCATGGAGCAAAATTGGTAATACTCCATATCTAAAACCATGGTTTTATTGGTAAAATTAATTACCATTTCACGTTCAAATCTAATTAAAGATTTAACTGTTGCCTGGAGTAACTGGTGATATTCCATTCTCGATCATTTCACAAATTTGATAATTTAAATTATCATATTCACATTCCAATCTAATTAAAGATTAATTAAAACTCCACTTAGTTTCAATCTTCTAATAATCATTATTTAATGATTATTTAACTTTGGAAACACAAACATGCCACATCGACAATCTACACCGTACCACTGATTTCTGCCAATATATAACCTCTAAGCTCATACATCTTAGAGAAGGGTGTTAAGAAAGAGAATAAATTTTCCGCCACCAAAAAGATATATATTTAATATAAATCAATAATACGGTTCGAAATACAATGTTAGACATGTAATCCTGTCTTTAACTGGGTTAAAGAACCAATGTCATTTAACATACAGTTCACGATAAACACAAAATTACATTCCATTAACCATTTAATCTTCACGGAAAACAGATCAATATATAATCGATATCAATTTCCGTATCCGACTAATAATATAAATGGAATAACGGCCAAGCCTTTTAAATTCCATATATAGTAACAGTCTTCCTCTACAGAAGCTCACTTCGATTATCACTAAATCGAATTCCACTCAATTCCAATTTGATATATTAAATTGTAAAAGTTTACTTTGGAAAATTTTCATTAAATCTTAATAAAAGATTTGTATATTCCAAATCACATTTCACTGTTAATCGGGTTAAAGGACGAATGTCGTTAAAAACACAGTTCACAAAAAACCCAATTCACATTCCATTTTATTCCAATTACTAAATATAACTGGAAACTCCAATAATCTTAATTAAAAGATTAATTCTTTTCACACGGGGTTTAAGAATAGTATTACTGAAAACACCATTCACGACAAACCAAAAATCTAATTCGATATTAAATATAAGGCTCTAAACAGAAATTATATCGGCTTACATTCAATATCAAATTCTGAAACCAACAAATACCGTATGGGGAATAACAATATATATCTATATTCCAAATTATGCCAAAATATTTGTATAGTCACACAATCCAACATCGAAATCTCCCGAAGATGATTTCCATTCCAAATCCATTCCAATTCATACACTGGAAAATTCCGGTTAGATTAAATTCATTCACAAATACAATTTATTTATTTAAAAACGTTGGATTATCTTTCTAGTCATTAACTAGTTCATTTTGATAAAAATATATTTTATCTTTACAAATGTGGAATTTTTCATCCAAATTCTTTCCAAATCATTTATTATGATTTTACACAAATTATTAATATTTTTAATAATTTTATCAAGGCTCGTACAACCGGTTTCCAATAATGGCCACAAAACTGCATCCATAACGACCTTTTACAAATTTGATTTGGACATAATTCCAAATCCAACCGTTAGATTTCAAATCTCTTATATTCATTGGAAAGCTCTTTCCAATACGAACCGAACGGTTCCGTTTTAGGAGAATCTGACGGTCGGATCTCCCGTTACATCAATTTGAAGTTAATGGTCGAAATTAACAAATGTCGTTGCGTGTTCTATTGAACCCATTTATATATAATATATATAAAATATATGTTTCGTTCAAAATGTATTTTATAAATTCTTTTAAAAACGATTCCCACTTTCATTTCAATTTTAAATGAAAATTGAATACCCCTTATCGTTATAATATTTAAATGATAATATTTTCAAAATATCAGATTTTGAAATAATTTCCTTTTCGATATTCATTATAAAAATGAATAAAATTGATATAAATACCGTTCGCGTTAAAATGGTGCATATCTAATCAACACGGCTTCACATACTTCAATATTTTCGTGTCCATCCAAAATCGGACATCAAATTCACATTTTAATCCTTTACGGAATATTATTTTATAATATTCGTTATTTTAAAATATTCGTTATTTCTAAATTGGAATCAGACCCAATCAATTACCGTATAGTTTATTTATATGGATTTCATACATCACATGTACACAACAATAATGACCCACAATCAATCATCATCCAGAGTACATTATACAACTGCATAAGCAATAAATATAAATAATTAATGTTTACAACAGTATGTCAACCCATCGATTGACATACAACTAAACAATTGGGATTAGTGTATGTCAAATATCATCTCAATACACGTGTGGGATTTCAACCAACAAATACTGAATATTATTTATGCAGTTGGGCGATGTGTAAAATTTATCGTCCCAATCAATGTCATTTAAATGGATGTACATAAACAAATCGTCCGATTTGTAAATAAATATTTATTTTCATTTCAGGAGAATTTTATGTCGTTTACATATATGTTAAAAATTATATTTTTAATGATAAAATATTTATTTCAACACTTTATTATTTTATGTCGTTCATACATTCAATAAAAATGATATTTTTATTGTTCAAACATTTTATACAACACGTGAATATTTTATATAGTTCATTTCAGAAAATTCCATACACATTTTAGTTTCAGAAAAATTCGGCATTATAACGACGCGATATTAGAACCGGAGTAATGTCTAGCATTACCCCTTTCCTGATACTGGCTCGCACCATACACAATAATCAATCCAATTAACAAAATCACAATACAACTAATAACCACAATACAACCAATTTTAACATAATACAATCCAAACAAACTACCATGGTTTATACAATAAATAGCGTCAGGAGCTACTAAGCCCCGTCTACAACCTAAGATATATTTAACTGTAAAATAATTTGAGTGAGAAGATGTTCTCCCCTTGACCGGATAGAAATCGTTTCATAACGATTGTTTTAGTCAAATCAAACGCATGTTCAATTTGACTAAAAATCTGAGCTAGCTTCGATTATGTCCCAGTCAATTCTGAAATGTAGTGCTCGTCTTCACGGTTCCAAGAAAACTGAAATCGTCGAATTTCATTTCGGTTTGAACGAGATATGATAGTTTATATATTGACACTTATTTAATTATAATTAAATAAATTTAATCACACTTAGCTTAATCGTTGTCATTCCCTTTTTTTTCTTCCTCATGAAAAAAAACCACCGTAACCCATCGTTCAAAACAAATTTTCCACCGTCAGACCCCAATAAAGCCACCGCCACCAGATCGGAGGCGACCACTTTGAAGAGCGTCACGCCACCGCCTTGCGCCTACCACCATGTCAGACTCGATGACCCACTGGATGGAAAATCGCACTCGACGGTGGCGCATTTGAGCGTCAATTTTGAACTCCACAAGCGACTAGAAATCATCATCCCCGTACCCTTGCGAAGATATGAAATTGCACTTCCATTTTCGTTTATAAACCCTAAGCTAATTTGGTGTATTTTGATTGAAATTTGAAGATTTAAAATTGAGCAATTCCGTCCGTTATTTCTAAGGGTGGCGGCTCTCGTTGAATGATAAGGGTTAGGGCAATTTTTAGGGTTTTATATAAAAAAATTTATATTATTTTATTCCTTTATTTCTAAATTTTGCAATTTAACGTTCTAAACTCCAAATAAATCCCAACGACTGTCGCCCCTAGCTAAATACCCCCATTTAGGACACAATAGGATATGTTTCATAAGCCAATTCGACTGTTTCACTTAGTTTTCATCAAAATTAAAATATAAATCAATATATATTGAATTTAAGCATACATTTTAATTTACTAGGGCCACGTACAGACTCATAAAATTACAGAAAAATAAATATAGCTATGTTTTGATGATACGGTCCTAACAAAACTAATTTCGTCGAATTTGGAGACTATTTGAAAAATGACCGTTTTCCAGTCGATTAAATTCAAATTGAAAGTAACAAACATGTTTAGATTCACTACACTCACATATTAATTCCAAAAATTCTAAAATTTGAAATAAAGCAATAATTTGACATTCCAAATCCAACAAAAGTGGTTGTGTCGAAAACGGAAGTCGTTTGCAAAATGGCTATTTTTAACAGCTATTAAAATATATATAAATTCCATAGCCACTATTTTGAATTTTAAACTGGACGTAACTTTCTATTTATATTATGAATTCTCAATTTTTCAATTTATTAGAAAGATATTATTAAATAGATTCAAATATTTCTTATTTCACTGAAATCCGATTTATTTCGAATCCTATATATTCAATTGAAACTTAAAATCGAATTTTCAAACTACGGCGCCATTTCAGGCTCGTTTTATAATTAAAATAAATTTATACATTCTAACTTTTATTTAAATAAATTTTTAATCGTTACTATTTAAAATAAATCATTTTAAATATCCAAAACCCATTAAAATAGCTAAAATAAAAAAATTTAAATTGGTTCAGAAATTCCGAGTTGTTACAATCTCCCCCACTTAAAATCTTATCGTTCTCAAAAAGGAATGGAGCTGAAAGTTGTTTAACTAACCAACTCAACTTTCATTCTAGCTTTCATTCTTCAACTTTTTAATTTCTAAGAATTTTCTAATTTCTCAAAAATTTGGCTAACACCCTAAATTTTTGAAAAATTCGCCATAACCTCCTTTGTACGGGGAGACCTTTAAAACCGTACTTGCCTCACTGGGCCCTCATCAATCCAAAAGAAAAAGCCTAGCGGCTCATAAAATCATCAAAACCCAAGAAATACAGTAAATATGTACCTATTTGTCAGGCATACAATTTTATTCCTTTTCTTAGCTACCCTACTATGACCTATTCATTATATATACATATACATATATGCAATTTCAATCAATTTTCAATTCAGTTCAATATTTGATTTGATTTGGATAAATTTGCCTTTCATTTACATGTTGGTTGAATTAATTATCATTCCAATATTTTCATTAGTTAAACTAATAATCAAACATCACAACCACCAATCAATTTATCGATTAGCTTTTCAAATATATAACTTATATATATATACACACTCAAAATCATTTTTTTAATGTCAAATCAAAACAATAACCCTATCTAATTTTGGTTCTCACACTAGTCAATTGGAAATATATAGATATCACACTTTTGAAACTCGAACATAAATACTGATGATGATATATCAATCATCAGAATTATCTCCGGGCGACTAAAGTGTGATTCTATATCTGTCAAGTATACTTGAGGCTTCGTATACACGAGGATCAGTCGTATATTAAAATCTCTATATTTCCGATAGTCCAAAATCAGTTTAATATAAAATGCTCAAATACGTATTAAAAAAGTTTAAATTTCCAAAACAAAACTTGTTTTCATTTTTATTTTAAAAATAACACTCTTTGAAACTCATTCTAGGATACTACTGATCTCATCTCTAACGAGTCATTCCTATTGGATATTACTAATCAAATTTCTGATGAATTCTTTCATTTGGTTCTAATGTGTCTTGTTTTCGAGCTCTGATACCAGTTGTAGCAACCCAAACTTCCTAGCCTGCCTAAACCGAACAAGAAGGCGGACTGCTTTGAGAACAACACTCATCAAAATGCAAATAGTATAACATTTCATTGCTATTATACAATTACATCAGAGTACAAGAACATAACAGAGCACGAATAAATAATATACTTCATAAAAATATCAGTGATTTAAATTACAAAGCAGTGGAAAAATAATACATAACACAACTGAAAGAGATACACGGATACAAAGCTTTCCGAATACAGCTCCAACTGTAAATCCAGGATCCTGTGAAAATAATATCTGCAAAACCAAAACTACTAGCAGCCCGCGTGGAAAATATAGGCACCCAGAGTTTAGGTTAAAACAATAAACTCTAGGTTAGTCATGGGACTGGTGTGAGAACTAAAACAGTTATTTAAAACTTAACTTTAGAAACAAAGTAAATCAAGGGACCACGCCGTTTAACACGGAACGGGTTTTCTCCCTAGAATACCAGTGCATAAAACAATTTATAAATAGCGTAACGCTTTTCGAAAAATGAAGCTATTATAAGACTCAGGTCCTATCACACAGTGCAATGCAAGCCGGAAGATAGAGTTTTACCTCATAATAGCCACACATTCTTGGTATGTTTAAAACAAATCATTTTGATATTACTATAAGTGCATAGTATCAAAATCAACTTCAAATATAAATGTATCAATCATAGACAGCATGGGTACCATATATCATGTCACCATACTAGTTCTATAACTAAAACCAAAATTTCACGTATTGGAAGTTGGATTTCCATCTATGAGTCGAGGCAAGGGATGTAACCCACGGCGGCTTCGAGACACTCTATCAAATGCCTCAGGATTCCGCGCAGTGAACCCTTGGATCCTCCAAGGCCGGTCCTCCCTTACTTTTGAGGATTGGTTTTTCCTGAACACACGTTTCCCGGTCCAATCGGACCTATCCATCGGCCCCGTAGTGACCGATATATCCGAGGCGCCTCATATTCCATCATCCACAGAGGTAAAAATATATAAATGTTTGGGCTCCATACCTGACAACACCCATAGCTAGAAAGAAACGTCGTGCACTCCTTGGGTCCCTTATCCCGTTTTTGACTCATACCGGTATGAGGCTCGCGAGTTAACGCTATACACAATGCTATGCTTTTTAAGGTCATGCTTTGATCATCAACCACAAGACTCCTCTTTTCAACAAAAGTCTTGATCATTTGCGTCTCAGCATGCCTCACTGACAATTCACTCCATGCAACTAATGTCTATCAATATATAACCTCTAAGCTCGTACGTCTCAGAGAAGGGTGTTAAGCAAGAGAATAAATTCTCCGCCACCAAACAGATATATATATATTTGATAGAAATCTATCAATACAGAATAAAATCCAATTTTAGACACACATCCATTTACAAGTCCATTCTGGGTCTGAACGAAACCGGAGGCACCTTATTCCTCGTTTCATATGTCCAATACAGGAGAGGTCTCCTCGCATATCCGGTAGATCTCCAAGTACGTCTGAACGATCACCACTTATTACATTGTCATGGGTGTACAGTCCAATCAAACATCAATAATCATCCAAATGATGTGAAGAACTCCAGTCTTCAACCACCATCTTCATCGTCGACTTATCGTTGAATCAATTATTCAGAATGGGTATAAACCCAGCCTTTCCGAATAATTCATGTATCTTATAATCAAGTCCTATAAAAACACAACATACGCCTCATTCCAATCTAGAATATTCTTTTATTCAAATATTCTTTTCACAATTTAAACCAAATTAAGGTTTTCCAAACTAGTCGGGATTAGCGCACCTTACCAAAGTAATCATTTGTTTTATTTCCCAATCCCAACCTATTCATCCCATAGAGCAAAATTGGTAATACTCCATATCTAACACCACGGTTTTATTGGTAAAATTAATTACCATTTCATGTTTAAATCTAATTAAAGATTTAACTATTGCTTGGAGTAACTGGTGATACTCCATTCTCGATCATTTCACAAATTTGATAATTTAAATTATCATATTCACATTCCAATCTAATTAAAGAATCATTAAAACTCCACTTAGTTTTAATCTTCCAATAATCATTATTTAATGATTATTTAACTTTGTAAACATAAACATGCCGCGTCAACAATCTACACCATATTACTGATTTCTGCCAATATACAACCTCTAAGCTTATACATCTCAAAGAAGGGTGTTGTGCAAGAGAATAAATTCTCCACCACCAAAAAGATATATATTTAATATAAATCAATAATATGGTTCGAAATACAATGTTAGACATGTAATCTTGTCTTTAACCGGGTTAAAGAAACAATGTCATTTAAAACACAGTTCACGATAAACCCAAAATCACCTTCCATTAGACGTGGAATCTTCACGGAAAAAAAATCAATATATAATCGATATCAATTTCCGTATCCGACTAATAATACACATGGAATAATGGCCAAGTCTTTTAAATTCCATATATAGTAATAGTCTTCCTCTACAGAAGAAAAACCTTGGCTTGTCTGTTTTGAAGTTAATGATGATTTCAGTGAAGGTCTGAGAGGTAATTATACCCCAACTTGATTGATTTAATTATTAACCAATAAATAGGATGATTCAGTGTCAGAGATAAATGTTTAAAGAAATTTAGTTGAATCAAATATTTTGGGTTGTTGTAATGGTGTTTTATACAATTTTCATTTTAACCCAAGGAAGTAGAATTTTGGAAATATATTAAATAAATATTTCCTGAGTGTAGAAATGAATAGGCATAAAAGAGATAAGTAATTGGAATGTTTTCCAATTATAAATAGAAGGTATTTTCTATCTATAGAAAATAAAAGGAGGCGATATATGGAAATGTTTTCCAAATAGCGAAAAAAGCCAAGATGATTGTTGAAAATATTCGGTTAACGAATATTGATAAGGAAATGGAGTAGTGATTTAATTAATGAAATATTAATTAAGGGGCCCAGTGATTGTTTGATTCTATGAATAGATGTTTGTTTTTGTTCGATAATTAAATAACGGACTATCGAAGTATTTGCCAATATCGTTGTCAATATGGAGAGACCGGTTGGATTATTATCCGAGAACCACTCTGTATTGGCAGTAGCATCGCGAATCGGATTATATGAAGATAATTGAAGATGGAGTAAAGTGCAAGGATTTTTTTTCTATTAATACAAATTGTGCATTCGGTTTTGTTCAGTCCCAGAACGAAGTGTATGGACGAATGTCTAACAAAGTATTTCCAATGATCGCATATGTTGGTCTGTATAGATATATATGGCAGTGGAGAATTTATTCTCTTTGCATAATATCCAGAATATATTTGTGCATATCAATTAATGATTAACGGATCTGATAATGTGGCATTCAAAGTGATTGTGTTATCAATGAATGATAAGTAATCGTAGCTTCAGGCCTCAACAACTGGGAAATGACAAAAATCGGGCAGGCAGCATGGCTAAGTGGGTAGCTCCCAATTAGGGTGTATCATCACCTATATAGAGAAATTCATTTCATTCTTTATTCTGTTCGATACTATCCCATTCGAGAAAACGATTGCTGATCCCAACCGTTGGTGATATACATTCGATACACTCAAGCAAAATGAGTGGTCGGTCATGTATGGCCGGGTTACAAGATGTTCTCGTTGAACCCAGTGTATTCTCTCTAGATGTACACTATCAAAAGGTGGTTCCATACCTTGTTATAGTTGGAAATTCATTACCCAATAAGTGCCCACGGTTTTGCTTATATATTATGTATGTGGAGCATGAGATGAAAGCGTTGCCTTAGATTTCTATTTATTTGATTTAGACACTATTATAATACCAAAAGAGTTTTGATATAAAGATTACCGTTTTCTTTCAAAAAGATTTTGAAAGTTGAATCAAGTGTTTTGTATTCTCATAAGGGAAAAACTCGTTCTATGTTATACGTCGTGGTCTTATGAGATATCGTTTATTTTCTCAAATTGTTTTAAACTATTTACTCATACCAGTCCCATGACTAGCCTAGAGTTTATCTTGTTTTGTTTTACCTCAGTCCCATGACTAGCCCAGAGTTTATCTTGTTTTGTTTTACCTAAACTCTTGGGTGCCCAAATTTGTATGGGTATTCAAGTAGTTCAGTATTTTACAGATCTATCTAAAGGAGCTTGGAGCAGGAGGCTTTAGTGTAAGATATATATTATTTTTTTATTTCCGTTGTGTTGTAAGTGTTGTACTCTGATAATTGTATGTTATAAAGTTAAAATTTTGTGTTTCAAAAGTTGTGATATATTATATTTTGTTCTGCTGCATGTGAGAACTGTGTTGTTACTTTTGTTCTTCTTCTACCTTTTCTTCTAAAAAAATGATTTGTCTTTTTTGTGATATTTGGGTTGGACGTGTATGTATGTAGTCAACTCAGATAGTGCAGATTTGTGGTTCGATACAGTGGTATCAGAGCTTAGGTTGACTGAATACCTAGGCTTTGGTAGGATGTGCTCATTAGAGATAGGGTCAGTAGTACCCTAGAATGAGTTGAGTGTGTGTGTGTCTATATACATATATATAAATATAAATATATATATATATATATATATACGAGAGCGCGTATTTGTTATTTGATATTAAAACAATCATTTTATATTGTGTTGACTTGTCTGTTGGGTGGTTTATAAATTCTGGTCGAATCGTGGGATGCCACAACATCGATAGGAGTTTATGAACACTTGAATAGAGAAATTCGACATGATATTGTTTTAAAGTGGGTAGACGAAATAATTTTATGCAAAATTATATTTTGGTATGAAATGAACAATATTCTATAATTATTATAATGGATGTATTGATTGATATAATTATAATCAAATGAGATTATAAAATGGAAATGGTTATATATATAACCAAATAGAATTTGTATATGAGTGAAGTATACAAATGAGATGAATTAAAATATAATTCGAATCAGAATTTGAAATTTAAATCCTGAGTGTTTGGAAAAATATTTTTTATGTATGTTAAAATAATATAGCTTTATTTTGAAAGGATTTTTGATTAAAAATCATTTTTGAATGGATTTTGAAAGTGATAAAGCATTGAACTCACTTCAGCGGCTGGAAAATAATTTTGATAATGACTGCAACATCATCAGTGTTCATTTTTGAGTTTCTAAGTGATGAATTACTATCTTAGAAAAGTTTTGATGGGAATTTGTTTTAAAGAAAACAAGCTGGTTTGAAAATTCAAATATTTTGAATTTGAGATGGAAATAAATATATATACATATTTATATGATTTCAAAAAGATTTGAAATAAAAACCCGGGAATTTGAATTCTGGAATTTAAATTTAACTTAAGCAAGTTAAATGGATCGAAGTGAATAAATTGATCAAAATCAATATAAATGTAATATTGGCTGATTGTAAATCATTTTGATTTAATGAATGTGAGTATAGATGATGTGTAATATAAACGAGAACCAAAAGTTTTGGTTGAACTAAAAGTTGTAGAAATATGAAGAGTTGAGTTCAACATAAGTGGTTTTTAAAAGATAATGGAATTAAAGAATTTTTCCTACGTTAGTAATTTCGGGGATGAAATTGTTTTAAGAGGGAAAGAATGTAACGTCCCAGATTTTTGGTTGATTAATTTTAAATATTTAATATTGTTTTAATATTGGGTTGGTAATATAAATGGATATTTATATTTATTTATAATCAAATATGATTTAATTCGAGTATATTAAATTGCCGTAAATGATAAATACTGAATTCGAGGATAAAACTGAATCAAAATAATTCAGATGATCAATATAAGTGGTATTTGAATAGAATCGATGATAATAATAATTTATTACCAAGGAATTAATTGTTTTGATTTTAATTTATGTCGATTTAAATTAATATCTTCCCCATATGATCGAACTGGACTTCAAAACATATCCCAATGTGTTCAAACTAGTGTTATAACGCTAGAAACGTCAGTTGTTATGTATTAATTGGAGTTCAGAACCCCGAAATATATTATTATAATATATAGCGTATAAGATTGAAGTCAAATCAAATTAATATCCTACCTTAACCTATCACCTAGGATGTACTTTGCGCAGAAAAAATTACTTAATGACTAAGCATTTATCGTTATAAAATCACGCACACCTTTTCTACTTCCTCCTTTCAATTTCATTCCTATAGAAAATCAAAGCTTCGAAATTAAATAATGCGCTCCTCTTCATATCTTGGCAAATACAAAATGGCTCACCATAACAATTAAACCGAAGGCCTCAGATCCAAGTGAAATGGCCACCGCCCCTTTTTCATATTTTTGCAAAATCAAGAGAGTTTGGAATCAAAATAAAAAAATCAAATACATGGTATAATCGTTCATTTGTTAAATTCGGTTATCTCATACGAACTCGCACCTCAATCCCATAAGCACGATATTCAGTGCGTTGGTTATCAGGGTGGATCTCGAGTTTGTACAGCGAGACTAGGGTCTGGTATGGAGGTGCTGGTAGCGTCGAAGGGTGATTTTGAGATGCGCGATTAGATGGAGGAGCGATGCTGCGATGCTAGGGTTCGTCGATAGTGAAATTAGGGGTTTCGATCTTCGATAAACAACTGCGAAGCAGGAGGCATGTGAGCGATGATGCTAGCTAAGTTTGCGGTGACGGTTTGTGAGTTGCGTGGGTTCTTCTGTTCATCACAAGTCAGGCTTGGGAGAGGCGCCGGAGAAATGTTCAGCGACATGATTTGGGGAGGGATTCGTGTCTTCAATTTTGGACTGTATTAGTGCAATGTCAAGGATGTGGGATGAACATGAGTTTGGACATCCTGTTGATAAAAAGGAGTGGTGCTGGAATAGTTGAAGGAGGTATAGTGGTGCTCGGCAGTGTGGCGTGATGACTAGAATGCGGTTTATTTTTTTCTGAATGATGGATACAGTGAAATGGATTGTCATAGGAGGAGTTTGATAGGGCAGTAAGGGCTGCTAGAGTTGGGCTTGTCAATGCAGTATCATTGGACATGGATTGGTGATTTAAGATAAATTTAAGCAATTAATTTAGTTAGTTAATTACGTCTAAATTAGTTTAGTTAATGTTCTTATTTAAAATTAAATTGGTTTAATTCATATTCAAAACTCATAAAGTTTTTATAAGGTCATACTAACTAAGAAATAATTAAGGTAAATTATTTTTTAAGTTTAGTAATAAATATTTAATTACATTTAAAATTGTTCGCTAGCTTAATAATGGACATAAATTGTTAAATTTATACCAGATATTATTGAACGGAATCAGTCGTTTAATCCGTAGCTATGGGATACTCTATCGAAAATTTAAATGAAAGTCAGAATAGATCGGGAAAAATCACGGTGAGTAAATCTCACTCAAATTTTAATTAAAATTATTTTATTCGTTAAAATAATTGTTCGTTGGTTGTTTGGATGCGTTGAATTTTTTTTTTTGGCTATTAAATATATATTAGTTATTTAGGATTGGTGTTTGTGGTTATTATATATATATATTGGTGATTGGATAGCTCCCGCAGTACCATTGGCGGATGCCTGTAGTATCATTAGCGGATGACCCTATGCACCTCACGTTATGATAGAGGATGACCTTCTATACCGCGATATCTTGCCTCAAAGCAGGATGGGTATTATTTATGTTGGCTAATGTCTATGGATGCAGGAAAATAGGTTGGAGGGATCCAATTGGATTCCTAAAAAAAAATTATTATTTGTTTATTTCACATATATTATCATATATGATGTGTTGGAAAATATGTGTTTGATAATTAAGTGTTTTTGATTGGTTGAGTGTCACTGGCCCTAAATGTTGATTTATATAAAATACCGTAAAATGATATTTAGAGTTTTAAAAGGGAAATCTATTTTTCCAAAAAGAGAATTCAAATTTTGAATGGACTAGAAATATTTTCTTTTTTTATAAAATAAAACAAGTATTGAATGTATAAACAGCGTTTATAAATTAGATAATGTAGTGAATTCATAAACAGTATTTATAAATAAAATGATTTTCATGCGATAATCAGGGAATTGAAATGGAGTTATAAACAATGTTTATAAATGAAATGGAAAAATTGTCATTTGATAATTTGAATATTTAAATTCAAATATGAATTTAAAAATAGAAATGGGGAATCATTTTAAAGAAGTAAAATATGAAATTTATTCTAATGTTCAGAATGTAAATTGAACTAAAAATAAAAACATATGGATTTATGATTTGAATTCGATTAGATCGAATTTGTTAAATAAAATATTTTAAGAAAAAATATTAGGGTTGTATTAAATAGAAGTTTAAATTTAAATATGGAATTAGATTCTATATTTATATAGACAAGTTATAATAAATAATATTCCAAAAAAGGATTTTGATTTAAATTGAGTTCGAAATGGAACTTATTGGAATTTATAAAACAATTAAAGTTATAAACAATGTTTATAAACATTGTGAAGTAATTATCTAGAGATACTATAAAATTTTAAATTCAAGTACGAATTTAAGATATAAGTTGAAATCATTTCAAAAAGGGAATGACGGTTTTTATTCCGGAATTCGGAATATAAAAGGAATGGAGTTTTAAATAGAAAATTTGAAATGGAAACTTGTTTTAATATATAAAACAAAGAAGTTAAAATTATAAACGATGTTATAAATTAAGACAAATAATTATCAATTGGATAATTTAAATATTTTAATTTAAATATTTTAATTTAAATATTTTAATTCAAATATGAGTTTAAAAGTGAATTGGGAAGTGTTTTAGAACAATACGATTGATTATATTTCGGAATTTGAAATATTAAATAAATTGAGAATAATCCAACGGATTATAATTAGAATTCGATTTCATCGAATTTTATAAATAAATTTATTTCTAATGGGATTAGAAAATAATAACAGAAATGGAGTTGTAATTGAATTGATAACTGAGTAATGAAAAATCGACGATTAGAGATAATCAAAAATATTAAGTTGGATTTGAAAAGTGGATTTAAAATTTATTAAATATATATTAGAATGGAGTTGAAATTTATTTGTAAATGAAGTTTAAACGTTTATATTTAATTATAACTAAAACGAATTTGCCATTGCACGGTAGTTCGTAATTTGGCATTTCGAACTTCAATTGGGTATATAGAACTCAATTTAAGTCGGAATTCTTTGAAATAAAATCGTCAGGACCGGTTGAATAATAGTTTACTAATGGAAGAGAAAATCCTGGATTTCGCCTTATAGATTTTGAGTTATGTCAAAATCAAATTTTCAGAAAAACAACGCCATAACCATTATAAAACCATAATTGTTTATTTAAATTAATAAAAGGATTTTAAACAAATAAAATCCGAATTTTCATTAGAAAAATCCAGATTTGAGTTATAAAATATATCTGAACTCAAATGGAGTAATGAATTGATTTTTGAAATAAAAATCAAATTTTTAATTGTTGAATAGAATTAACTAATTTGAAGAATAAGTAGTTAATGGAATTTTGAATCGAAATTGGACTTTGTATAAGAAAAAGGGCTTTGTAATTTATATTTGAAATAAAAATATATAACTTGAGTTGAAAAGGGAATTCGATTGGTTTTTAAGTAATTAAAAATATATTTGAACGCAGTATGTTCAAATAAAAAGTGGAATAGGCAAAAGAGCTAATTAAAGAATAAACTAGCGAATTGCGTTAAAATGACCAAATTGAGATGGAATAAATTAGAAATGGACGCATGTATGTTAAACAGGTATGGAATGAAGAGAATGAAGTTTATAAATTTAGTGCCCAACAAGAAGATACATGTTTAAATTCCATATGAGGTTTTATGCGCTGAATCAGCAAGCCGCTTGGCTTTTTTATTTTCTTTTTGAATAGAAAGGGACGAGAGAGCATTTTTAGTTGTATCGAGTGACCCGTACGAAGGAGGTTAATGCGAAATTTTCTAAAAATTTAAGGAGTTAGAATATTTTTAAGAAAATTTGATAGTTAGAAATCAATGTATCGATATATATATAGAACTCGATATGGAAGCAAACATAAAAATAGAATATTACAAACAAAAGGGAGATCTATAATTAAATCTGATAAAATTAGAAAGAGAAACATAGACGGTTTTAAAAATGAATAATGGGTTTTATGGTGTAAGTATTCGAGGAAATTGTTGAGTCAAGAATTTCATGGAGTTTTGATTGCTGACAAAGACATAAGCCGTGGTCGACAAAAAAAAGATATTTATTGTTTTGAAGTGGCACAAAGAGCTACATATGGTATTCTAGATTAGAGGCTGATTATTTGGTGTTTTAGTAGTGTTGTTTATGTTAAAATCTATCCTCAAAAAATCACACACCTCGAAATTATCGATATATACACGAATATATATGCACACATTGATTGTGCAACCTGGGTGAAATCGGTCGGCTGCCTATATTTGACCGTTCGACCGTTTCTACCCAGAATGCACAATAAACATATACATGTGCACATAACGTGTGTGTATATATATATATATATTCAAATTCCTGTCTATCGGTCCTTTTTGAACTGTCGATTGTTTTCTTCCAGAGAGCAACCTTTCGAAAAGACACTTCCTTTCATCAATGGTTGCATCTTCTACTCTTCACCAATAATCACGGCTATTGTTCATTACTCTTCACAAAGGGTTACAACTATTTATTTTCTATATAAACAGCATGAGATCATCATTCCATTCAACTAATTTTTGATTTGTTTCTATCTCTATTTTCTTGATCTCAATTCTATATTCTCAAGCGCTCAAATTGCTCATATTCAATAATATATCGTTTGAATCCTAGAATCCATTCAATATTCTTTTGATTCAATACGATATCCACTTCCAAATCTTCATATACACAATTATTTTATTTGAGGATAAGATTATAGGAAGGTTGTACGACAAGTGACAAGTTCGTGTTATCAAGAACACATACTATCAACAACAATTGTAATCGTCTTAGTTAAAGTCCTCGGTGTTGTAAGAGGCACGTGTTGAAGTCCTCGGTGTTGTTAGTGGCGTGAAATCCCGTTCCTCTACTCGGGTGTTGTAAACTTATTTCCTCCAGGTGAAGTGAGGTGGTTGTTAGTGAAAATCCAGATAGAAGACTGGGACTGGACGTAGGATGGTGCTCCGAACCAGTATAAAAATCCCTGGTGTGATTTTTCTATTAGACTACATTTAATGTTACATATCTATGATTAGCTGATATTTATATCATCTTATATTTTCTTTCATAACTGTTGTATATTTGTGTGTTATACACCATATTACACAATACGTGTGTACTTTATTAGTACGTACGCAATCTTCATTTGGTATCAGAGCACGGTCATCATATAATCGTAACACAGTTATTTGATATATTCTAGTAATATGGAAAATAACGCAAGTACCAGCACTTTCACTCAAAACACCACCTACACGGAAGGTCAATCAACATAAAGACCTTCATTCTTTAGCGGTCTTAACTATAGCTATTGGGCAACACGCATGTCATTCTTTCTGCAGTCAAATAGCTATGATGCCTGGAATTCTACCCAAAAAGATATAGTGAATCCAACAACCGATTATTCAAAATGGACAGCGACTGAGAAAGCGGTAGCAGCTACAAATGCAAAAGCAATAAACATGTTGTTTCGTGCATTAGACCAAAAAGAATATAATCGTGTTAGCATCTGTACCACCGCATATCAAATTAGGCAAACACTGAAAACTACTCATGAAGGTACTAACAAGGTGAAACAAGCCAAAATAGCCATGCTAAAAAATCAGTTTCAAAATTTCAATATGAAGCCAAATGAAATGATCAATGACATGTATTCACAGTTTCAAATTATCCACCATGCACTTATCGGATTAGGACAAAAATATTCTGATTTTGATGTTGTTTCAATAGCCCTACATTCTCTGACTAGTGAATGTGAAGGAAAAGTATTAGCAATTGAAGAAGCTAATGACCTTTCCGTCATGAAGCCAGACGAATTAATAGGAAATCTAATGTCCTATGAAGCTAATCTGCAGGCTAGAAAGGAACAAAAAGAAGAAAACAAAAATGTGGCATTCCATGCTAAAAAAGATGAAGATGAATCAGATTCTGAATATGAAGATCTGGCATTCATTGCAAAGGGTTTCAAAAAATTCTTGAAACAACGAAAAGCCAGACGTTATAACAAAAAGAAAACTGGATCAAATAAATTGTCATCATCCGCTATAGAATGTTTCAACTGCCACAAAAAGGGGCACATGCACAAGGAATGTATGGAGCTAAAGAAGAAGTCAGAAAATGACAAATTCAAATTAAGAGGGATAAATCAAAGAAACGAGCATTCTCAGTGACATGGGATGATTCAGAGTCGTCTTCATTAGAAAGTGAAAGTGATACAGAAAATGAACAAGCAAACACCTGTTTCATGGTAGCAGAAGATGAGGTACAAATTCCTACATTTGATGAAGTACTTGATATTAATGCGGAATTAATAGTTAAATATAAAGACATAAAGCGACAATTCATAGAAGCCAAAACTGATTTGAGTAAAACAGAGTTTGAACGGGATATGCTAAAAGATGAGAAGAAAATATTAGAAGAACTTGAAAAAATTCAAGAATCATCATCTAATATTGACTCTCAATTATCTCTTTTGAGTCAAGAAATTGAAACTCAAAAAGAGTAAAACAATGCTCTTACTACTGAAAATCATGAGCTTAAGGAAAAGGTCAAAATTCTAAACCTAGATAAGGCTAGTTTACAAATTAAGTTATATAATATCTCTCAAAATGTTTCTAACTTCAACACAAGTCAATAAAATTTGATAAAAATCATTGAGAGTTCACAATCTGCTTCAAAAAAACAAGGTTTGGGATATAAGAAACAAGAAACGAAGAAACATCTCGGTTATTAAAGAAAGAAAAAATATGTAGTTATACAAAAAAATGAAGATAAAAAATCTTAGTTTATTATATTCCAAGCCAAAACCTGCTGTGAAATTTCAAAAGGAAAATGTCAAGACTATCAAGATAAAGGTTCCTTAAAAAATAACAATTTGATTAGGAACAAATATTTTTGGCATTTCATGAATACTGTGCATCTTAATTCTAATTATTTATATAAAGGGGATACCAGACCCGTATGGGTTTGGACTCCTAAGACCTAACTCTTAAGACCCTATAAAAAAGTGGGTACCATGGACTTAATCTTATTCTTTGCAGGTCCCACTTAAGAAAAAAGGAAAGTGGATATTGGACAGTGGCTGCTTGAAGTACATGACTGGAGATAAGAGCTTATTGACAAATATTACATACTCAGATGGTGGCGCCGTCACTTTTGGAGATAATTCAAAAGGCTATATCATCGGCAAAGGCGATGTGAGCAATTGCAGTACATCTAACTTACCTCTTTTTACTAATGTCATGTTATTTAAGAATCTGAAACACAATTTACTTAGTATTAGTCAGTTATGCGATAAGGGATTTACAATTTCCTTTTCAAATAATAAGCGTAGTATTTTAGATAGAGATCATAATTTAGTATTCGAAGGTTATAGAGACAAAAACATATATATTCTGAATATGAATTTAATCATAATTCAGATATGTGTCTTATGGCTAATGATAATGATCCATGGCTATGGCACAAACGCTTCTGTCATATCAACTTCAGAACTATTGACAAGCTGGCCAAAAACGATCTAGTTAGAGGACTACCCAAACTGAGCTTTAAGGCTGAAAACATTTGTGACACATGTCAATTAGGAAAATTGACTAAATCATCTTTTAAATCCAAGAAAGTCATATTAACATTACAACTACTTGAGTTACTGCATCTGGATTTATCTGGACCAACTCAAGTTCAGTCAATAAACCATAGTAGATATGTGTTTGTAATTGTTGATGATTACTCTCGTTACACCTGGACAATTTTCCTGAAAAACAAAAGTGACACTTTCAAACAATTCAAATCTTTTGTCAAAAGAGTTCAGAAATCGAAAGGGCTTAAGGTTAAAAATATAAGAAGTGATCATGACGGAGAGTTCGAAAATAATGAGTTTGAACATTTTTGTACAAAGAAAGGTATATACAATAATTTTTCATTTCCCAGAACTCCACAACAAAACAGATTTGTAGAACGGAAAAACCGGACCTTACAAGAATGTGAAAGAACATTATTAATTGGAACCACTTTACCAAAACATTTGTGGGCAGAAGCTGTTGCAACTGCATGTTATGTTTTGAATCGTGTGTCCATTCGACCTCTCACCAAGAATACGCCTTATGAATTATTAATAAAAGAAAGCCTAATATCTCACACTTCAAAGTTTTTGGTTCTAAGTGCTTTATTTTAAATACGAAAGACCAGCTCGGCAAATTCGATCAAAAGGCCGATGAAAGTATAATTGTCGGTTATTCATAACGGAGCAAGGCCTGTCGTGTATTTAATAAATGAACCAAAACTATTGATGAATCACTTCATGTGTCATTCGATGAATTCTATCAGCACCCTCATTATATATCAAATGATGATGAAATTATAGTCACTGATAATCCAATCATCACAAATATTGATTATGACTCTGAAATAGTTGTTGAAAATATTCTTCAAACATGTGAGTTACGATCTTCACCAAGAATATTAAGAGACCATCTGGCTCAAAATATAATCGAGGAAGTAACATCACAAGTCAGAACAAGGAGTCAACTCCATCAAATGGGTCATGTCGCGTTTCTTTCAAACATCGAACCCAAGAATCCAAAAGAGGCCGCTTGATGATTACCGGATCATTGCCATATAGGAAGAACTAAATCAGTTCGAGCGCAATGATGTATGGGAACTTGCTCCAAGACCAACTGATCAATCAGTAATTGGTACTAAATGGGTATATAAAAATAAGGCTGATGAACAAGGTAATATCGCTAGAAATAAAGCCAGGTTAGTAGCACAAGGATATAATCAGGAAGAAGGTATTGATTATAAAGAAACATTTGCACCAGTTGCTCGAATATAAGCTATTAGAATCTTATTATCTTTTGCTTGTCACCACAATTTTAAACTATATCAGATGGATGTCAAAAGTGCATTCCTCAATGGATTTATCAAAGAGAATGTATATGTCGAACAAACCCCTTTGTTCGTACATGAAAAATATCTTGACCATGTGTACAAACTTAAGAAAGCTCTGTATGGTCTAAAACAGGCACCCCGTGCTTGGTATGAATGACTATGTAGCTATCTTATTAATTCAGGATTTCAAACAGGCAAAGTCGATCAAACTTTGTTTATCAAACATTATCGAAAAGATATTCTAGTTATCCAGATATATGTAGACGACATCATATTTGGTTCAGCAAACGATAAACTTTGCAAAGAGTTTGCAAATATTATGACCAAAGAATTTGAAATGTCTCATATGGGAAAACCATCATATTTTCTTGGTCTTCAAATCAAAAAAATTCGAATGGTATTTTTATCAATCAAGAAATATACTGCGGAAATCTTATCAAATGCTTTATATTAGGAAACACGTCTGGTAAACCTACTCCCATAAATACAACCACACATCTTGAAAAAGATGAAAATGATAAGAGTGTTGACCAGAAGCTATATCGAAGCATGATTGGTACTCTTCTTTATTTCACTGCTAGTCATCCAAATATAATGATGAGTGTTTGTCTATGTCCACGATTTCAAGCGGATCCAAAGGAATCACACCTATGAGCAGTAAAACGTATAATTCGTTATCTTAATAACAACAAAGATTTCGGTCTTTTCTACCCAAAAGAATGTCCATTCGAATTAGTATCATATAACGATACTAATTTCGGAGGCTCTCAAATGGATAGAAAGAGTACAAGTGGTACTTGCCATTTTACTGGAAAATCACTTGCCTCTTGGTTTAGTAAGAAACATAATTGTGTTTCGCTATGAACGTGTGAAGCTGAATATATATCAGCGTGTAACACCCCGTATTTTTCGGGAAATAAGTTAAGTAACAAATCAGAGAATAATTAAATTGTAACAAAATAATTAAGGGAAAAGGTTACTCCATTGCATTCGACTCGAAATTCTGCTTAGAATAGAGTCCAAGTTTGCGTAAATCGGACTCCGTATGAAGAAGATATGGCCTTCAGAAGTTTCAATAAAAACCAGCCCGAAATTCAAAAATTCAGATTTCAAAATTCAAAATAGACACCTGGGCTAGGCGGGAAAATTCCCACCTAGGATCCAGGTCGAAACTAGGGTTGACCTGGGGGTCAACCTGGGTAAACAGGTCGACAATAGGGTCGACCTCCCCCCTCCCCCTCCCCCCTCCAGATCTGGAGACAGATCCATTTTTCTGCACCTGGATGCCTTTCTGACCGGATTCATGAGCTCTAACCTATTTAAACACCCACAAACCTAGCTTTCTTTCCACACAATTTCATTCTGCCTATACTCTGCCTCTATTCTAATTAAAAATAAGAATGGCATCGCTACTCTACTGAAATCTAAGCTAGAACTAGTGCATCTTCTTCCAATCTAAATAGAATTAAAAGAACAACTAATCTGCATCAAAGGAAAGCTATTCAGCTTCAGAAAACAGATTTCAGAAAAACAAGACTTGCCTATATTTTATAGGTACAGTTATATTTCCGATTTAAACATTAATTGGAAGTCAAAGCTTGTAAGAAACTGATATTAGAACGGTGCCTATTGGTTTATTTATATGGATTCATGTTTATTCATGCGATTTTCCTATGTTATATTCTTGTGATGAAACTACTGCCTATGTCTGTGACTATGAGACCTTTTCCTTAGACTATGACCATGAAACTGTTGCCTATGAAATTATTGCCTATGACTAGGATTCATGACTATGAGACTGCTGCCCACGACTATTATTCATAACTATGAGACTATTGCCTATGATATTGATTAAGAAATTATTGTGATTAGTTGCCCATGAATATTGTGGTTAATTGCCTATAACTATTGTAGTTAGTTGCTTATGCCTATTCCCATTGTTACAATTAACCAATCATGTTGTACCTTGAACTAGCATTATGTTGGACCAAATCATCTATGCCTATTCCCTTGATTATGTTGGATCTCATATTTAGTGTGTAACTTGGCTAGTTTATTCCTATTCACTATTATGTATATCGAACCTGTTGAAGCCATTATTTGCATGCATATTCTTTTATATCAATTCTTGTGCTTATCCTCTATTCCTTTTGTTAGTGCCATTTCATGAGTATTTAGAAAACTTGTGAAATCATGTTCTACATACGATTATGATGCGGGGATTGGGCGTAGCTTAATTAAGTTAATTTGGCATAATAATTATGTTGGCATAATCTAAATTGGCAATAATAGTGAATGATTTACATGCATATTAGACTTGGGCATAAATTGATAAATTTTAATTGGCCGCAAAGTATGTAATTGGCATGTAAACCAAGTTTTGGACATAAGCAGTAAACTAGAATATTGAATCTAGTTTTGATATGAACTGTAAATTGGAATATTAATCTAGATTGGGCATGAGCTGAAAAAGGGGTATATTAAATCTAAATTGGTATAAACTGCAAGTTGGGCTAATTGATAGGTAAATCAAGTTTTGGGCATAGAATATAAGTTTGTTAAATGGCATGACAAATGAATATGATCTAGGCTAAATTGATTTACGGAAAATTTACATAAATAGTTAATATGTAAATTAGAGAAGAGGAAAATGCCTAACCCGAGGTTAGATTGAGTTGTGGTGTAAAACTGCCTGGAACCACCTGACACATACAGTAACCACAACAATACCTGTCTAATGTAAGAGGTTAATGCATCAAGCCCAGAAAGACCCGAGGTTAGACTGAGTTGTGGTGTAAAACTGCCCTGAACCGACTGGCATATCCAGTAACCACAACATACCTGTCTAATGTGAGTGGTTGGTGCTTTAATTAATTAATTAAAGCTCATGAACAATCAAGCTAGAAATGGTGAGGTTAAGTAATTAAGGAAACACTTAACCAACTTAACATGTTAACAAGATAAGAAGGGTGGGGTTATGTAATTGAGAAAACACTTAGCCAACTCAACATGTTAACTAGACAAGATTGATACGGGTTAAGTTAATTTGTATACTTAGCTAACTTAACATGTTAATAAGGCAAGATTTGTGGGGGTTAAGTAACTAAGGAAACACTTAACCATTATATATAACATGTAAACTAGACAAGTTGGTAAGGTTAAGTAAATGTTTAACTGTTATAACATGCTAACTAGACTAGATGGTGGGGTTAGGTAAACTTAGAACACTTAGCCGTTATAGCATGATAAATAAACAAGGTTAAGTTAATGAGAGACACTTAACCAGTATAACCTGACAAACGAGTAAGGTCAAGGAACACTTAACCAATTTGACATGATGTAGGGGTGGGTTAAGTCAACATGAACCGCTAGATAACACTCAATCAATTTGACATGATATATGGGTAGGTTAAGTCAACGTAAACTGTTGGATAACACTTAACCAATCCAACATGACGAGGAAGAGGACTAAGTAGTAAACCTTAGTTAAGAGGACTAAGTTGTAAACCTTAGTTAAGAAAACGAACGATTCAGGAAACTAAGTAGTAAACCTTAGTTAAGAGAATTAAGTAGTAAGCCTTAGTCAAGAAAACCAAGTAGTATACGAGGAGGAGCGAATGTCCATCCGATCATGAAGAAGGCTCCAACGAACTGGGTTATGAAGCACGTGGCTTCGAGGGGACATGAGGGTACTCTTGGTATCCCTCTGCGAGGTTGCAGATGATCCTCCTGGGCTCACAGAGATTAAGGTCTGCGTAAGAAGAGCCAAGGGTATGCCCTGGTTGCAATAATAAGGCAACCTAAAGACTAGGATGGACCAGCGTGATTCGACGAGACCAGTTTTGCCCTGTGATAGCAACTCGTCGTCTACTTACCATCTGGAGTCAGTCGAGATACATAAAGCAGAAAGGCGGAGAACTCCAAAAGACCATATACTTGCTATCTAGTTATGGGTGAGGTTGGCCAATATGTTTGTGGGGGCATAAAGGGGCCTGCGTACAGTTCTCATTCTTAATTTTCTTGGGTGCCTTTCATTTGTCAGTTGAGGGAGGGGTCTAGTGGGACCATAGCCACTGTAAAAGAAGACCTTAGCATCTGCAATCGACAGATATCTAAAAGCTCCCGACCGAGTTCCGTGTTTCTTTATTAGCCCTGCCACGGGACTCGGGTCGCACATATAGAGGACATGTGCATCTAGACATCGATAACGATTCATGACACATACGTGGGGAAAGTCTAGGAACATATACCGCTCTGGTTAGTGTGTCCTGGATTAGGGGGCATCGTTCAATAGGTAGCATAATCCCTAGTTGGACCTAGGTCGCGTAAACCCTGAATCCGAGAAGCGTTCAATAGGTAACATAAACCCCAGTAGCCCTGGGTAGCGTAAACCCTGGTTGAATCTAGGAAGCATTCGATAAGTAAACCCTAGTTGGATCTAGGTAACACTCGATGGATAAGGGATTGCATACATAATAAAAAGGGATCATTTTTTATAGTTAAAACAGTCCTTAGTGGGTGTAGAGAAATAGAAGTGGATGTGATAGCCAATTCCGTTAATCTTACCTTGTCTTGTTTTAGGATTATCTTATCACTATGGTATGGTTCTAAGTTCAGTTTGTTCATGTCATAGTCCCTTTCTTGTTTGCGTGCTGAAGTATAACTGGACTTACCAGACTTATGTCTGACCTAGTTTGTTTTCGCCTCTTTTCTTCCGTTCCTCCTCCCCAGGTAGCCAGGGAGGGAATAGCTCAGCTCATTTTGGACTGTTACTCTTCCCGAGCTTGAAGATTCTTTGCCGCATTGCTTTGAACTCCATTTTCTACTGCTATGGCTGGCTCATGCTTTACTGGGGAATATCATTGTCAGTTTATGCTTCTTTATTTTAAACAAGACAGATGCTTTGTTGTAATAAGTGTTGGTGTTGTAAAACAATCTTTGTACAAGCTGTGTTTTAATCAATAAAGGTTATTTATTTTCCGCTGCTTTATTTGTCTGTCTTGTAATTTTTCAGCAACTTGTACCAAAAATGCTCCACCGAAGTTAAGGCATTCCCTTTGCGAGTGACCTTAATGCAGGTGGGGTGTTACACTTGGTATCAGAGCTGAAGGTTACCGGATCAGATAAAAGATTTGAAAATTTATTTTTAAAATGATTTTAAAAGAAGCATTTTCAAAAGAAAAGTTTTGTTTTAAAGGCATATTCCCCAAAGTCATATGCACTATCTTTTGATCCTCTGTTTTAATCCTTGTTTCATTCTTTCCTGTGTCCCTGGGGCTCCTGGCTTTCTGGGAGGTAACCTCATCGCGACATGGTTTCGTAGGCTTGATGAGACTACTACATTTGCCAAAGGGCAAATAAGCGCCAAACTTCCATCTGTAGCCGTAATTTTCTTTCGAGCTTTGTAGGATTCTCCGTGCGATGTAGGCAGCTTTCGAGAGGCATGTCAACAAGTTACACAAGGATGAAGAACCCATGGATATGGACTTGGAAGGGAGGAAAGAATAGTAAAACCTAAAACAAGAGGAAGTATCTTTATTTTGGTATAACGGGTGGCATAATTATGGGCAAGGCCAAGAACAAGGGACAGGATTTTCCAGAAGACAAGCGCATGCTCTCACCGCTAACATATCTGAGAGAGAGGTAGTAAAGTTTCTGTTGAAAAAGACTAGTTTTTCTTTTTGATCATCCTGTTCGTACACTATTTGATTCTGGCACGTCACACTCATTTGTATCTGCTGCTTTAGTTGAGTCTCTGCACCCTAGATATTGTATAGTAGAGGACCCATTATAGTCTCAAATCCAATTGCTGGTTCGGCTCATTTATCTTTGACTTGTGAGGATTTGAGAATAGCTGTATTAATGTTTATGTTTTTGGTTTCATCGGCTATGGGTTGATTCTAGGCATGGATTGGTTAGCTAGTAATTGTGAAACGAGGGTAGTTAGACTTTTGACTTGCCTCGGGAATACACTCGAGATTTCGTGCGATCCTAAGGGATCAGTTTGTCTTAGCTACCTAGAATCACTTTATTTATCTAACAGCGATTTTCGATCCGTTGGAGTAGTCCATGAGTGCGCAAGATGTTTTGATTAGGGTAGGGGTTTTCCCCCTAAAACTCAAGATAGACTTCCGCATATATCTACATGACACTGCAAAGCCAGTTATGCGATAGCCAGAGTCGGTAAAGTGCTCAATTGTTTGGTCGTTTTACTAGTATCATCTCACATAGATCATCCAAATTCGTAGGAGGTATCCCTTGGGTGTTTTTCTGATATTGGTTTAGGCCTTTGGGGCTTGTACTTGAGGGATGTCGCGTTCGACTAGGATGGTTTGTGTGAGAAATAAATGGTTGGGGCTGGCACCCTAAGTAAGACTGACCCTAAGAGAGGTAAAAAGCACATAGCAACCATTAGTTTTAGACCCTCAAATTTGTAACATGATGGATAAGCTAAGTAGAGGAGAGACCTCTAATCATCTTAGGATATACACTTGGTATCATGGTTAACATCTGTTTATCTTGGATGGGTAGTTCGACTACATTGGATACCCTCTGGCACGGTAAGTAACCAAGGTCCTATCTTCACTAGTGTGTTGCAGAAATGGAGGTCAAGAAGCTTCACAACCGTGAAGTTAAGGTACAGTGGAGAGAAGCTCACGAAGATGAAACTTAAAAGACTAAAGACTAGATACGCGCATCATACCCTTTTTGAGGGTACATCTGTAACAACCCGGAAAATCTGAACCAATTTGAAAATTTTAAATTGGCTATTTTAGTGGATTTTAAATATTTAAAATAAATATTTTGAAATAATAATGACGAAAAGTGTGTTTGAATCGATGATTGAAAATAAATATAATTACTTTGAGTTATAAACAAGGCCTGAAATGGCGCAATAGTTTCAAATTTTGAATTCAAACTTTGACTGACTGTACCGGGTGCAAAATAAAACGGATTTTAGTGAAACCAAAAATATTTAAATCTGTTAGTGAATATCCTTCTAACGAATTTGAAAAATCAAAATTTTAAAGCGGGAGTCAAAAGTTATGGCCAAATGAATTTTCAGAAAGGTCGTTATAGAGTTTATATAGCCCGTGAAAATGGCCATTTTGCAAACGACCTCAGAATTCGACGAAACCACTGTCTTGGATCTGGAATGTCAAATTATTGCTAGATTTCAAATTTCATAATTTTTGAAGCTAGTATGTGAGCGTGGAAAAGGAAAATGTGTTTGGTCGATTTTTGTTAAATTGGATCGACCAGAAAAGGGCCATTTTTCAAACGAGCTCAGAATTCGACGAAACTAGTTTTGTTGGGACCGTATCGTCAAAACATAGCTAGGTTTATTTTTCGGGAATTTTTAGGATCAGTATGTGGCCCCGGCAAATTGAAATATACGTTCAAAACAAATATTGAATGTTTTATATTTTAAATTAAAGAGAAACTGACACAAACAGTCGAATGGGCCTATGAAACATATCCCATTGTGTTCGGAATGGGGGTATTTAGCTAGGGACGACAGTCGTTGGGTTTGGATTGGTGTTAGTACGTGAAGAGGGGTATTTTTGGATTTTTAAAATATATAAATAAAATAAAAATCTCTCATTGGTCAACACACATTCTCTCTCCCCGTAATCCTCCTGAAACGATCGGCGGATGTTCTTCATTCCTTCTCTCCTCTTTTTCTCTGAATCCACGCACCAAAATCACATGCCCCAGTTGAGGTTTTTGTAGATTGTCTCATGAGCTTCACATTCATATAAAGTTTGAAATTTTTCGTGGAGTATTAAGCTCGAATTGAGCTCGGGAAGTTGGCCACTTTTGACCACCGCCGGAGCGAATTCCGACCACCAAGTTCAGAGCGGTGGGTCTCTCTGGAGGCGCCTCTCCAAGCTCTACGACGTGGAAGAGGCCGATTGTCCTATCGTGCGACGGTTTAGGTGTAAGATCAAAACCTAGTTTTGAACAAGTTTAGAGAGGTACGGCTGTGATAATATTAAACTAATTAATAGCACTTTAAAGCGTTACGGTTTTTTATTTCACTGTAAAAATCAAATCTTTTTGCTATATTGTCGAAATCCAGTGAAACAAGAGACAGTGGACTTGTGCGGACGTCTTCTACATTCTAGAAGAGACCGGATATTTTTCTGAGCCTTCAGCTGTTTTTGGTGGAGTGGAACCCAATGTGAGATTTCTGAATTATAAACGATATGGAAATGACGATGTATAAATTATATATTCGAAGTATGAGTTGTATAAGCGTTGTACACCTCATGTATAAGCGTTGTATAAGTTGTATGTTCGATGTATAAGTTATATATGCATTGTAAAAATTATATATGTGTTGAAATATAAGTGAAATATACTTATATAAATATATATATATATACGCCCCTCATCCACAAACTATGGATGATATTTCACAACACCAAAAAAGGGTATTTCTAACAGTTATTACTGTTACTAATATACTTTGTAACAGTTATAACCGTTACTACAACATACGTGGCAAATTGTTGTCACGAATATTGTAACGGTTGTAACCGTGATATAGTGTGTAAACTACAACGGTTATAACCGTTACAAATATATGATTCTGTCACACGTATAACCCTTGGTACTTAAAATTTTGTCACATTTATAACTGTTATAATATACCATTTTATAAAAATAAATTTTATAATAGTTATAACTGTTACAAACATGAATATTGCACTAGGTTTGTAGTTGTTAATCCTTTTAAACTAGTAACAATCATAATATGCTCCAACTAATTTCATAAAGCATATACCAATAGAAACAAACATATAGTATAACAATATTCCAAAGCAAATACAACATGTCTCAAGTTGTATCCTAAAGCAACTTCCATTTCGACAAACATCAAACTACCACAATTCAACATACAACCATTCATCATGCATAACAAATATCAAATAAAATCGAAGTATCACAAATTAACATACATCATTAGACAAAATGCAAACGATAAATGATCCAAATTACAAATCCACCATCGACAAGATCGGATAGCGTATGCATACCATTTTGGGGTGCGTCAATATCTCGGTGAGCTTCTTATCCTTTCACTCTATAGATTTCTCATCCTCCTTCAAAGTTTAATTCAAGCTACGAGATGGTTGAAGTGATGTTTGCAAGATCACAACTAAATCACAAGTAAGTGCAGAAGCATGAGCATTTATGTAATCAACCTGATCAACAAATCCAAAAGAAACATAAAAAAAAATAGTCAATAACACCATCTTGTGCAATTAAATAAATGAAAATATGACTAAATAATTGATTAATGGTCAAATAGATCATAGCATACCCTGACTCAATATGCAAAACGATAAATGTATAGTTATAATTTTGTTTCTCATATACCAATTTCACCCATTATTCTACCAGTTTCAAACCGCTTTCAAACTTTTGTATAATAAAAGATTTTAAACCAAACTGAAATGGTATCCAAACAATATTCCATTAATTTTTAGAAACAAATTCCTAACCACTGTAAAGTACAATGAACTAAGGCAAAATAGCAAATGAAACAAATTCTTACTCTATTAATTTAAAGAATTAGATTCCTATTGAATGTGAAATATAATGAACTACCACAAAATAGTAACTGAAACTATTTTTTTTCAACTGAATATACAATGTCTTATAATGAATTCATCCAATATTGGGACACACATACATGCTACATAAACTAAAAACAGTCAAAGATAAACCTACATTATGTTGATTGAAATTGTGAAATGCAAGCCTATAAAAATGCTAACCTTTTGCTTTACAGAAATCTGAACAGCAAATCATATGAATAAGAAACAAATGGTAGACTAAAGCATTAGGGCATACAAAATGAATTAGAGTACTGGAAGAAGGGAAGGCTTTTCCAACTTGATAAAATTAAACCTTACCCTTGAAAGTGCCTAATTAATAATTGTCTTACAGCAGAAAAACGCTCCAGGTATGACGCAAGTACCTCCTAGTACAAATGGAAACAGAGCATCCAGAATCCACTGACATCATTATTATACACACAAGTCAGATAATTGTTGAAATAAGTTTGATTAACAACCATTATCAGATTTATTTCTCCTGTCAATAAAGGCGTATTGGCTGCAAGTTTATGACGTTAAGGACAAATAAGATGCAGTTTAAATTAGTAGACAGTTTTTTGCTTTAATGCAAAAACTTCATGGATCGAACTAACACATTACATATTAGGGTATTATCAAATGTGATCCATATAATACTGCAGCACATGTAAGTACAGTACTAGCTAATCGGAACAAAGGATGACCAAATTGATACAAAAGCAGACAATTAATTTATTAATTTAAACTAAATTACATTGTTACCAACTTAATTTAGCACCAATTAATCCTAGGAATACTTAGTATAATTGATTACTTAATGTACATATACATAATACATACATATATACACATACACACACATATGTGTGTGTGTATGTTTGTTTGTATGTATGTATGTATATTAGGATATAGGTAGCAAGTCTAAAACAAATGGGAAGGCTAGGAATACAAGTTTATTTTTAAAAGAAGCAAAGCATGTGAGAGGATACACATATTTAAGAAAATGCAAAGCTTTAACATAGCAACAAATTATATGCAAAGCTTAACATAGCAACAAATTGTATGTTTTAGCTGGATTATAGTCAATGGTACAACTGAATTTAAGTACAGAACTAGCTTAGTAACAAATATATTCCATATATAGAATTGTTCAATATATTTCGCTAATGTAGTAACAGTTCTCTTCGACAGCAAATATTGTATGTCTATAAATTTTCATTTATGAAAAGTATACAAGGAAGCCATATGTTTTCATCTATGTGTAATTCTGACAAAGCTCTTAGATTATTTTTTGAAATAAAAAAATAAAAAAAATGACGTAACACTTATGTTTGAAGTGGCGGTCTGACCAACTTGATCAAAGTGCACTCACTTAGGATTTTTGCTTTTCTTATGCAACTTCTACTAAATCCTACAAAAAAATGCTCAGTTTATGAAATAGATAGAACTAAAGCTTCATTGTACTTCAAAATAAAATTGCATCAAGTTTGATAATAAAAACTGAGCACTTTGCTTTACCGCTTAGTTTATATATCAGGCTAAGCTTAGTTTATAAGTTAAGGAGGTGCATCACTTGGTAACTAAGAAGTGAGGTACAATCATGATATCGCTACATAATTGCAAGCAAGATAGCAATTTGTATATATTCATTTATCATAAACTACTCTTTCCAAAGTATATCAAAATTGTATATCATTATTTGTGGTTGTACGTATCTAATCCCAACTGGATGAAAAGCTAAATATAGGTAAATTTTGACTTTGATGTCGAAGGCCCATTGCTCCAAAATGATCATTTTTGGCAACCAATAATTAACAGTAGCTTTATTGTGCCCATGATACTAGTAGTGCTTTTTTTATTTTTAATGACAATTCGATTGGAAACACAAATTACTACACATCAATCTAATAACATTTACAAAAAATTAGAATTAATTTTTGTCTACCTTTTTACACATAAGTTTGAATAAAAATTTATCTAATATAAAAGGAATATACAAATAAAACAATTCTTTAATTTGACTATATAAATTAAGTAACTTCATTGGGCTGCGATGACTACCGTAATTGTAGCAACTATAAATTTTACGCATGTTAAATTTTATTATTTCAAATTATAGCTTGAGAAAATACAGAATATAATATGCACATATGAAAAAAGCTTGTGATTTACAGGCACTGTTTTGTGCGTTAAATGTGTTCCCTATACTCATCACGTCTTCATTGAATATGCATATGTAGTCTCTTTTTTCTCATTGAAAAATGTGAACTGATGATTTTTGATACTGTCACGTGCATTATATATGCAAATGACCAGCAAGGTAGATAGTTCAGGGATTGTCATGCGCATTATACATGTCATATGATTTATAGGAACCGTCATATGCAGTATACATATCTAAAAATGACCAGCAAGATGGATAAAATCTGTAGAGTCAAAATGTTGTGTTAGGCTTGGCAGCACATTTTTCTAAGATTTTCGAAATTTTCCTGCTCAATTATTTATCATAGTTAACATAAAATCACGGCGATCGTTTTGACCTAGAGCAAATCATTTACAGCTTATGCATTAACTGATTTTTCAACGAAAAATGTTTGTAAATGAAAATCATGTGAATAAACTAGCCAGCTAGATGAAAATTGTTAGAATATAAAATACAAAGTGGAATTCTAATAACATGGTTAACATTATCTTCATAAATACTCAAATCCATGATAATACACTTCTATAAAATACTGCAAGCACTATATCCTTTTATTGCCCTGAAAATGTGATCCATTATCCATAGTTATTAATGGCGCACGGCGCAAAAATGCGCAACATCAATCTGAAGCCTTGGCGCACGGCACGGCAAATGGCGCGCGGCTTTCTGATTTACTGCGCATTTCTGTTTTTTAATTTAACATATAACAACAAATTTAAAAGTTCATTATTTTGTGCTAAAACATATGCAATCAAAGTTTTTACTATTTTGCAAAAAGAAACATCATCATATTTGACATCATTAGCATAGAATTTCAAGCATGATAGTTTCAAAATTTAAAATAATAATACATATTACTAATAAACTAGAATTCCGAATCCGATTCAGCAATCATATTTTCCAAATCAACATCTGCATCATCGGATTCATAAGAACAATTAGATTATATCAAGTTTTTTTATTGTTATGATGATGTGGTTATACTTAGCAACACAAAGGACAATTGGTGAGGAAGAATAGCATATCGATTGGTAATATTATTTCCCTGATGCAATTGATAACTTTATGCAAGATAAAATAAAAATAAAGTGACCAACAATAATTTTATGTGAAATGCAAAAAATGAAAAAATAAACAAAAAACAAAACAAACGGCGCGCCATTTTGCGCCGTGCTCCTTTTTTGTGCCGCGTGCCTTTTGTCGCGCCTTCTCATATGCGCCGCGCCGCAAGAAGAAATGACGCAGATGTCGCGCCACGCCGCGCCGTGCGCCATGGCGCACGCCGTAGCGCGCCATTCATAACCAACGAAAACTTTAGCTATGCACATTAATTACAATAGATAAATAAAAAGCATCAATAAAAGAGCGTTATGTTCTGCAAAAATAATCCTTTTTAGTTGGAAAAAAGCAAAAATATACCACATTACATATTTAACATAAAACAGAATGCTAAGGCGATAATACTGAGGATAGATATAAATAACAAAATACAATTTACAGCATTAATTAATATAGGAATGAGATCCCATCATATTTTCCATACTTAATCATGTAATACCCTAACTTACCCTGTTAATAAAACAAGGGTGAAGATTAAACATCAAAGAATCCTACACAACATTGTCTACTCATTCTCGACCCAGCACATACTATGGATATTCATAAATGTCCAAAGCTATTACAGTCACATTTTAGTATCATCATTTAGACATATTATAAAAACTAACTTATTCATCTTACTAGCAGCCTACTAAGCATCAGTTTGATTTTTAGTACCTTAATGATAATTGATGATATGTCAAACTTGCTTGCAGTATTTAATTTGAAGATCCAAAAACTATATAAGGTAACTTAACTCTCAAAAGAATGGTGGTAAACAACATGCAATGTATATTTGAGTTAATCGTACTTCAAGAGAAAGGGATAAGCATGACTCACTTGCTTTTCATGTTTGCTCTTCCTAAATATCATGACGTTGAACAATCTTTGCATTGTCTACACTTAAAGCCTTTGCTCACCTATGTCCTTTTTTTTCTTCATCCATTTCCAATCATTTTGAGGTGACAGCTTCAGAGAAAAGCCTTTCTATAACGAATTCTGTACTAAACTCAACTTCATTAAATTACATATAATGCTAGGACCAATACACTAGAAAAAGCTTATAATGTAACCATAAACACTTCTCTAACAATTTCAAAAACAATTATCTGCATGCTAAGGAATAGTTGCTTCACCACTGCCAGCAACGACATGCAAAGGAGCATAAATAACAGTACCATCTCCCTTGTACTATAAGAAACAACAATAATTAAACTTATTATACTCAAACACTTTTTATTTGTTAAGTGGAATGAATAAGTCAGCAAGTGTAGACATGGATTTCTTTCATACTGGAGTTGGATGGTTCCATTTATAGTCCATGAAACAACATAAGGAATCAAACTTGTCAACCAAATGTAAGGCAACAAAACAGAATTTAAAAAGTATGAAAACCAAGCCTTTTGTAATGCTAGAAAATAACAAACCTGTAAACAGAATGAAATTTTCAACTATGGTAAATGAAACAAAATTCGACCTTTAACCAGAACTGAAATCGAACTCGGAAATCAAAACTAAGATAAAAGCTATAACCCTACGAACGAAAACAAGATGAAATATCTAGAGGACTAAAAAGGCGATGACTTTACCTAGACAAGATGATGGCAGATAGTTATAGGCGATGGCGATTACCGGTTTCATGTAGAAATTATACCAGCGAATCGAAATCCAAATATATCTTAAAATTTGGATCTGATGGATCGATTGACGATAGAGTAGGATTGCATACGTTAGATCTAGGGTTGTTTAGGTCGTTGTAGACCAACTTCTTAGATCCCAAGGATAAGGCGGCAACCCTAGAGCGAAAGCACGAATGACGAAGAATGAAAGGGTCAAGCGTTAGAATGTGATTGAGAAGTGTACGGAGGAAATTACTAATCTATCCACTGTATCTTATCGTTGTTACGTAATCTGCAAAAGGTATAACAGTAATAACCGTTGTAATAGATTATAACGAGAATATCCGTTACAACATTATAACAGTAATAACCGTTACGATTTACATGCGGAAAAGTGTTACAAAATGACATTTTTGGTGTAGTGTTTATTGGTTGTGATTGGTGTGAAAATTGGTTCATAGCGAATGGTTGATTAGAATTATTTGTAGTTGAAATTGATTAATTGTGGTTGGAAAAAAATAGCTGTTTGTGGTTGGGAATTATTTTGGTTGAAACCACATAGGATTAGTTTGTGGAAAAGAAAAAAATAAACATGCCGCCTGCGTCCGAACTAGATGCATGAAATCCCCATTGTCAAAAGCTGTGAGGCTATAAGGTAGAGCGAGGAGCCGTACTAGGGACGGTCCCGGTTTTAACTACCCTACCACCATGCTGCCGAAATTTTCAATAATATTCATGTGTTCGAATTATTTTCATGTGTTGAAACTATATTCGTGTGTTCAATAGAAATTCATGTGTTGAGTAGAAATTCATGTGTTGAATAGAAATTAATGTGTTGAACGACATTCATGTTTTGAAATAAATTGTTTTACAATAAATATCATATTTTTATCATCTATATGAACTATATAAAATAGTCTTGTTTTGAAATAAATTGTTTTATAATAAAAATCATATTTTTATCATCTATATGAACTATATAAAATAGTCGTGTTTTGAAATAAATTGTTTTATAATAAAAAATCATATTTTTATCATCTATATGAACTATATAAAATAGTCTTGTTTTGAAATAAATTGTTTTACAATAAAAAAAATCACATTTTTATTATATACATGAAGTGTTAAAAATAGTGAAGTGTTGAAATAAATGTCTGTTGGATAAAAATATCATTTTTATCAAAAGTATGAAAAGAATATGGTTTTGAAATCGAACAATCGATTATATATATATATAATTAAAATAAATCGAATAACGAAGCTGCAGTTCGTGTTTTGAAACCGTGAGTTCAAACGATTAGTGCGGGAGATCCGACCATCGGATTTTCCCGAAACCGAAACTGTTGGGTTCACTTTGGAAATATCTTTCCAACGACACCAACTTTGTAAAGATCCAACGGTTGGATTGTCTGGAATGTTTAATTCAAATCTGAAGAAAAACAGCGCCAGAATCGATTATATATTTATATATATATAAAAATATAATTAAATTAAATCGAATAACGACGCTGCAGTTCGTATTTAGGAATCGAAACTTCAAACGAGTGTACCGGGAGATCCGACCGTCGGATTTCCCCAAAACTGGAACCGTTGGATTCGTTTTGAAAGATCTTTCTAGTGATATAAAATTTGTGAATATCCAACGGTTAGATTTTCAGATATGTGTAAATCAAATTCGAAGAAAAACAGCGCCACGGCCGCGTTATGGCCTGAAGCGTCGTTTGAATAAATTGGCTATTTTTAAATAAATGAAAATAGCGATAAATCGTTATAAAATATTATAAACGATATGGAATGGAAATAAAACGAATTTACCCGGTTTAGTGGATATTTGACGGTTGAATGTGTTGGGCGTGAATTGTTGTCGAATAATTTAACCATTGAAATGAATTTATTTAAATTCTAAATATACGTGAATTATTTGAAAAGGCCGAGTTAAATCTCATTTTGAATAGTTGATCGGCGATAAGAATTCGATGATGAAGACGGTGGTTGATGACAGGAGATCTTCACCTCGATTGGATGATAACTGATGTCTTGATTGGGAGGCATCCCGAAATATAGATAATAAGTGGTGATCGTTCAGACGTACGTGGAGATCGATGGATATGCGAGGTATGTGGTGCCTCCGGTTTCATTCAAACCCAGAACGGACTTGTAGATGGACTGTGTGTCTGACATTGGATTTCATTCTGTGTGATTGATAGACGTCAGTTACATGGCATGAATTGTCTGTGTTGCATGCTAAGATGTAGTGATCAAGGCTTCTGTTGAAAAGCAAAGTCTTGTTGTTGATGATCAAAGCACGGCCGGTGTGGCATAGCTTTGTGTATAACGTGAATTCGCGAGCCTCACACCTCTGTATGAGCCAGAAACGGGAGAGGACATCAGGGAGGACATGCGTTTCTTTCTAGCTAGAGGTGGTGTTAGTGCTTAAACTGGCTGACATATATATATTATTTTCACCTGTGTGGTTGTTGCTGTTGCGAGGCGCCTCGGTTATATCGGTCGATCCGGGACCGATGGAGTCATTCGTTGGCTCATTTACGACCCAAAGGGCGGGGAAACGAATTGTTCAAGCATTTTAATCCACTCCGTGTGGACCGGCCCTGACGATCCAAGGGCCCACCTGAGTCTGGGTCCTGAGGGGCATGCTAGAGCATCTCGAATTCGCTAAGGACTATCTTTTGCCTTGGTTTATGACGGAAATCCAATTTCCAAATACGACATCGTGTGATTTTGATTGTAAACCTATATTTGGCGACATAGTGGCATGGGACGCTCATGTCGTCTATGATTGATATTTATGATTGTATATAAAATTAGAAACTAACTGGAAACGAGCTAAGATGGGTGGTTTCCTGGGTATTGGTCTGATGTTGTTTTCGGCCTTCGGGGTTAATACTTAGGGAATCGTTCTCTTACTAATTTACAGTTGGAGTCTGATTAAGAATTAAACGACCAAATTTACATTTTAAGTGATTTTACTTTACACGTATTAAGCATATCTTGGTCGATATAAGGTAAAACTCTATCCTCCGGTTTGCGTTGCATTGTGTGATGGGACTTGAGTCTTATATCGGCTTCATTTTTGTAAAAAACATTGCGATGTTTAAAAGATTTACTTGTTTTAAGCACTGGCAATCCAGTGGAGTAAACCCGTTACGCGAAAGTGGCGTGGTCCTGTGATTAGCCATATTATAAAATGTGTTAAGTAGATTTCTAATACCAGTCCCATGACTGACTCATAGTTTGTTTCACTTGCAAACTCGGGTGCCCCTCTTTCTACACGGGCAGCCTTGTATTCAGGTTTTAGCAGGCTCTTTCTGGATAGCTGGAGCTGAAGATGGATTCTATCATTTATCTCTTTTATGTTGTTCAGCTCCTATTGTACATATTATGTTTGTTTTCCGCTGTAGACATTTATGATAGCTGAACCGTATTTGTACTAAGTATGATCCTGTATACTGTGTAACTCTGATGATTATGTTTATCCAGTGTATTATTTGTACATTATCTGGTGTATTTATTTATTTCTATCCTGCTATTATATGTTTATGTGTTATATTCCAAAGATTACCCTTGACACTGTCGTACAGGGTTTTGGGGTCGTCACAATATCCTTGATCTCTCTTTTTCTGTAGAGTTTATTTACCTGACTAGTCTTTATCTTTTAAGTATATCCTCTCGGTCCTATCCTTAATTCTTAAGTGGAAGCCAATGGATGTAAACATGTGTTTAAAACAAGTTATGTTTGATGGTTGCAAGTAGTTACTAGTGGTTGCTCGTGAGTGCATATACACACACATTAGGCACTAGATTGGCTCAGTCACTTCCATATTACATATACATATATGTAATTGTGAAACTTGATGTGTTATCATATGGACGATGCATTTGTATAAATGATTGTGCACCCATGTAGAAGTTATAAAATACGATTAGGAGTAGTTGCATACATGATTGACTCATGACACTGACATGATTTGCATTAAGGAGGTCAGCTGAATTAGTAGACCGCCTGATTTTGCATTAGATAAGGACATATACACACATTATGCATATAATCATGAAAAGCATTAGAAACCTTCTAAGGACAATGGATGCATGTGATTGGATGGTTGAGTAGATAGATATTGGATGGTAGGATAAACATACTTCCTAACTTAGAGATTTCGAGGACGAAATCCTTTAAAGGAGGGGAGAATGTAACACCCAGTATTTTTTCGGGAAGTAAGTTAAATAACAAATCAGAGAATAATTAAATTGTAACAAAATAATTAAGAGAAACGGGTTATTCCATTGCGTTCATCTCGAAATTTTGCTTGGAATAAAGTCCAAGTCGTAAATTGGACACCGTATGAAGAAGATATGGCCTTCGGAAGTTTCAATAAAAACCAGCCCGAAATTCAAAAATTCAGATTTCGAAATTGAAAACAGACACCCGGGCTAGGCGGGAAAATTCCCACCCAGGATCCAGGTCGACACTAGGGTCGACCTGGGGGTTGACCTGGGTAAACAGGTCGACACTAGGGTCGACCCCCCCTTTTTCCAGATATGGAGACAGATCCATTTTTTTGCACCTGGATGCCTTTCTGACCGGATTCGTGAGCTCTAACCTATTTAAACACCCCCAAACCTAGCTTTCTCTCCACACAATTTCATTCTGCCTATACTCTGCCTTTATTCTAATTAAAAATAAGAATTGCGTCGCTACTCTGCTGAAATCTAAGCTAGAACTAGTGCATCTTCTTCCAATCTGAATAGAATTAAAAGAACGACTAATCTACATCAAAGGAAAGCTATTCAGCTTTAGAAAACAGATTTCAGAAAAACAAGACTTGCCTATATTTTGTAAGTACAGTTATATTTTTGATTTAAACATTAATTAGAAGTCATGGCTTGTAAGAAACTGATATTAGAATAGTTCCTATTGGTTTATCTATATGGATTCATATTTATTCATGCGATTTTCCTATGTTATATTCTTGTGATGAAACTATTGCCTATGACTATGACTATGACTATGACTATGACTATGAGACCTTTTCCTAAGACTGTGACCATGAAAATGTTGCTTATGAAATTATTGCCTATGACTATGATTCGTGACTATGGGACTGCTGCCCACGACTATGATTCATAACTATGAGACTATGGCCTATGACATTGACTAAGAAATTATTGTAATTAGTCGCCCATGACTATTGTGGTTAACTTCCTATAACTATTGTAGTTAGTTTCTTATGCCTACTCCCATTGTTACAATTAACCAATCATGTTGTACCTTGAACTGGCATTATGTTGGACCAAATCATCAATGCATATTCCCTTGATTATGTTGGATCTCATATTTGGTGTGTAACTTGGCTAGTTTATTCCTATTCACTATTATGTATATCGAACCAATTGGAGCCATTATTTTTGCATGCCTATTCTTTCATATCAATTCTTGTGCTTATCCTCTATTCCTTTTGTTAGTGCCATTTCATGAGTACTTAGAAAACTTGTGAAATCATGTTCTATGTACGATTATGATGCGAGGATCGGGCGTAGCTTAATTAAGTTAATTTGGCACAATAAATATGTTGGCATAATCTAAATTGGCTATAATAGTGAATGATTTACATGCATATTAGACTTAGGCATAAATTGATAAATTTTAATTGGTCGCAAAGTATGTAATTAGCATGTAAACCAAGTTTTGGACATAAGCGGTAACCTAGAATATTGAATCTAGTTTTGACATGAACTGTAAATTGGAATATTAATCTAGATTGGGCTTGAACTGAAAAAGGGGAATATTAAATCTAAATTGGTATAAACTGCAGGTTGGGCTAATTGATAGGTAAATCAAGTTTTTGGAATAGAATATAGATATGTTAATTGGCATGACAAATGAATATGATCTAGGCTAAATTGATTTACGGAAAATTTACATAAATAGTAAATATGTAAATCAGGGAAGAGGAAAATGCATAACCCGAGGTTAGATTGAGTTGTGGTGTAAAACTACCCGGAACCGCCCGGCACATCCAGTAACCACAACAATACCTGTCTAGTGTGAGAGGTTAGTGCATCAAGCCCAGAAAGACCTGAGGTTAGACTGAGTTGTGGTGTAAAACTACCCGGAACCGACAGGCATATCCAGTAACCACAACAATACCTGTCTAATGTGAGTGGTTGGTGCTTTAATTAATTAATTAAAGTTCATGAACAATCAAGCTAGAAATGGTGAGGTTAAATAATTAAGGAAACACTTAACCAACTTAACATGTTAACAAGACAAGGAGGGTGGGGTTAAGTAATTGAGAAAACACTTAGCCAATTCAACATGTTAACTAGACAAGAATGATAGGGGTTAAGTTAATTTGGATACTTAACCAACTTAACATGTTAATAAGGCAAGATTTGTGGGGGTTAAGTAACTAAGGAAACACTTAACCATTATATATAACATGTAAACTAGACAAGTGGGTAAGGTTAAGTAACTGTTTAACCGTTATAACATGCTAACTAGACTAGATGGTGGGGTTAGGTAAACATAGAACACTTAGCCATTATAGCATGATAAATAAATAGGGTTAAGTTAATGAGAAACACTTAACCAGTATAACCTGACAAACGAGTAAGGTTAAGGAAAACTTAACCAATTTGACATGATGTAGGGGTGGGTTAAGTCAACATGAACCGCTAGATAACACTTAACCAATTTGACATGATATATGGGTAGGTTAAGTCAACGTAAACTGCTGGATAACACTTAACCGATCCAACATGACGAGGAAGAGAACTAAGTAGTAAACCTTAGTTAAGAGGACTAAGTTGTAAAACTTAGTTAAGAAAATGAATGATTCAGGAAACTGAGTAGTAAACCTTAGTTAAGAGAACTAAGTAGTAAACCTTAGTCAAGAAAACCAAGTAGGATACGAGGAGGAGCAAACGTCCATCTGATCATGAAGAAGGCTCCATCGAATTGGGTTACGACGTACGCGGCTTCGAGGGGATGTGAGGGTACTCTTGGTATCCCTCTGTGAGGCTGGAGATGATCCTCCTGGGCTCACAGGGTAAGAAGAGCCAAGGGTATGCCTTGGTTGCAATAATAAGGCAACCTAAAGGCTAGGATGGACCAGCGTGATTCGGCGAGATCAGTTTTGCCCTGTGATAGCAACTCGTCGTCTACCTACCATCTTGAGTCAGTCGAGATACGTAAAGCGGAAAGGCGGAGAACTCCAAAAGACCATATACTTGCTATTTAGTTATGGGTGAGGTTGGCCCATAGGTTTGTGGGGGCATAGAGGGGCCTGCGTACAGTTCTCATTCTTAATTTTCTTGGGTGCCTTTCATTTGTTAGTTGATGGAGGGGTCTAGTGGGACCATAGCCACTGTAAAAGAAGACCTTAGCATCTGCAATCGACAGATATCTGAAAGGTCCCGACCGAGTTTCATGTTTCTTGATTAGCCCTGCCATGGTACTCGAGTCGCACATATAGAGGACATGTGCATCTAGACATCGATAACGATTCACAACACATATGTAGGGAAAGTCTAGGAACATATACTGCTCTAGGTAGTGTGTCCTAGACTAGTGGGCATCATTCGATAGGTAGTATAATCCCTAGTTGGACCTAGGTCTCGTAAACCCTGAATCCGAGAAGCGTTCAATAGGTAGCATAAACCCTAGTGGCCCTAGGTAGCGTAAACCCTAATTGAATCTGGGAAGCATTCGATAAGTAAACCCTAGTTGGATCTAGGTAATACACGATGGATAAGGGACTGCATACATAATAATAAGGGGATCATTTTTGATAGTTGAAACAATCCTTAGTAGGTGCAGAGAAATAGAAGTGGATGCGATAGCCAATTCCATTAATATTATCTTGTCTTGTTTTAGGATTATCTTATCACTATGGTATGGTTCTAAGTTCAGTTTGTTCATGTCATAGTCCTTTTCTTATTTGCATGCTGAAGTATAACTGGATTTACCAGACTTATGTCTGACCTAGTTTGCTTTCGCCTCTTTTCTTCCGTTCTCCCCCCCCCCCCTACCCCCACCCCCGGTAGCCAGGGAGGGAATAGCTCATGCTTGAAGATTCTTTGATGCAATACTTTGAATTCCATTTTCTACTGCTATGGCTAGCTCATGCTTTATTGGGGAATATCATTGTCCGTTTGTGCTTCTTTATTTTAAACAAGACAAATGCTTTGTTGTAATAAGTATTGGTGTTGTAAAACAATCTTTGTACAAGCTATGTTTTAATCGATAAAGGTTATTTATTTTCCACTTCTTTATTTGTCTATCTTGTAATTTTCCTGCGACTTGTACCAAAAATGCTCCACGGAAGTTAAGGCAATCCCTTTGCGAGTGAACTTAACGGAGGTGGGGTGTTACACAGCGGCTCTTGCTTATACTCAAATAATATATATGCAACAAGCGCTTAAATATTTTGATATTCGTTTATCAAATTCTATTATATTGTGATAACACCAGTGCTATAAATTTATCTAAAAATCCCGTGAACCACTCTCGAACCAAACACATTGATATCCGTCATCATTTTCTAAGAGATAATAAGGAAAAGGGAAATATATGCTCAAGTATGTCCAAACTGATAATCAAATAGCGGACATTTTTACTAAGCCTCTACATGAGTCTAAATTCATAAAGTTACGTAGAGAGCTTTTTCTTATCTCCAGAAAAGAACTCGACAATTAGTTTTATCACTAATGTCATATTTCAGTCTTTTATATTAGGTAGTTCTTTTCACTTTTTCTTATTCGAATTATATTTATTCAAACGTATATTAGCTATTATTAGCTATTGTTAATTTGAGTAAATTGATTTTGAGCCTTTGATTATTCCTACATCCAAGTAATTTTGAAACTTCTTAGCATCAACTATATATATACCTCAGGCTATATATATATATTTATATATATATATATATATATATATATAGAAAATTCTATATAAACTTGGCATAAATTCCCATATTACCTCTCCCAAGTTGATCTTAAATACTATGTAGTTCATATCTTCTATTTTCTTCTATAAACATGGCACACTTATGTGACAAATGTGATCAACATTCCCATATCTCTACCACTAGTTCTGAGACGGAAGATCATCCCTCTCCGATAACACCCACTCCCGAACACAATTCAGGATTTCATAAAAGCAATCGTACCCCCGGCACTACGCCAATTCCAAAACTGTCAAAGAAAGTTTTGTTTTGCTAACCTTATACGAAAGAAGAGATCGATGAAATCCACCATTACCATAAACATCAGATGAATCTTCAAAGGGAAATGTATTATGAGACCTCAAGTCGACTATCTTTTCTAGAACAAATGGCAATATTCTTTTGTGGCTCAAAGAAACACAACATACACGAGCCTATGCCAAACATGCCTTCATCTTCTAGGAGCCCGAATTCATGGGAAAGTAACTATAATAGGAACGAAGGAGCGAAAGAAAATCGGTCACCATGGAAACCACGCATAGACGACGTCAAAGAAGATTCTACCGATCACATATCATCAACTTCACATTAGATTTATATCGTGGTTATATTCTTTTGTATCACTCATGTACTAATATACATATATATATCATAATTGAGTACTTTTTTATGTTATATGGACCATCAAATATCAGAAATGAAGAAAAAAAACTAGGAAAAACAGCCTAGAAGCCAACCGGTCGACAGGCCAAATTTCAACCGGTCGACCGTTTTTGCTTCTAATTAGAAACGGTCGACCGGTGAAAATCTGGTGACCGACCGGTGTTGCGTTTTCTAGTTTTTAAATACATATACGAGCATTTCTTCCTTCCACCTCTTCACTTTTAATCCAACCATTCCTAACTCCAAAAACACTAAAACCCTAGAATTCAATTTTTTTCTTGCAAATTCATCAATCTCAATCAAATAGCACCTCCTTAGAAGAAATCAAAGAAAGCTTCAACTTCTGAACCGCAACCAATTGATCTTTCAATCAAAAAATGGCTAGTTGATCCGATTGCTGTTAAAAGATGGAATGATATGAAAAACTTTAAGATTCATCTGGGTTCGTTCATTAAGTGCTCTGATTTCTCCTGTTATCGCATACTTAACTTAGGAAGGAATTCAAATATTGAACCCCTAAATGATTTTGATCTGAATAATGTGGAAATAAACCATGTTTTGATCAAATTATTCTACACTAACTTGAATTTGGAGAAGTACAAGCCCGATAATCCTACACAATCTCTTTGGTCTGTAGTTTGTGGCAAGCAAGTGTTCATCTCGTGCTCTAGAATGGCGAGTATTCTTGGAGTTCCCTTTATAGGTGAAAAATTCGTGAGAAACTTTTGCAATATCCATATCCGTGATCGTGTTAGCCTTACATTCATTGAAGACGATATGAATAGCACAAAATCCATAGGCTTTCGACCCACTACGAAGATTATTCATCACACTCTCATGCACTCTTTACTATCACGCCTAAGTAATTTTGATGTCGTTTATAAAGAGAACTTCAAGGAATTATATGCAATATATGGGGATATTCGTATCAATTGGATCGGTATGATTTTTGATGAGATCTTACAAGTAAACGAATGCACTAGGCCACATTCGTTTTAGAATGAATATATCATGTGCCTATTGCTTGCTTGTGACATCGCACCCTCCGAGTCTTTTATTTCAAGGCCCATAGTCATCAACGCAGCAATGATTAAACGGACGAAGCTCCCCGATCCGTACTTCACTATTATGCCCTTTGAGCAATGGCAAGAACATAGACATCAAGGAGCTTCCACACGATCATCCCAGCCATGACCTGAGGAAGTCAAACTTCTAGGATTGTCTTCCTCGACAAAGGAATCGCTTGACACCATTGCTCGTAACCAATTTCTACTCGAAGCAAGACTTAAGCGTACGGATACAAAAATTAACAAATGCTTCAACAAGATTAAGTCTTTCTTCGGAACATTATGGTAAGCAATGTCGTGTGGTGCATCATCATCTATGCAAGATCAAGACCCTGACAAACGTCCAACTCCTACTTTTTCTTGGACATCTTCGGGGGAGGCTACAAGTTCCGGACCTAGCGTTGGACATGGTCGCGGAAAAACCCAAGTTGTTGAATAGGAAGAAGAGGAAGATGAGACGGAGTCGCAATCCGAGTCTTCTTAGTTCACTTCTTAGTATTTCTCTTGCTACGTACTTATGACTATCTTTTGCTTTAAAACTTGATCCAACACTTGTATCTAAAAGGTGTCGTGTTTTATTTGTACTAGACTTTTGTGTGTGTGACGTTATTTTGTGACACTTGCCATGATCTTTGGTACTCGTGTTTGTTGCTTAAATATCATGATAGTATCATTATATCTTCACTTATTTATTTATTTACTCTTTTTTTGTCGATGACAAAGGGGGAGAGATTGGTACTAATAGTGTTTATGCAGGAATATATAGTTCATGCAAGATTGGTACTAACATTGTTTATGCAGGAATATATAGTTTGTGTTGATATATAGGCACAATCTCAGGGGGAGTTTCAGAACTATGTTGTCATCACTCAAAAAGTGGGAGAATGTTGAGTCAAGAATTTCATGAAGTTTTGATTACTGACAAAGACGTAAACCATGATTGACAAAAAGAAGATATTTATTGTTTTAAAGAGGCACAAAGAGCTACATATGGTATTCTAGATTAGAGGTTGATTACTTTGTGTTTTAGTAGTGTTATTTATGTTAAAATCTATCCTCAAATAATCACACACCTCAAAATTATCGATATATACACGAAGATATATATGTACACATTGATTGTGCAACCTGGGTGAAACCGGTCGACCGCCTATATTTCGACCGGTCGACCGTTTCTACCTAGAAGGCACAATAAACATATGCATATGCACATAACGTATATATATGTATATTCAAATTCCTGTCTACTGATCCTTTTTGACTTGCAACACCCCACCTCCGTTAAGGTCACTCACAAAGGGAATGCCTTAACTTCGGTGGAACATTATAAGTAAACAGAACAGAAATTTACAAGACAAATAAAGTAGTACTTGAAAAATTTATAACTTTATTACAACAGAAATAGAAATAATTTTGGTTACATCTTTCAAGACCACAATATCGGAATTCAAGTACATAAATATCGGTCTTGTGCAAAAGTCTTCAGAACGCATAGTTTTTAAAGCCATAATCCCAACATAAACTGCCATGGAAAGATAGAGTCAAAGCCAAGCAATACTTCGAACACTTCAAGCAGAGAGAATCTGAATCAAGCTCCTATGTTTCCACCGTGAGAAACTGGGGGGAAACGGAAAGAAAAGAGGTGAAACAAACTAGGTCAGACATAAGTCTGGTGAGTCCAGTGACTTTCAGCATATAAACAGATAATAGTATCATGACATGTCAATAAAACTGGATGAGAGATAACCGTAACAGGAATAGCAGGTTAACAGAAGAAACAGAATGATATAAGCTAAGCTAAGCTTCTTACTTAGTTTTCACTTCTCTGCACTAATACTAGGATAACAGGATTAGGTGTTACGCTAATGTCTAAACTGAAACAGAAAGGGAAACAAAATAATCTCTACAGAAACAGAATGCTAATAATGGGCCTTCACCACCGTAACATACAGAAGGTACTGAAGAAGAATACTAATAATGGGCCTTTACCACCAAACTAATGGGCCTTTACCACCCCCAACAGACAGAAGGTACGGAAACAGAATCGGAAACGGAATCAGAGACGGAAACAGAATAATCCCTACGGAAACAGAATGTTAGAATTAGGTGTACACTAGTAAGGGCCTTTACCACCCCAACAGACGGTACCACGCAGAAACAGACAGGTGTTACCACCCAACAGAAACAGACGGTACCAACAGAAACAGACAGAACTAAGTGTACCCTAAGTCCTACCCCCAAGCGATCGGCTCCCTAATACATAAATACCCTGTGTCGGCCCCACAGTAGGGTGTATCACTCCCTAAAGTGGCAACCTATTGGCACAGACCTATTTACAGATGTCACGGTGTCTTACATCCTCAGAGCAAACCGGATCCATGCACGCACATGACCCGGTTGGAACACACCATCAACAACCCTCGCCATTATCAGAATGAACCACTTATAATCAGTTCAGTAAGCGTGCCCAGACCCCTACATAGCGTGGGATCAAAGTTTTGATACCAGAAAAGGTTACTGACTAATATAGGTTCCACACAACAGATGACACAAGTAATTCCCCTCCTAACCTTGTGTCCCCAGACTAACGGATTTCAGATTAACTTGTTTACAGATTCCAGAAAGAGTTCAGATTACTAGTTCATAGATCAGACAATCAAGTTAACAAGTTTTTAGATTAACAGATCAGACGTACGGATTTAACAGACTTATAGATTGTCTAACTTTTTATTGGGCCTATAGATTCACGAAATGGGTTTGTTAAATTCATCAGTCCAGTTGGTTTAACCATATCCACCCAACACGTTTTAGACATCATATTTATCTCAGATTTGCATTAATTAAATATTAATGCATAGACCTCTCCCATTAGGTCGGTAGCTTGTGGCCGCTGGATATGCCGGGCGGTTCCGGGTGGACTTCTACCACAATCCAGAACTAACCTCGTGTCTAAGCATATTTTAGTTATGCCTATGACCTCTCACATTAGATTGACAGTTTGCGGTTGCTAGTTAAGCCGGTTGGTTCCGGGCAGGCTTCTACCGCAAACGGAGTCTAACCTCGTGTCATAGCCAGTTTATTCCAATACAGATTATACAGATATCAGACTAATTATGTCCATTTAACAGAATAAACTTCTTTACAGGTTACCGCAGATTAATCAAATTTTCATGTTTTACTCAATCTTAGATCGAGCCAACGGATTTTCATACCCAGATTACAATTATTTAGCTTTCAACAGATTAGGCAATTCAACAGATAACAGATCTAGCAGATTAGGTGATTCAACAGATTTAGAAGATAACAGATATAGCAGATTAGGCAATTCAACAGATTTAGCAGATAACAGATTTAGCAGATTAGGCAATTCAACGGATTTAGCAGATAACAGATTTAGCAGATTAGGCAATTCAACAGATTTAGCAGATTAGGCAATTCAACAGAGTAGGCAATTCAATAGATTTAGCAAATAAAAGATTTAGCCGATTAGGCAATTCAACAGATAATAGATCTAGCAGATTAGGCAATTCAACAAATTTAGCAGATAACAGATTTAGTAGATTAGGCAATTCAACAGATTTAGCAGAAAACAGATTTAGCAGATTAGGCTGTTCAACAGATTTAGCAGATTAGGCAATTCAACAGATTTAGCAGATAACAGATTTAGCAGATTAGGCAATTCAACAGATTAAACATTTCTAAAATTCTATTTACATATCCTACCTAATCATAAATTAAGCCTAAACTTGCATGCCTAAATCATGGTCATAATTCATAATACAACATATGCCCAAATTTTTAGTTAGACTTTGCATAGTATAGAATATTCTCTAAAAGCCCCAAATCATGATATACCATATGAATTATACCAAATTATAGCCTTTAATCCAAATATCCAAAAATCCACTTTTAGGCGTATTCACATTGATAGTTATCCTATTATAATATAGATCTCTTCGCCTAAGTCACATATTCCTTTTTCAAGTCATGAATCGTTACATAAAATTTACCCAAAAGTCTATATCTTTAAATTATAACATCTCAAAATTAGATATTAATTTTAATATGCAATATGTCCCCAAGTTTTAAGTCACATGTTATCATACAATGATTCCTCTTCTTCCAAATCACAGAGTATGCACAGATCTAGATCTAATTTACAACATATGTCCCTTTTCTCAAATTATTCACAGATCAGTCATGTCCACTTATGCATCATTCATTATTTTTCCCAAAATTTAGCGTTCGTGCGTTAATCTGTTATGAGATTTGGCTCAAACTCACGGTAGCCTGGCTATAGAGCAGAAAGAAGAAAGAGATACATAATAGTCACAGAAAAACAGATCTAACAGATAAGAATATGCATAACCTCATATTCAGATTTATAACCATGCCAAGATCACAATTAAAGTTCATATCTAAAAATAATTGTACTCACAAAATGGAATGATTCTTGTATTCTGGAATCTGTATTCTGAAACTGAAATGCTTGCCTTTGATGTAGACTAATCTTTTTAGATTTGATTCTCTTTTAATTCTATTCAGATTGGAAGAAGATGCATTAATCCTAGTTTTGATTCCAGTAGAGTAGCGACACCATTTTTATTTTTAATTAGAATAGAGGCAGAGTATAGTTAGAACGAAATTGGGTGAGAGAAAGCTAGGTTTGGGGGTGTTTAAATAGGTTAGAGCTCACGAATCCGGTCAGAAAGGCGTCCAGGTGCAGAAAAATGGATCTGTCTCTAGATCTAGAAAAGGGGGGAGGTCGACCCTAAGGTCAACCCTAGTGTCGAACTTTTTACCTAGGTCGACCCCCAGGTCGACCCTAGTGTCGACCTGGGTCCTGGGCGGGAATTTTCCTGCCCAGCCCGGGTGTCTGTTTTGAATTTCGAAATCTGAATTTTGAATTTCAAGCTGGTTTTTATTAAAACTTTCGAAGGCCATATTTTCTTCGTACGGAGTCCGATTTACGCAAATTTGGACTCTATTCCATGAAGAATTTCGAGACGAACGCAATGGCGTAATCCGTTTCCTTTAATTATTTTGTTACAATTTAATTATTCTCTGATTTGTTACTCTTATGTTCACAGAAAAAACGGGGTGTTACATTCCCCCCTCCTTAAAGGATTTCGTCCCCAAAATAATCAAGTTAGGAAGAATGTGTCCTACCATCCAATCACCCATATACTTAACCATCATACACAAGCATCCATTGTCCTTAGACTTCTAATGTTGTATGATCATATGCAAAAGTGTGTGTATATGTTCCTTATCTAATGCAAAGATCAAGCGATCCACTGATTCAGTTGAACTCCATAATGCGAATTATGTCAATGCCATGAGTCCAACATGTATGCAATTTTCCTATTTGATACAAATCATTTCTATATGAGTGCACAATCGTTCATTCATATGCAACATTCATGTGCGGAGTCAACCATTTTTCATCCACAAATTTGAAAAATGCACACACATCCATATGCAGTATGAGAGTGTTTTTGAGCCGATATAGTGCCTAGTGTGTGTATATGCATCCACGAGCAACCACTAGCAATCACTTGCATCCACTTGCAACCATCAAACATAACATGTCTCAAACACATGTTTACACCCATTAGTTTCTACCTAAGGGTCGAAGATTCGATCGATATGATACAACTGAGTGACAGAAGCAAGTACGATTAAAACAAGAGCTCTGTTCCTATTAGACATCGATTTAAGAGAATAACCCCCTAAGTATCAACCCTGAAGACCGAAATCAACATCAGATTGACACTCAGAGAATTACTCCCATTAAACAAATGTCCAACTGGAATTCTACTTCACGCTTCGAGTAAAAACCCTTAACCTTATCAGAAATACTCAGATACTTACAGACTACTGGTACAGATCAGATTACCAAATGATTCTTAGGAAACCAAGCATGATAAAAACCCAGAATGTATGCGTCAGAGTCAACTTAACGCCCAACACAGATACCCTCAAACCCCAACCTCTCACAAATAGATGAGTCGTAACCCTTATGGAGTTTGAGACCATAGCGGGATCAGAAATAAGACTACTATTTAAGTGCAGAGACTCAACTACATAATTAAAATGCCAGAATGATCAGATAAGGGAATTAAACTTTCTACGAAAATTTTTCCACCTCTATCATGTCCACCAACAACGAGAGTATCCACCTACCTTCTAGAAGATTCTACCCATTTTCCCTTGCCTTCTAGGGCAATCCTAGATCAGATATCCTGTCTCACCGCACTAAAAACAGCCAGTCTTCTTACATGTTAACAAGTCGTCCTCTAAAGTTGCCCTCATCAAGCGGAAAACCCTACGAAGCTCAAAAGAGGATTAGCCGTAGGTGAAATTACTACGGCTACAGATGGAAATTAGGCAATTCTTTGCCCTTCGACAGGTGTCGTAGTCTCATCATGCCTACGGAACCATGTCGCGATGAGGTTACCTCCCAGAAAGCCAGGAGCCCCGGAGACTCAGAAAATCAAAAGATAGATATATGGCTTTGGGGACTATATTTTTCAAAATAACTTTCCTTTTGAAAATACTTCCTTTTTAAAACCTTTTTGAAAATAGTTTTCATAAACTTTTTATCAAATCTGGTATTTTCAGCTCTAATACCAAGTGTAACACCCCACCTCCGTTAAGGTCACTCACAAAGGGAATGCCTTAACTTCGGTGGAACGTTATAAGTAAACAGAACAGAAATTTACAAGACAGATAAAGTAGTACTTGAAAATTTTATAAATTTATTACAATAGAAACAGAAATAAGTTTGGTTACATTTTTCAAAACCACAATATCGGAATTCAAGTACATAAATATCGGTCTTAAAAGCCTTCAGAATGCATAGTTTTTAAAGCCATAATCCCCAACATAAACTGCCATAGAAAGATAGAGTCAAAGCAAAGCAATACTTTAAACACTTCAAGCAGAGAGAATCTGAATCAAGGTCCTATGTTTCCACCCTAAGAATCTGGGGGGAAACGGAAAGAAAAGAGGCAAAACGAACTAGGTTAGACATAAGTCTGGTGAGTCCAGTGACTTTCAGCATATAAACAGATAATAGTATCATGACATGTCAATAAAATTGGATGAGAGATAACCGTAAGAGGAATAGCAGGTTAACAGAAGAAACAAAATGATATAAGCTAAGCTTCTTACTTATTTTTCACTTCTCTGCACTAATACTAGTATAACAGGATTAGGTGTTACGCTAATGTCTAAACTGAAACAGAAAGGGAAACAGAATAATCTCTACAGAAATAGACCGGATCCATGCACGCACATGACCCGATTGGAACGCACCATCAACACCCCTCTCCATTATCAGAATGAACCACTTATAATCAGTTCAGTAAACGTGACAGGACCCCTACATAGCGTGGGGTCAAAGTTTTGATACCAGAAAGGGTTACTGACTAATATGGGTTCCACACAACAGATGACACAAGCAATTCCCCTCCTAACCTTGTGTCCCCAGACTAACAGATTTCAGATTAACTTATTTACAGATTTCAGACAGAGTTCAGATTACTAGTTCATAGAGCAGACAATCAAGTTAACAAGTTTTCATATTAACAGATCAGATGTATGGATTTAATAGACTTAAATATTGTCTAACTTTGTATTGGGCCTACAGATTCACGAAATGGGGTTGCTAAATTCATCAGTCCAGTTGGTTTAACCATATCCACCCAACACGTTTTAGACATCATATTTATCTCAGATTTGCATTAACTAAATATTAATGCACAGACCTCTCACATTAGGTCGGTAGCTTATGGCCGCTGGATATGCCGGTCGGTTTCGGGCAGACTTCTACCACAAGCCAGACCTAACCTCGTGTCTAAGCATATTTTAGTTATGCCTACGGCCTCTCACATTAGACTGACAGTTTTCGGTTGCTGGTTAAGCCGGTTGGTTCCGGGAAGGCTTCTACCGCAAACGGAGTCTAACCTCGTGTCATAGTCAATTTATTCCAATACAGATTATACAGATATCAGACTAATTATGTCCATTTAATAGATTAAACTTCTTTATAGGTTATAGCAGATTAATCAAATTTCCATGTTTTACTCAATCTTAGATCGAGCCTAGGGATTTTCATACCCAAATTACAATTAATTAGCTTTCAACAGATTAGGCAATTCAACAGATAACAAATCTAGCAGATCAGGCAATTCAACGGATTTATCAGATAACAGATTTAGCAGATTAGGCAATTCAACAGATTTTGCAGATTTTGCAATTCAATAGATTTAGCAGATAACAGATTTAGCAGCTTAGGCAATTCAACAGATTTAGCAGATAACAAATTTAGCAAATTAGACAATTCAACAGATTTAGCAGATTAGGCAATTCAAAAGATAATAGATCTAGCAGAATAGGCGATTCAAAAGATTTAGCAGATTAGGTAATTCAACAGATTTAGCAGATTAGGAAATTCAACAGATTTAGCAGATAACAGACTTAGCAGATTAGGCAATTCAACATATTTAGCAGATAACAGATTTAGCAGATTAGGCAACTCAACAGATTAAACATTTCTAAAATTCTATTTACATATCTTGCCTAATCATAAATTAAGCCTAAACTTACATGCCTAAATCATGGTCATAATACATAATACAACATATGCCCAAAATTTTAATTAAACTTTGCACGGTGCAGAATATTCTCTAAAAGCCCCAAATCATGATATACGAAATGAATTATGCCAAATTATAGCCTTTAATGCCAAATACCCGAAAATCCACTTTTAGGCGTATTCACATTGATAGTTATCCTATTATAATATAAGTCTCTACGCCTAAGTCACATATTCCTTTTTCAAGTCATGAATCGTTACATAAAATTTACCCAAAAGTCTAGATCTTTAAATTATAACATCTCAAAGTCAGATCTTAATTTTAATATGCTTTATGTCCCCAAGTTTCAAGTCACATGTTATCATACAATGATTCTTCTTCTTCCAAATCATAGAGTATGCACAGATCTAGATCTAATTTACAACATATGTCCCTTTTCTCAAATTAGTCACAGATCAGTCATGTCCAATTATGCATCATTCATTATTTTTCCCAAAATTTAGCGTTCGTGCGTTAATCTGTTATAAGATTTGGCTCAGGCTCGCGGTAGCCTGGCTATAGAGCAGAAAGAAGAAAGAGGTACAGAATCGTCACAGAAAACAAATCTGACAGATAAGAATATGCATAACCTCAGATTCAGATTTATAACCATGCCAAGATCACAATTAAAGTTCATATCTGAAAATAACTGTACTCACAAAAAGGAACGATTCATGTATTATGGAATCTGTATTCTGAAACTGAAATGCTCGCCTTTGATGTAGACTAATCGTTTTAGATTTGATTCTCTTTTAATTCTATTCATATTGGAAGAAGATGCATTAATCCTAGTTTTGATTCCAGCAGAGTAGCGACGCCATTTTTATTTTTAATTAGAATAGAGGTAGAGTATGGGCAGAATGAAATTGTGTGGAGAGAAAGCTAGGTTTGGGGATGTTTAAATAGGTTAGAGCTCACGAATCCCGTCAGAAAGGCGTCCAGGTGCAGAAAAATGGATCTGTTTCCAGATCTGGAAAAGGGGGGAGGTCGACCCTAAGGTCGACCCTAGTGTCGACCTGTTTACCTAGGTCAACCCTGGTGTCGACCTGGGTCCTAGGCAGGAATTTTCCCGCTCGGCTCGGATGTCTGTTTTGAATTTTGAAATCTGTATTTTGAATTTCGGGCTGGTTTTTATTGAAACTTCCGAAGGCCATATCTTCTTCATACGGAGTCCGATTTACGCAAACTTGGACTCTATTCCAAGTAGAATTTCAAGACGAACGCAATGGCATAACCCATTTCCCTTAATTATTTTGTTACAATTTAATTATTCTCTGATTTGTTACTCTTATGTTCACAGAAAATACGGGGTGTTACATGACCTGTCAACTGTTTTCTTCCAGAGAGCAACCTTTCGAAAAGACACTTCCTTTCATCAATGGTTGCATCTCTTCTCTTCACCAATAATCATGGCTATTGTTCGTTACTCTTCACAAAGGGTTGCAACTATTTATTTTCTATATAAACACCATGAGATCATCATTCCATTCAACAATTTTTTGACTTGTTACTATCTCTACTTTCTTGATCTCAATTCTATGTTCTCAAGCGCTCAAATTGCTCATATTCAATAATATATCATTTGAATCCTAGAATCTATTCAATATTCTTTTTATTCAATATGATATCCACTTCCAGATCTTCATGTACACAAATATTCTATTTGAGGATAAGATTATAGGAAGGTTGTACTACAAGTGACAAATTCGTGTTATCAAGAACACATATTGCCAACAACAATTGTATTCGTCTTAGTTGAAGTCCGCGGTGTTGTAAAAGACACGTGTTGAAGTCCTCGGTATTGTTAGAGGTGTGAAATCTCATTCGTCAGCTCGGGTGTTGTAAACATGTTTCCTCCCGGTGAAGTGAGGTGGTTGTTAGCGAAAATTCAGATAGAAGTCTGGGGCTGGACGTAGGACGGTGCTCCGAACCAGTATAAAAATCCCTGGTGTGATTTTTCTATTTTACTGCATTTACTGTTACATATCTATGATTTGCTGATATTTATATCATCTTATAATTTCTTTCATAGCTATTGTACATTTGTGTGTTATACACCATATTACATGATCCGTGTGTACTATATTAGTACATACGCAATCTTTAGAAATTTGGTCTTGTCTCTTTCGAAGTTAGTGATGATTTCAGTCAAGGTCTGAGAGGTAATTATGTCCCAACTTGATTGATTTAATTATTAACCCATAAATAGTAGGATTCAGTGTCGGAGATAAATGTTTAAAGAAATTTAGTTGAATGAAATATTTTGGGTTGTTGTAAAGGTGTTTTATGCAACATTCGTTTTAACCCAAGGAAGTGGAATTTTGGAAATATAATAAATAAATATTTCTTGAGTGTAGAAATGAACGGGCGTGAAAGGGATAAGTAATTGGAATGTTTTCCAATTATAAATAGACGGTATCATCTACGTATAGAAAATAAAAGGAGGCGATATATTGAAATGTTTTCCAAATAGCGAAAAAAGCCAAGACGATTGTTGAAAATATTTGGTTAACAAATATTGATAAGGAAATGGAGTAGTGATTTAATTAATAAAATATTAATTAAGGGGCACAGTGATTGTTTGATGCTATGAATAGATGTTTGTTTTTCTTTGATAGTTAAATAACCGACTATCGAAATGTTTGCCAATATCGTTGTCAAAATGGAGAGACTGGTTGGATTATTATCTAGAACCACTCCATATTGGCAGTAGCGTTGCGAACCGGATTATATGAAGATAATCAAAGATGGAGTAAAGTGCAAGGATTTTCCTATTAATAGAAATTGTGCCTTCGGTTTCGTTCAGTCCTAGGACAAAGTGTATGGATGAATGTCTGACAGAGTATTTCCAATGATCGCATATGCTGGTCTATATAGATATATATGGTGGCGGAGAATTTATTTTCTTAGCATAATATCCAGAATATATTTGTGCAAATCAATTAATATTAACGGTTCTGACAATGTGGCATTCAAAGTGATTGTGTTATCAATGAATGATAAGTAATTGTAGCCTTAGGCCTCAACAACCGGGAAATGACAAAAATCGGGCAAGTAGCATGGCTAAGTGGGTAGCCCCCAATTAGGTGTATCATCACCTATCTAGAGAAATTCATTTCATTCTTTATTATATTCGATGTTGTCCCATTTAGGAAAACGGTTGCTGATCCCAACCATTGGTGATATACATTCGACACACTCAAGCGAAATGAGTGGTCAATTATGTGTGGCCGGGTTACAAGATGTTCTTGTTGAACCCAGTGTATTCTCTCTAGAGATACACTATCGAAAGGTGGTTCCATACCTTGTCATATTTGGAAATTCATTACCCAATAAGTGCCCGCGGTTTTGATTATATATTATGTATGAGGAGCGTGAGATGAAAGCATTCCACTAGATTTCTATTTATTTGATTTAGACGCTATTATAACATCAAATGAGTTTTGATATAAAGATTATCGTTTTCTTTCAAAAAAAATTGAAAGTTGAATCAAGCGTTTTGGATTCTGATAAGGGAAAAATCTGTTTCGTGTTATACGGCGTAGTCTTATGAGATATCGTTTATTTTCTCAAATTGTTTTAAACTGTTTACTCATACCAGTCCCATGACTGACGTAGAGTTTATTTTGTTTTGTTTTACCTAAACTCTTGGGTGCCCAAATTTGTATGGGCAGTCAAGTAGTTCAGGATTTTACAGTTCTATCTAAAGGAGCTCGGAGCAGGAGGCTTCAATGTTAGATATATAGTTTTTTTTTATTTTCTCTATATTTAAGTGTTGTACTTTGAAAATTGTATGTTATATAGTTAAAATTTTGTATTTCAAAAGTTATGATATATTATATTTTGTTCCGCTACGATGTGAGACTCTGTGTTGTTATTTTTGTTCTTCTTCTACCTTTTCTTCTAAAAAAATGATTCGTATTTTCTGTGGTATTTGGGTTGGATGTGTGATGTATGTAGTCAACTTAGATAGTACAGATTTGTGGTTCATTACAAACACGGCTTCACATACTTCAGTATTTTTGTATCCATCCAAAATCGGACATCTAATTCACATTTTAATCCTTTACGGAATATTATTTTAAAATATTTGTTATTTCAAAATATTCGTTATTTCTGAATTTGAATCAGACCCAATCAATTAACATATAATTTATTTATATGGATTTCATACATCACATGTACACAACAATAATGATACATAATCAACCATCATCCAGAGTGTATTATACAACTGCATAAGCATTAAATATAAATAATTAAAGCTTACAATAGTCTGTCAACCCATTGATTGACATACAACTAAACGATAGGGATTAGTGTACGTCAAATATCATCTCAATACCCGGGTGGGATTTTAACCAACAAATACTTAATATTATTTGTGCAGTTGGGCGATGTGTAAAATTTATCGTCCCAATCAATGTCATTTAAATGGGTGTACATAAACAAATCGTTCGATTTGCAAATGAATATTTATTTTCTTTTTAGGAGAATTTCATGCTATTCACATATGCGTTAAAAACTATATTTTCAACGATAAATTATTTATTTCAACACTTTGCTATTTTATGTAGTTCATACATTCAATAAAAATGATATTTTTTATTGTTCAAACATTTTATTCAACACATGAATATTTTATATAGTTCATTTCAGAAAATTCCATATACATTTTAGTTTCAGAAAAATTCAGCATTATAACGACGCGATATTAGAACTGGAGTAATGTCTAGCATTACCCCTCTTCTAATACTGGCTCGCGCCATACACAATAATCAATCCAATACACAAAACCACAATACAATCAATAATCACAATACAATAAATAACCACAATACAACCAATTTTCCTATAATACAATCCAAACAAACAACCATGGTTTGTACATTAAATAGTTTCAGGAGCTACTAAGCCCCGTCTGCAACCTAAGATATATTTAACTGTAAAATAATTTGAGTGAGAAGATGTTATCACCTTGATTGGATAGAAATCGTTTAATAACGATTGTTCTAGTCAAATCAAACGCATGTTCAATTTGACTAAAAATCTGAACTAGTTCCCTTTCTATCCTAGTCAGTTCTGAAATGTAGTGCTCGTCTTCACGGTTCCAACAAAACTGAAATCGTCGAATTTCGTTTCTGTTTGAACAAGATATGATAGTTTATATATTGACACTTATTTAATTATAATTAAATTAATTTAATCATACTTAGCTTAAGCGTTACCATTCCCATTTGTTTTCTTCCTCGTGAAAAAACCGCTATAACACATCGTTCAAAACAAATCTTCCACCGCCGCACCCCATCAGAGCCGCCGCCACCAGATCGGAGGCCAACACTTTGAAGAGCGTCACGCCACCGCCTTGCGCCTGCCACCCTGTCAGACTCGGTGGACCCACTGGATGGAAAATCGCGCTCGACGGCGGCAAGTTTGAGCGTCAATTTTGAACTCCACAAGCAACTAGAAATCATCATCCCCGTACCCTTGTGAAGATCTGAGATTGTACTTCCATTTTCGTTTATAAACCCTAATCTAATTCGATGTATTTTGATTGCGATTTGAAGATTAAAAATTGAGCAATTCTGTCCATTATTTCCAAGGGTGGCGGCACTCTTGAATTATAAGGTTAGGGCAATTTTTAAGGTTTTATATAAAAGAAAATTATACTATTTTATTCCTTTATTTCTAAATTTTCCAATTTAATGTTCCAAATTCCAAATAAATCCCAACGAATGCCACCCATACCAAAATACCCCTATTCCAGACACAATGGGATATATCTTATAAGCTAATTCGAATGTTTCAGTCAGTTTTCTTCAAAATTAAAATATAAATCAATATATATTGAATTTAAATGTACATTTTAATTTATCGAAGCCACATACAGACTCCGAAAATTACAGAAAAATAAATAAAGCTATGTTTTGACGATACAGTCCTAACAAAACTTAATTCATCGAATTTGAAGACCATTTGAAAAATGGCCATTTTCCAATCGATTAACTTCAAACTGAAAGTAACAAACGCGTTTAAATTCACTGCGCTCACATATTAATTCCAAAAATTATGAAATTTGAAATATAGCAATAATTTGACATACCGGATCTAACAAAAGTGGTTTCATCAAAAGCGGAGGTCGTTTGCAAAATGGCTATTTTTAAGGGCTATATATTATTAAAATATATATAAATTTCATAGCGACTATTTTGAATTTTAAACTGGACGTAACTTTCAATTTATATTGTGAAATAACAATTTTTCACATTCATTAGAAAGATATTATTAAACAGATTCAAATGTTTCTTGTATAATTGAAATCCGATTTATTTTGAATCCTATATATTCAATTGAAATTTGAAATCTAATTTTTAAACTACCGCGCCATTTCAGGCTTGTTTTATAATTAAAATAAATTTATACGTTATAACTTCGATTTAAATAATTTTCTAGTCGTTATTATTTAAAATAAATTATTTTAAATATCCAAAACCAATTAAAATAGCTAAAATAAATTTTTTAAATTGGTTTAGAAATTCCGGGTTATTACAACATATTATTATAACTATCCAGATGTATTGATGTACCCTGATGATTGTAAGTTCTATTTCAAGCTCTCAATAAAAAATGATTTCTATATTATGTTTGTTCCGTTGCGATGTAAGATTCTAATTATTTGTTGGTTCTACTTCTTATTGTTCTATTTTTAACTTTCTTTCTTATCTCACCCTCTTATATTTTTTCTTTTATCTTTTTGTATTTTCGATACTCGAGTTTGGACATGGGATGTATTTTTGTGGGAATTCAAGCATTGAATTTCTCGGGTTGCTACATTGGTTATGGCTTGTTGTTGGTGTATTGGATATGTTATTCTGTTTTTCGCAATGAAATGATATTTTGGCTTGTAGTATGATTTGGTTACTATGACTTCATAATGTATTATGGGTTGTACATGTTATTGTTGTTGTATTAAAAAAATGTTCGACATGTTATCATGGTAATGTTGGTAATTCGATTGATGTTACAATCGATATGCTATATGACACTTTCTCTGTTGTCGATATACCATTGTTGTGCTATTTTGTATTTTACATTTTTTCCCTGTTTGAAGCTACATGAAAAGAGAATACATGATTAAAAATAGAACAACGCATGAGCAAAATATGGTCAATAAAAGTAACATAGAACTTGAACGTGATTTATATTTTCACAATGTACACTATCCCCGACCTGGAACAAGAATTACATATGTCTACAACATGGTAAAGGGGTTGTTGTTGTTAGCCCTCCATGCTCAAAGATCAAGTGAAAAGAATAAAAAACCTACTTATTAGTTGAACATGATTCGAGATGCCACAACATATTTGCCTTCCGACCTAGAATAATATACTCGTTGGTTAAAGGGATGTAACAATGATGTTTATTTGTCCATCATGTATTAGGACTACATTAAAAAAAATAACAAACATATATGGAATGCATTTCCAATGATGTTACCTCGTATTGCTTAAATGTTATTCGTATAATTTTCTTGCATGGTAGGCTGAATCATTAAAAATATGATTCTACGTACTAATTCCACAAATCTTATATACATAAACACAATCAATTCAACTGGCATAGACATGATCAATTCAACTGAAATAGACTCAGTCATTCATAATTGAACACAATCTAAGTTGCATAGTTAAGAACACTCGACGTTTTGCAATCAAAATCAATTCAAGTTACATAAGTGCAGTAATTTGTAATCATTCCAGTTTAAAAATTCCTAAATATGTCTATTATTATTCCATTCATCGTACTCGTTTTTTCATCCAGAACTCATCTTCGATCATTGTAAATGAATTCCCATTTACTTGCGTTCGTATCACGAGTCGTGATTCATTTTGAATAACTAACAGCACCCTATGTCTATTGTGATTTGTGATATTAAATCACATGTCCATTGAAGCCGACTATGTGTGCTAATTATGAAAGTGGCTTTGTGTTAGAGAAGATAGTTCGCAAAATCAAGCTCGGGGGAGGAAGATATGGAGTTAGGAATTTCTGAGTGCTTCAACTCAAATGTTTGGGGGAGTGGGCCAGACATCTGCGCAACGTATCAAGAATTTTTAAGTTCAGACATCTGGTCTTCTCTACCAAACGTCTGAGCTAGATATATCTGTTTGACTGAATGTCTCTCCAAAATATATATATGCGATATATCTAAGGATCAGTTTGGATATTTACCTAGGTTTTCTACTCTTTATATAAGCTACATTCAACTTTGAGATAAGCGCCGAATTGAATAGGAATTCATTTGGTAAGGCCAACCAATTTTTAGAGAGTTCCGTAACACTTATTGTTGTAACAAATAATAATTACAAAAAAGAACAGTAGATTGACAGATCATCAACCTACTACTAATGCTTTTTATAGTGGAACGACTACTTCAACTATACAAGTTTATAGTGTTAGAGCTACTAATCTAGACTACAAAATAACTTGACACCATTTAAGGTGTAAAATATACTGCCTAAGTGTAATGAACTGGAATTTTTGACCTAGAAAATCAACATAAAACCCATGTCAATTATTCAGGCATCGAACATTCCAGATCAATAATAAAAATAAATTAGAGGGTGAGAATAGATAAGATAGAAAATTAGAATACAAGAAGAAGAACATAACAACAGAATAGGCTAAATACGAATCTCATAGCGGAACAAATAACATATATTATATAACATAACTTTGGAATAAAACTAGTATATGTATACAATACTATTATCAGAGTACACCACTTACAATACATCGGAAATAAAAATAGCTATATAATCCTGAAGCCTCCTGCTCCAACTCTCCAAGTATATCTGTAAAATCCCGACTACTTGACTACCCGTACAAAATTGGGCATACAAGAGTTTAGGGAAAACAAAACAAAATAAACTCTGGGTCAGTCATGTGACTGATGTGAGCAAACTCCAACCATTTGTTTAACTTTTAAAATCCTTTTAAAAGAAAGAATAATCATAAGACCGATCCGCACATAAACATGGTTGGTTTTTACCTTATGATAACTCATAACATTTCTTTAAAATCAATATTGTTCTGATATTATAATAATAGCTAAATCAAATAAATAGCAATCTAGTGGAACTCTTTCATCTCACGTTCCATATATAAAATATATAATCAAAAACCGTGGGCGCTTATTGGGTAATGGATTCCAACTGGCAAGGTATGGGACCTCCTTCTGATAGTGTATCTCTAGAGAGGAATACACTGGGTTCAACAAGAACATCTTATAACCTAGGCTAAACATGAACGGTCACCCATTTCGCTTGAGTGTACCAAATGTATTATCACCAACGGTTGGGATCAGCAACTGTTACCCAAAAGGGTAGCATTAAAATAGGTTAAAGAAGTAAATGAATTTTCTCTAGATTAGGTGACATTACACCCTAATTGGGAGCTACCCACTTAGCCATGCGACCTACCTGATTTTTACTATTTCCTGGTTGTGAGGCTTGAAGCCACGCTTATCTCTGATAGATCACATCTTTATTCACTTTGAATGCCACATCGTCATACTCACCAAATCATAAATTGGTTTCCCCAAAAATACCACGGGTACACAGCTAAGAGAAACGAATTCCTCTGCCACCAAACATAAATACGTTTGAAGAGATCAACTTATGCAATCTATTAAATATACTCTAACAGACATTCTTCCATACAGGTTGTCCTGGGACTGGACAAACCGAAGGCACTGTTCTGTAAATCCATCTTAGGCGATTTCTAACTAGGATTGTCAGAACAGCCCTTGCATAAACTCCGTCTTCAATTATCTTCATCATATTCGATTTGCAACGTTATTGCCTATACGGAGTGGTTTTCAGATACTAAATCTCATCCCGGTCTCTTCGTATTGACAACGGAAAAATGGTCAAAACTTTGGTAGTCGGTTTAACTATGAAGGAAAATATCCATACACACAACAATCTTATTTCCAAATGGAAATTTTACCGATCAATCTTTAATCAACATTTTTCCCTTTTTAAATTAATTCATTCATTTTCCCATTTTCCATTTTCACATATTTATAAATCCATATTTTCCAAAATTAGAAAATAAACGTTATTCACATTGGAAAACATTTCCATTTCTTATTCACGCATCACCATCTTTCCATATCTATCAGTCTCTAACTGTAAACTAGTAACAGAACAGCCCCCTACGTATTAACCCCGAAGGCCAAAACCAACATCAGATCAATACCCAGAAAGCTATTCAACATAACTAATTTCCAGTCAGTTTCTACTTTCCTAAACTTCATTTCTTATCTTTTTATCAAATCATTGCTTATGCAACTCTTGGATTCAGTTTACAAATCCAATTATTTTATGAAAAACATTGATTAGATAATGTTATAATCCTTACTTCCAAAATATCTACTTCAAATTATAACTTTTATTCATTAATTTGAATAAATAATGATTAATTAACTAAATCATGATTTAAAAACTGGAAAGTAATTAGTACTTTCCTACATTCGACATAGTCAAATTCCAATGTATAATTCTCTCTCGGATAATCTCTATTCGACAGCTCTCCTTTGAATAAACTATATTCGATAACTTTCTTTCGATTAAACTATACACGATAACTCTCTTTCGAATAACTCTATTCGATAACTCTCTTTCAAATAACTCTATTCGATAACTCTCTTTCAAATAACTCTATTCGATATATGTTCTAAACTCCAGAATAATTACCATTCGGGTCAACTCAATTTCTAAATTTCATTTTTGAATTTAGTACTTCCCAAAAATTACCAATTTCCTTTTATAACTATTCTAATTGCAAAACATTTGCTTTTAAATCGTTATTCACTTTAAAACGTGAATATTATTCCTTTACAGAAAACTAGACTCGTTTTATCAAATGAAAACTTGATTTCATAATTTAAATACTAACACATATTTAAACTCCAATTATCAAGTCATTTAATAACTTCTTATTCACATTCCACTTTATTTATCAAACCTCGTTTACATGTCAATCTTCATAATTGGTTTTATTAAATAAGTCTATAATTCTCTATTGCCTTTATTTTCGATTATAAAATATTTGTTTCAAGCCGAATATGAATTGTATTGTCAAATCCCGATTTATTCAATATATAATTCCTTAAAATGAATTATTTTATAACACTTGGCCTAGTCAAATTATAAATACAAATCTTTATGAATTTTAATTAATCTATTCACATTTCGAACATCGAAATAAATTCAATCGTTTTCTTTTTAAACCAACTCAAAATTTCCCGTTTTCAATTCATTGCTGAATTTGCAATCCAAATTATCCATCGATAATTATTTCTACTTCATTTATAAATATTGTTTATAAATCACACTGCTTGTTTCTATTATTAAACAAGTTATTTATTCTAGCCATTTAAAATTCCATTTCTATTTTTAAAATAGATTTTTCCCTTTTCAAATTCATATTCCATCCTTTGTAATTCCCTTTATAAATGTTTAGTTTACATTCCATTTCAAATATCGGTGTTAAAACCGATTTTACTTCTCTATATAAGTTCAGACTTATATTTTCATTTATCCAATGATATCTACGTTTTCATTCATTTATAAACATCGTTTATAAATTATTCTTCTTGATTTATCTGTCAAAATGAATTTCTATTTAATATTTATTTTAAATCAATTTCCCATAATTCTTTTATAACTCGAAATTACCTTTATATGATTCTATAAATTTTCCAAATATTTGCTTTTATGAAATCCATTAATTTTATAAAATACTTAAATTCAATATCCACTTTAAAATTTCCTTTTATATATTCTGATATCACTTATGGTATTTAAAAATACCTGACAAAAAGGATTTATCATCATCCAAACACACATAATCAATAACATATTATATACCATACCATATATCAAAATATCTGAAAAAAAGTATTATAAATACTGAGGAATCCAGTTGGATCCCTCCACCTGTTTCCCTGCATCGCAGATGTTAAACAATATAAATAACATCAATTTCATTTCAATGTGAAATATTCTGATAAACAGAATCATTATTTGATTAACGATATATATATATATATATATATATATATATATATATATATATATATATCGTTATCTATATTCTCAACCGACTAATTAGCAGTTCATCCAATAATCAGCAGACAACAATCAACCATCATTTATCAATTCTAAAAATACGTTATATGAAAATAACCAGGCAGAGTTAGTGAGTTTTACTCACTTTGGTGGTTTATCGTTAAATACGATAACCATCGTTGATTCAGATTAGGCAATTTATTTCGCTATAAATTGTAGTGAGCTCCAATTCACTCTGAATCAATTCCGTTGTGTCATATTTGTCGAGACGGTTCCAACGTCTCTTGTTTCATCATATTCTGATAATGTGTGACACAGTTATACATTATACAAGTTTGAATAAAAATATTCAATTATTAACTTATATAATAATTAATTATATTATCCTAATCATCATTTACCCCTTAATCCGTCATTACCAGATAAGCACCCTTCTTCCAATCCTCCCTCAAATTCGCAAGCACCCAGTAAAAACAGTAGCCGACTCCTAACCAAAAATCAAAACTTCTTCATTCCATAAAAATGGAAACCCACTCCACCAATCACTTTCTTATCTCTCCATCATTTTACAAATTAACACAACATACATCTCCCTTCGAATTTCCCATCTTTCCATACGCGCTATACTCCCTGCTCATTTCCTTCTTCACGAATAGAGTATACATGTCACACCTGAAGCTCCACTTCCTCCACTACTCATTTAAAATCTAAATAGACCTCATCTGTATACTCCTCTTCCAAATCTCATCTTCACCAACCTCAAAACTAGGAACTCACGCCTAGTATAACATTTGAATTGGAACCGTTCTTCTCACAGCTACTTGAAAAAGTCACAACAATTTTAAGTGCTAAATTCCCTCAAAATTTTCCTACTAACCCGAAATCTTACACCAAATCTAAATGTAAGCTTCAAAACATGAATTGAAACTTCAAAGTCTTCCAAAATCCGACCCTACATCACGCTGGAAAAAGAAAGCCGTGGAAAAATATCATCGAACACCGAAATTCTTATACAGATTTGTAGAGGAACTTCAAACTAACTCAAATACACAAGTTTCTGAATTTATGTAGTTCTCTATGAATTTATAAGAATTTAAGAAAATGAAGCTCTCACATTTTATTTTGCTGGAGGCTCGTATAGGGCATTGACCGATAACTGAAAAAGATAGGATTAGGTTAGGATGGTGTGGGTATTTATAGAGTGGTTTATTATTTTTTATTCGATTTTATATCCCATTTTTAATCAATCGCTGCATGTATTTGTCTTTTAAAAATCCGTGTACTCACATACAATGTCCATGTTTAATGAAAATTGTCACACAACTACGGTTCGACATTATGGACCCAACGAAACTTGTTTCGTCGAATTCCGACTCCATTTGCTCACATAGAGTATTTTTAAAGTCAAATTATCGACTGTTTTTCACATTAAAATCCCGTACGGCCACATACTGATTTCAAAAATCACGAAAATTGAAATCTAGCAATAATTTAATATTCCAGATCCAGCAAAATTAATTTTGTCGAAAACGGAGGTCGTTTGCAAAAATGGCTATTTTCTAAGGCTCTAAATAAACCAACTAAATATTAATATATTTAAAAACAATTTAATTTAATATTAATAAATTAATATTAACATATATATTCATATAGAATATTATCTAGCTCCAAAATATTCATATCTGGATTTATAACTCGGTATTTCAAATCCAGGTTAAATCAATATTCAGTTTATATAAAAATCCCTTTTTATTATATAAATAAATCATTTTAAATTATAATATAAATTATACGTTCTAATGTCATTTATTAAATAGATTCATTATTATAATTCGAACCTAAACTCAACCAAATCTCTTGCACTATCCAATTCACACAATATTGCCAATTCTATTATTTTCATTATTTCGGAATTAAATATATTATTCTATTATTTATATTAATTAAATATAAATATTATTTAATTCAAGTTACCGATATCGCCAAACCGATGTTTAACAATTAAATAAATTAATTATTAAACCGTTAAAAATACGGGACGTTAAATTCTTCCCCCTTTAAAAGAATTTCGTCCCCGAAATTACTAAGGTAGAAAACAAACCCTATTAACTGGGTAAAAATTATTTGTTTATTTATTATCTTCAGTTTTGATTGAACCAATTGATTTAAATTAAAATATTTATTCATTCCGAATAACCATAATTTTCAAAAATTCTAAAAAAAAATTAACGCCTTAAATTTTCGGAAAATTTCGCTAGCGTCTCCTTTTGTACAGCTCAATCGATACAACTACAACTCGCCTCCCTAGGCTTTCTCCAATCCAAAAGAAAATCAAACAGCTCAGCGGCTTGCCAAATCGGCCATAAATCACAAAACTCATATAAAATAAACTTGTACCTTTTTGTCGGGCATTCACATCTATTTCTTTCACTTGCTACTAGTTCAGCATATAACAATGCATTCTCAATTGAGCTCTAATCAATTTATCCTCAAAACCACATCACTCGCTTATATCCAAGCCAAATTCCATTTCAAACCAAAGTTCCATTCTTGATTCCAAACTCCTAACTCATCAATTCAACTTACTTAACCTCGTTAAGTTTTATCCACATATTTCATTAACTAATTAATTCCTCTAATCAGTTATCTTCATCCCAAAATCACAATTTTGTTTTTTATTTCAAAAATCAATCCATTTACTCCATCGAGTCCAACCATATACCAAATTCCAATTTTACTCGATATTACTCCATTTCAATACATTTTCCATATTATTGGCTTTAGCTCAATTTCAATTTGTTTTCACAAATTCCTTTTTAATTTGTTTTAATTCAAACAATCTGTTCCCAGGGATTTTAAACAACTTTGTCTTTTTCACAAATCAACTTTCCCTTTTAAGATTCAAAATATCTTTTTTTCAAAACAATTTGAAACCAATATCTTTGGTAGTAATTCATCACTTAAAACTCGAAAATGAGCGCTGATGATGTGGCCAGCATCATCAGAGTTATTTCCCAGCGATCAAAGTGAGTTCAATACTATATCACTTTTCAACACCTATATTTAAACACTTTAATTTTGAAATTATTTCAAAATATCCTTCATAAAGTTTGTAAAACAATTTAAAATCTCACAGGATTTTAAAATTCTCATATATTTATACCAAATCTATTTACAAACACTTTTTCCAAATTTCAGGAATTTTAATTCCAATTCTGATTTGAATTTCAGATTTAATTCATCTGATTTCATATATTACAATTATATGAATCCTGATTTGTTATGCATATATAACCATTCCAATTATAGTCTTATCTGATTATAATAACCAACACATCCAGTATACTATAATAATACCAATGTTAAACATTCTTTTATAACAAATATAATTTGGGTTAAATTATTTTACCCTCCTTTCAAAACATACCGTGTCGGTTCATCATACTCGAGTGTTTAGAAACTCCTACCGATACAATAGATCAAACTGATCGATCAAAACTTATAAACAATTCAAAAATTTGTATAAAATCTACAAATACGTTCACTTGTATATATATACTGTTTATACCAAAAATGGTCTAAAAACCCAAGGTACTAAACTGTACTTCACCAATTCGATCAGAAATAAATGGAACCATGTCCGGTTAGCAATAAACAGTAAAAAATGCGAGAAAAAGTAAAGTAGAGGTGAAATTTAGAGTGGTTCAGCCGTTAACGAGGCCTATGTCCACTATGAAGGCGATTTCCTGTCTTATAATAAGAATTACAAAGTACATCAATTCTCTGACCTCATACATCTCTATGTCTGCTCAATATCCCCTCGTTTACATGTTTTGATCTAAAGAATTATACAGGAGAATAATAGAGTTTGAGAAGAAGAAGGGTGGATGAATGATTGGGAGAGTAGATGCCCTCACTATAAATGGTACTTGACACCATGGCCAGATCTGTGGTTGAGTTTGAAGTTTAGCAGCACTTCGTTGTTCTACCCAAAATGCCCCTCTATAATTGTTGGTAGTCATGGTGTATTTATAGGTGAACTCCTCTTGGTGAATGATCTGGAATCTTTTTATCCATGCTGTGGGTCGTTCATTATGCTAATTACGACCATGCCACCGGATAACTGTAGCCAGTTGTCTGTGGTCGCATTCGGTGTTATATGTGGACGACTTGCCGAGTGTCTTGAATGGCTGAGCGAGTCCTTAGGTGCGGGCGCAGATGCTCTGGGAGATTTTTGTAAGAGTGGAGCGTGGAGCTGAGATCGATCCTCCTTTGTTCCTCGTGCAATCGCCCTTCTTGAACCAAGGACGCTCGTCCTCTTGTTGCCTTTACGTGGTGCCGCATGGCTTTATGGTTATACTACGAGATTGCTCTAGCTCGTGCAAAGTAGGTGACCTGTCTTATTTTAGCACCTGAGCGGTTCTTTTGATGTGCAGCCTTCATTTTTGTCGAGTCGTGCTTCTCATGGCCCGGTCGCACTGATAGACTTAACCTGCATTGGGCTTGATATTTGGATCCTACTTAGTGCGGTTGTGTTATGTATGACCGACGCTGATAAGACCCGCCTAGTACCCCTCTTCCCAATGTGTGTATAGTTTTTCAGGGATTAACACTTTCCCCTCGAAGTCCATGATTTCTTTTTGGTAAGGAATTATGGGCTTCGATATATATGATCCACTACACCATAATGGTCATTTGGTGACAATTTTTTTTCTTCAGTTGCCAACACTTACTTGTGTTGCACTGTAGTCACTATAATAAGTGTTGTTACATTAAAAAAGTGTTACCGAAAATACATAATTAAATTTTCTTTTTCCCAACACTTATTTGTGTTTGCAAGGCCGGTTTCGGAGGGTAAAATGGTAAACTAACGTGTGTAAACCTAATTCCCATTTCACAATCCTTTGGCCAACGCTTGTACACAAATCGGCTGCTAAATCACGATTTCAGAAGAGAGAAAAAGAAAAAAACACGCAGCATGGTGATGGTTGAAGACTTCAAATCTGTTCCTCTCTAATCGGATTTTAGGAATCTTTGTTCAATTTGTGCTAGAATTTCAAATCCGTTCCTCTCTAATCCGTTCCTCTCTAATCGATTTCAGGTATAAATTTTGTAACACCTATACTTTTAAACTTTAGTGTTAACTTTTGGACTGGGATCTACTCGACAGCCAGGTGCTCTATTTTAGATGTTTTTTACTTTTATTTGGATTATTTCTTCTTGGCAGGTTTAGTTTTGAAATTAGATTATGAGCAATAATGTTGAGTAAGAGTTATGAGGATTTGCCGATCCATTTTATCTAACATTGATGTGGTACTGTCAACTCACTTGTATTTGCTTTTACTTTGGTTAGAAGGTGTTGCCGTTTTGATAGTTGCCTTCATCTATCTCCTACAAATTGTTAGCTACTGCTTGGTGGATATCTTGATTTCTTCCCTTAGACTTTTAGAGAATTAAATTTGTTATGTAAGAGTTTCTTAGGCAGCTAGCCAGCATATTTTTCGCACCCTCAGTGGTGCTTGTCCCACAGAGCTTCAGTATATATGTCGTTTGGTAGCTGTTTAGGTCAAAGTGTGAGTGGGATTGCCTCAGGAAAACGTAGACAAATGTTTTCCCCATACTTGGTGCAATGTAAGGTTACAAGGGATGTGCTTGAGAGTTAAGTAGAACAGTAGACTGTCCACCTCAAGAGCCAGAGGTGCTACGGCATATATGCTTCTTCATGTTAAAATTTCCAAAGTGTGTTTTTAGCTTCATAATTTTCTAAGAAAGTATTTTTTTCTTTATCGTAGTCTACTTTTTTGCTTGCTCAAATTCATATCTACTTCACAGTATGCAATGTGTAAACACATTATTCTGAGCAATATTTATGAAACCTTTTTATGCACAAATATTAACATTAGCAACCAATAATTTCAGATGGTCATAAATACTAAAGTTATACACTCGTGTAAAGCCATAATTTTGTTTCAGAAATGACTGAATGCTCAAAGATATGGTAATCAACATTCATCATTTATTTAGTGGGTTCAAATAGTTAAATACTTTCTGCTGAGATTGGACGGATGAACACATTTCAATCGTTTAACTCTATTCTTTTAAATTATTCCTTTCAATACTCAAATGTAAGCAATTTTATACATTCAGCATATACCCTATATCTTGGAATGAATAATGGCTAGCTCTTTAATCCTGGTCTTTATACATTCTCTCTATCACTACTTTTAGTGAATGCATGTAGACGTCTTTGAGTACATCTTTTTGCTTAGACTCTTGGAATACCCCCAACACATTCAATCACACTGTCGCCTAATACTGCTATTACCCATGCTTTTTTGTCTGGCCATGCGGCTGCTATCGTTGATGCATGTAGGGCTAATGCCATTCCGGCTGTTTATGTAGTTTGTTCTGCGCTTATTGCTGATAAGATGACTTCATATGCAAAATCTAACTATACTGACAGTGTAAGAAGCATTTTTGATAAAAAGCGTTCTACTTTAAGGGTCTTCAGAATGGGGGTATGGCTACTAGTGCAATCAAGCAGGTACACACATTTGCTTATTTGAAAGTACTTTGATGGTTTATCAGTACTGTTTTGCTTTTGTTCAATACTTGTATTCATATATTCCATATAAGTGAATTCTGCAATTCAAAATATTTCATAATAATATTTACTTACGTTGGATCTCATTGTGTTCACATATGAGAAATAATCAGGAGAATTTAATGGTTGAGATCCATCTTATCAATTTGAAACTGAGCATTTGTTCGAAATGATTCAAGACTGAGCATTGCCATTAAGGATACCAAATACATTAGTTCCCATTTTATATACAGGAAATGCAATGTTTGACTTTTCATTGAACTCGTTGTGCTCATGTTCTTAGTACGAAACGTGTGGATTTTTTTAAACCAAAAGCCAGAAGCCATACACCATCATAACTCCATTACAAATTGAAGAACTATGCTCCAATATAATACTTAGTATCATAACAGTTATCTTTTGAACTCAAACATACTAAATCAATTAGGTTATATACTTTTTGTCCAAATTTCAATATGGCAGTGTTCAAAATAGATACTCGGTTACCGCCTTCACATTTATTCATATTTTTAGTTCTTTTCAACCAAAAAAGTTTGTGAGTTTGATGAGGTTGGTGTACCTATTAGACCAACTAATTACAAAATATTCATGGAGTCATCAAACATAGGAGGTATTCTCTCTACTTTAGATCGCAGCACTTTCTAAAGATGTGCTTGTTCCTTATTTTTTCACAATGAAATGCTAAGTCTCTGCTGGCATGCTTCATCCAAACATCAAGGAAATTAGGTGGTGCTATTCCTCTGTAGAACCTGCTGATCATTGTAGATTCAACAGACATAGTGATACATCATGGATTTTAGATGTAATTGAACTTATGAAGAATGGGGATGTTAGCTTTTAATATCAAAAACTAAATTATCATCATTGCTCAGTTTCGAGAAACTGAGCATATGCCTAGTTTTTCGAAATTGAGCATTGCTCAGTTTTTTTCGAAACTGAGCAATGCTCAGTTTCTCGAAACTGGGCACAATAATTGTCTTTAGATGAACCGAGTTAAGATTTTGAATTGCTTATTTTATTGTAATTTTAAGAAGTTTAGGTAGCATGTTTGAGCATAAATGGGAATATTGACACTAGATTGCAGCACTTTCTAAAGATGTGCATGTTCCTTATTTTTTTCACAATGAAACACTAAGTCTCTGCTGGCATGCTTCATCCAAACATCAAGGAAATTAGGTGGTTCTATTATCAGGCGAACCTCTGTAGAACCTGTAGATCATTGTAGATTCAATAGACATAGTAATACATTATGGATTTTAGTTGTAATTGAATTTATGAAGAATGTAGATTTTAGTTTTTAATATCAAAAACTAAATTATCATCATTGCTCAGTTTCGAACAAAACTGAGCATTGCTCAGTTTCGAGAAAAACTGAGCATATGCTCAGTTTTGTTGAAACTAAGCAATACTCGGTTTTGCAAATATGTTTGATCAGTTTCGCAAAAAAATAAACAAATCCTTGTTCAGTTAGTTAATACAAGATGTTATTTATCAGTTTTGCAATTTGTTATTTCTGTAAAAATGAGTGCGTTTATATTTTGTAGGCACTTGTGGAGGAGAAGGAAAAAACAGAATTTGGAATGTAATAGCAACGAGAATGCAAACATTTTGATCTTGACAATGATCCTATCGCTAAAGTTTTTGGTTCTGATAAAAGGAAAAATTATTGTCATGCAATTAGCTCCTCTTCTTCCATAAAACAAGCAAAGATGATGCAAGCATCAAAAGCAATTGCCGACAAGAATAAAAAGGACGATTTTCGTCAATGGTATATGGAATTACAAAATCAAATTGCAAGTCAAGTGTTTGGATAACAGAAGTTTTTGATCCGGAAGCACCAATTTACGATGGTCCTCAAAACGGATATTACAAGCTTTGTGAATTTTCGGATGGAGGCTTTATGATATGGTCCATGTTTCGCCTTCATAATATCTAAAATTCTATGTATCTTTAGTAAAACTTTGTATTGTTTTTTGTAATTTGAACTTGATATTATGGTATTTTGAAATTGGAAGTATTATGCAAAAGTGACATTATTGAATTTGAAATATGGAAGTGTACCAAATACTTTTATTTGAATTGATATGTTGAATTATATATGTGATTGAAAATCATAAAAACATGTTATATAAGTGTTAATTAGCAATTTATGTATGCCAACATTTATAAGAGTTACTAGGATTATGATACTGACATTTATAAGTGTAACCATATCTTACGGTTTCAACATTTATAAGTGTTGGCAAGGAATATGTTTGTAACTCTTATAAGTGTTAGCTTATCTTATGGTTCCAACATTTATAAGTGTTAGCAATGAATATGTTTGCAACTCTTATAAGTGTTACTATATCTTATGGTTCCAACATTTATAAGTGTTAGCAATGAATATGCTTGTAACACTTATAAGTGTTAGCAATAAATATGTTTGTAACACTTATAAGTGTTAGCAGTTACTCTGTTTGTAACACTTATAAGTGTTACAGGAAATTCCTCACAGGTCGTTGGGACACTTAAAAGTGTTACTGAAATTATTTGTAACACCTATACTTGTTGGGAATCCCATGTTTTGGTGTAGTGATCGCACATTGGGTGGTAGGTTTATCCAAGTCGTTCGTGCAAGGGCTGGGGCCGCTTTGTTGTAGCTGACTGGCATTATTTTTCCCTACAGGAGAGAGGCTCGTTGTATTTTCTTAATTATTGTGCGAATGGCTGAATCTTGGGATGCCAATTGGGACTTGATGAGACACTTTTTATGTAATCGAGTGTTGAGGTGACGTGGAGAGAATGTACTGGTTGAATTAGGTTCATCGTTCTGTGTTCTCATATTTCAAATTTTGGATATTTTGACGGCTACTGGTTTTTGGGCATTTGGCGGGATGTTTCTCGGGTGCGTCATACCGGATCGCTAGGCCCTAATTGAGCTGTCATACAATAAAAATAGTCTTCTTTAGCATCGTCTCTTCATTTTCCCGCCTTAGTACTTCCTTAACAAACTAATTTCAATGGCAGCTTCATTGTAGAAGACCTCGTTGTTGTCTCTTGAGAATTCAATTTTCCTTACTTGTTTGATCGTCTTTCCCGTCCCCCTCTGGTCAACGGTTTTCTTCAACTTTATTTCCGGCTACAACACTCCTCTTTTCGAGTTGAATTTCGCTTGTAAGTGATTTTTCCTCTCTTTATTTATGATCCTGGGTTAATTCCTCTAGCTTCATAAAGGAGGGTTCTCCGTTGGAAATGTCGAGTTGTTGGGACATATAGTTGTGAAAATTAGGAAACATCGATTGGACTAGGTTTGGATTTAGACTTTAGATAGGATCCTCCGGTGATAAGCCTTAGCCCTTTTTATGCCGGCAAATCGTTTATTGAAATGACTTGGAAACGATACTCCCCAATTCACCATGCTTTAACTGGCTGCTCAGTGGAGTACTTATGTCATGGCGACACTCCTACTTTTCCTTTGATTCTTGATAATTTAATTTGTAGTTCCTTTTTTGAGTGTACTTATCTATGTTGACATGCGACTAACTGCCTGCTCGTCTTTCCCCCAGCGAACCCATTATGTCTGGGGAACAAGAGAATTTGGATCGGGCAATGGAGGTTGCCCCGGCTACTGGTTCTGGTCTGGCTGTTAGTAAAACGTATCTCCAGCCTTGCCCTCTTGATAGGGTTGCGGCCGGATGTCGTAAATCGATGCTTCCTTTTGATCAGTTTTTACAAATGTGCAAACGCTTTAGGCTTTCGCCAGAAGAAACCAGATATCCCAGGAAGGAAGAATTGTCGGACTGTCCGCCCTCCGGGTATGTGGCCGTCAATTACCACATGCTATCCAGCGGAGCGATTTCCCCCTTCGATCTTTATCTAGAGTCCATTTTGCGGCGGCTGGCCATTGCCCCGTATCAGCTTCATCCCAGTGGGTATAAAATCCTGCTTGGACTGTACATACTTTTCATGAAGGTTCGACAACGGGAACCCACGTTCGCGGATATTTGCTCTTTATATTCTTTTACGAAGAAGGAGGTAGACGGTCCTTCTTTCTTTTTTCTAGAAAGTATGCATGACAGAATTATCACTGGCCTGACGGAAGGAGCTAGGGGGCTTCCGGATCAATATTTCTTTGTTCGATGTCCTACTAGATTCTACGGTCGATGGACCGAAGGAGGTAACTAAATCTTTGCTCCTAGAACTCTTGTCCCTTTTCTCTTCCTCATCCAGCTTTTCCTGACTTTTGTAGTGATCCCTCCTATTACGGGACTTACTTTTGACCAAGATCTTCATAATTCTTTAATTTCAGTCGATAAAAGGGAAAGGAGCGGAGAGGTGTTTCTTTCGGAGGAAAATCTCCGTAAGTATCAGTTAATTCACCCTACACGATCTCTTGGAAAAGCTCTTGTTCACCCCCAGTGTCCTGCCAGTAAACCTCTTAAAGTGAAACACTTATCCCTTGATGTGAGCGATCGTCCTTCGTTGCTGATTATTGAAGGAGGTGATAAGGAAGTTGACGAGAATGCATGTGGTTGGGGGATTGATACGGCTCCTGAAACGATCGCTGGAAATTTTGCTCGTCCTACTGTTCAGACGGAGGGTTCCTCAGGGACATTTGGAGATTTGGGGGATTTGGACTCTGCCGAATATTTGAACCAGGGTGATGTGGTGATGGTTGTCCCTGCTGCACCTGATGTGGGAGGAATACGAGGGCCTACCCTGCGCCCTGAGAAAGCCTCCGTTTCCATGGCATCCCTCGGAACAGGTTTTGATTTTTAATTGTGGCACAATCTCCCGTTAGTTTGATAATTTTTGAATGCTTGTTGAGCTTCATGTTTCATTTCCCAGGTGGAAACGCAGGCTGCTCGCTATCTGGCATTTTCTCTCAACAGGCTGATCTTACTGATCCACGAAGCCTCCTACAATCTTCTCTTTCCTGTTATTCAAAGTGCCCCCAATTACCCTCAAGTTCTCAGAACCGATATACCACTGAATCCTCAATGGTTGATTCCTTAAGGCGTGAGGTGCTCGACCAGGCCAGGATGCTTACATCGATTAAATCTCATGTAAGGTCTATCGTTCCGACTCCTGCTCAAATTCGGATAATGCGCGATCGCCTACCTTATAAAGTCTCTCCGGGGAATTCGACACTGAAGGAGCGTTTCAGCGGTTGGGACTTGAGAAGAATGCCTGTTGACGTCAAAAGTTGGTCACTAGTGACGATCAACCCCCAATCGCGTGATCTACACATGAATAAAGATAAAATACGCAATAAAAAGTAAAAGAACGGGGAGCACACACAGAATTTTTATAGTGGTTCGGCAAAGACAATGCCTACGTCCACTTTATATATTATTTCTCTCTTTTTTTGATTACAAATACAATGCTTTTTCTGTTTGGAGAAAAGAAAGAAAATGACTATTTTCCTTTCTTCCTTTTGAGAGATTAAGATTCTGGAGGAGAGTAGAGATGAAAAGTCAGAAGAAAGCCGTCTGGCCAAGAGAAGTCGTCCTTCTCTTTAAGCTTGGAGGTATTTATAGGTGGAAAATGCTGCTTGGGCTATTGCGAAATGGTCCGGCCATTTCGGAAAGGTCCATACACGTGGAATCCATCCATTGGCTCGAATTGCGGTTGGAAGACTGATTCCACTACTTATAAATAGTATCCTCGAAAATTGTGGCTGACGTGGCATCCGTGGAGAGGTATATCAAAAGCAGAGCTTTGACCGCATATGGTTGACCGCCTTTATCTCCTTGGAAGTCAGGATATTAAGTGGACTGGCTATGTAGAAATCTTCCACACTGGCTCGAGATAACCGGTCGACGAGTTCTTTCTGGAAGCGAGAAACTCGTTCGCCCTGGTGAGCGATTTTTCAGGTAATGTGCAGTCAATCTGACTGAGTTGGATTTGGGCCGATATACCATTGCTTGATGTAGCGCCCCTGATGGGCCTCTTGGAGCGCAACTTGTATTTGGTTGTGCGTTTGGGCTTTGGTTTTGGCCCGATAAGATTAGTGCCAAAAAGAGGGCTAACACTTTGCCCCTCAGAATGTATCTTCATCGACAGAGGGAGGTGTATTCTGAAATCTGAACTGAAGCACAAACGCTCGAGCTGCTATGGTCGCGTCGGACCATATCAAGGCCAGAAAACCGATGGTCTGATGTTGTATTGAGAACAGAAATCCGACGACCATGCCAGGTCGTATTAAGGCCAGAAAACCAACAACTATCGGAAACCGTATTAAGGCCGAGATGATGATCGCCACTGGTACAAAAGTTGGTTCCTGCAAATACAAAACAAACCATGGGCCGAGCATTTTATTCCACTTGGCTTTAGAGGGTGGCGAGCATAAACCATACTCGGCTCGGTGGCGAGCATAAACCATACTCGGCTCGATGGCGAGCATAAACCATACTCGGCTTAGTGGCGAGCATAAACCATACTCGGCTTAGATAGGGCGAGTATTAACCATACTCGGTTTAGGGCAAGTGTTTCTCATGCTCAACTCATGTTGGGTTAGTTAGTTTAACGAGCTATGCACACTCGTGGTGTAAAGAAAGAGAGTGTAATCCACACTCGTGTTTATGAAAAAGCGACCTCTCTCACTTGAAAGAGTAGGTGTTTGAAGTAGTGGTGGGCTTTCGCGCTAACCACATAGAACAGGGGGGCGAGCATTAACCATGCTCGGCTTAATGGCGAACACTAATCTGGTTTGGCATAGAAATTTTACAACAATCGATCTACTTTTGCAAAAAGTAAAATTCATAACTGCTAAGCAACTATTACAAAGAAAATCTATGGGGACATCGATTGATTACATAGCATCAAGGTGTCCCTATTATTGAAATAAATACATCGAGTGAAAAGATAAAAAATCTAATTAATGATAATGCAGCGAGTGCTAGTCTCAGGGTCCTTTCCATTTCTAGGAGCTTGGGCAGAAGGTCGCGGCAGCATGGCCTGGGCGCGATTTTTGACATACTCAGCAAGTTCCCCTTTTCTGACTCGCCCTTCGATGAGATCGCGCAGATATCGGCAATCATTTGTATTATGTCCAGCTACATTGTGGAATATACAATGCATGCCAGAATCAAGTTCCATTTGGGTCGGTTCTCGTTGAGATGGCCTTGGAGTGGGGAAGGACTCGCGCATATCGAGATAGATATCGAGCAAAGAGGAATTGAGCTCGGTGTACCGATTTTTTTTTTTCATTTCGAGGTCGTACATTGCATTTATCCTTTTCCAGGGCCGTTCCTCTTCCTTTATTCTGGCCATTGCCGTTGAGTGGACCTTGTTGTTTGGCTACTAAAACTTCAAGGCTCCCCATCTCAAGGCTGGCATCCTCTTGTCGGAGGAATCTTTTGGCCTTGGAATAGAAATCATCTATATCTTTGGGAGGATCCCTAGTTAAGGAGTTCGAGAATTCTGATCTCTTCTGGACTGCCGCGATGGCTGCCATTAACACCATCGATGGCTCGGGCCGATCGACAGATGCTACGGCTGCGTTGAACCTTTCGAGAAAGGATCTTAGCGTCTCTCCGGATTGCTGTTTGATGGTAGATAGAAACACAACACTTTTCGGTCGAGAGATATGCACTCGAAACTGCTCGATGAAGCGGGTGACCAGAGTATTCCAACTACTGATCGACTCCGTTGTTAGCTGCCGAAACCACATACCGGCTATATCTGTGAGAAAGAGTGGAAAGCACTTAGCCATGAAGTTGGTCGATGCACCAAGTACTTCCATTTTTCGCATGTATCACATAAGATGAATGGTCGGGTCAGTGCGACCGTTGTATGGTTCGATGGCAGGGAACCTGAAGTTCGGAGGGTTTCGAGAATTTCTGATTTATCTAGTGAAGGGGCTGCGATTGACATTGTCTATGTCTTGCTGCGAAGAATTGCCCCGAGTGAAACGTTGGATGATGCTTGCAAGCTGACTCCCATCTCCGAGGAGTCGTTGCCATGAACTTAACTCTGCATCCTGAGGGGTTCTGCACGAGGATCCGACAAAAGCATGCTCGGAAGGGTGGCCGTTGGCTGGGCTCGACCTCCGAGAGTTGAGTGAAGGTGTGAGGAAAGGTGAGATCTGGCGGGTGGTTCTAGGCAGAATAGCCCCTCTGGAACCTGATGAGTTGTGGATCGAGCCATATTTGTAGCTAAAGGTCTAGGCTGATCCAGCATAGCATGTGATGTTCGGGGGCTAGGGTTGCCCCAGTTTGAAGCGAGGTTAGGAGGGTCTACGGTAGCATTTTCTTCCGCTACGGTGTGGACCGACATGGTAGGGTGGCTTCCCTCGTTCGAAGGGAAGGGTACTCCAACTCTTCATTGAAGAGGAAGAGTAGTTAGACTGGTATGCGGCAAGATCCTGGGTTGTAATGGAAATGGCGTTGATTCTGAGGGACCCGGGGGTAGCTCGACTGATTCGATAGGTCGAGATGTTCCAAAGAGTGGAGGCATATTTGCCAGACGACCTAGATCTTGGTCGCCTGCCTCCTGAGGTTCTGTTGTTGCAGCCGCGCTGGTTGCTAGAAGTGATATTCTTGGCTGGGATCGATCGGTTGGTGGAACCAAACCAGGATGAAATAAAGGTGTAGCCCGATCAGTGGCCTGATTTCGTGCAGACCGAAGATCGGTTATTGCCCCAGCTTCGGTCGACGGAGGAATTGATGTTGAAGCGTTCAACCCTGTTTCCAGTCGACCGAGAAGGTGATCCATCAACTGCTGTTGTCGTTCGAGGAGTTTACCCTGAGATGTCATATGGTCTCTGAGTTCGACCATGATTTTATCCATGTCGTCCCAGGTAAGGAATCGGGACATGTTGTCATGAGAGGAAACTTCGTGGCTTGCTTCTGCAACATCGGCATCAGCTGCATCGGCGTTTGCGGGACGAGAGGATGTTGCATCTTTCTTTCGTTTGTTCGCCATCACCTGGGATAAGTAGGAGCTCGATGGCGGTGTCGGTGCGCTTCCCCTTCCTGGCGCGCCAAAGTGTTGACGTCAAAAGTTGGTCACTAGTGACGATCAACCCCCAATCGCGTGATCTACACACGAATAAAGATAAAATACGCAATAAAAAGTAAAAGAACGGGGAGCACACACAGAATTTTTATAGTGGTTCGGAAAAGACAATGCCTACGTCCACTTTATATATTATTTCTCTCTTTTTTTGATTACAAGTACAATGCTTTTTTGTTTGGAGAAAAGAAAGAAAATGACTATTTTCCTTTCTTCCTTTTGAGGGATTAAGATTCTGGAGGAGTGTAGAGATGAAAAGTCTGAAGAAAGCCGTCTGGCCAAGAGAAGTCGTCCTTCCCTTTAAGCTTGGAGGTATTTATAGGTGGAAAATGCTACTTGGGCTGTTGCAAAATGTTCCGGCCATTTCGGGAAGGTCCAGACACGTGGAATCCATCCATTGGCTCGAATTGTGGCTGGAAGACTGATTCCACTGCTTATAAATAGTATCCTCGAAAATTGTGGCTGACGTGGCATCCGTGGAGAGGTATATCAAAAGCAGAGCTTTGCCCGCATATGGTTGACCGCCTTTATCTCCTTGGAAGTCGGGATATTAAGTGGACTGGCTCTGTAGAAATCTTCCACGCTGGCTCAAGATAACCAATCGACGAGTTCTTTCTGGAAGTGAGAAACTCGGTCGCCCGGGTGAGCGATTTTTCAGGTAATGCGCAGTCAATCTGACTGAGTTGGATTTGGGCCGATATACCATTGCTTGATGTAGCGCCCCTGATGGGCCTCTTGGAGCGCAACTTGTATTTGGTTGTGCGTTTGGGCTTTGGTTTTGGCCTGATAAGATTAGTGCCAAAAAGAGGGCTAACAATGCCCTTCGGGCTGGATTTACATCCTCACGATGAGCAAATTGCGGCGGAAACTTGGAAGTCATAAAGAGCGGTGTGAGGGATCGACTTGGTGCTATTATGAATCAGTTTGAGGCACAGTTGAATCTAGTTATGAAAGATGTCGATAAGTAGTTGGAGCATTGGGTAAAATTTGGTTATGAATTCCAGGGATTAAATGCTCGACACCTCGATCATATTGAAATCTTGGAGAATGACAAAGCTGGCTTGATTCATCTGAATGAATCTCAAGAATCTGAGATGGCTTCTTTAAGGAGTAGTTGTGCTAAGGTGGACAAATTGGAAGCCGGGAATGCTGAGCTGAAGGAGGAGTTGGAAAGCGTACGACCGTAGCTTCTAGATGCCCGGTCTGCTCGTCAACTTGTTGAGCATCGCATGATCTTAGAAAAACAGGCTTTAATTTCTTTAGAATAGGAGAACATGGCTCTCAAAGGTCAACTTGCTTCCCAGAATGAAATCCTTAAAACCCTTGAAAAGGATAGGACCAAGCTGCAAAAGGATCTTGAGAAAGCCAGAAATGGGATTGGCAATACTTTGTTTCACTTCTATGTTTGCAGTGTCATGAGCCGTGGAAGCTTGAGTTATTTGGACAGGGATTTCCCACGAACTTTGGTGCTTGTTTGGGAGCCAATACTTTCGTATTCTGATGATATTGATGACGAATTACTTCAAGGGTAGCTCTTAGAGGAGAAAGATCGTGAAGCTTTAGCTAAAGGTAAGAGAATATTGGTGAACGAGCGAGCTCAACCGCTTATGAGGGAACGCTCAGACGCTATGATTCCTTATGCCCCATCTGACTCTGTTGGGGATAACACTTCGAGCCCCTTTCCTCCCCCAGCGGATTGTCCTACCTTTGATGTTGTTAGAGCTCAGTCCGTTGTTGGGTGCCCAGACCAAGAAGACGTTGCGGCACAGTGCATGAATTACGGTTACACTTCTTCAAATGTGGAAGATTGTGGAGCTGACTTTGCATATCCAGCAGCTTCAGGTAAAATTGATATCTATCAATCTGCCCCGGATCTGGATTTCCTTATTTCTTCACCCGAGATTGCTGAGTCTAATGCTTGTTCTCCTTTTGTATCAGGTGTGCTTTCGACCTCTTTTTTAGCTGTTGGTGGTGTTGTTGCTCAGCCTGCTGCCAACGACTCCGTTTTGGTCTCTACCAGTATTAATCCTTCCACCATACCCTCATCGAGTGACCCACTTTTACCAGATGTGTCTGATCCGGATGATGATGATGATATTTGGAATACAAAGGCTGTGTCCACCCTGAAACGCAAAAGAAACTGATTGGTTCTTCTCCTTTGACGATTCTTTCGTGTGGCTGGATCAGCAAAAGCCTAAACAATTGGTCCACCTTGCCCTGTATAAAAATAGCACTTATGACCTTTGCGGTCTGATTTCAGTTTATTTTATTTTTTAACATGCACTCAGACTAGTCGTTTGTGCGAGTGTCGACCCTCACTTATCGTTTTATACTTGCGAGCTTACGTTTGTATCGTTTAGGGAATATTGCAATATTATAGCTTTCATTCTTATGGGTTGTACTTTTAGTTTGTTATTCGCGCAAATTTTATCGTTCAAATTGTTCTTGTAACGAAGTTATAACTAGGCTGCGGTATGTCTTGAGTGGGCATTGGTGATTTTTTACATAATGGTGATGTCCCCATAACAAAGCTCTTTTTAATTCCATAGATTCTGTTGGTTTTAGATCGCAGTTTGGTCTATTCATGATTTTTTAGAAGTAATGCGTGGTTATTATGTGTTTTCTTTTGGGTGCCCCAATGGGAGGTCTTGGGCTCCAATTTCGACCTAAGTTCAGTCTTATTAGTCCTGAGTTTCTAGGACTGAAAGATCTTATTGGATACCCCCAAATGGATAGGATTTCTGGTACCCCCTTTCGGCTAGGATTTCTGTTGTTGTAGTCCATCCTTGACCTTGTTTGACTTGATTAACAACAAGGAACAAGGATGGCCACCTTCCTTTCGGTTGGGTTTTTGTTTTGTGCTGGTCCTTCCAGCGTGTTTTGTCGGTCCTTCCGACACTAGGACTGATGTTTCCAGCCTAGGTATTTATCCGTGGGACATTTTTGTCATTTCCCTCATCTTTTATTTTTTAAGAAGAAAAGCATGATATTAGTTTCTCTAGCGAATGCTTGCTTAGGGAAGCTCCACTTTTGGCTTGTTGTTTGTCTTTAGACAGCATATCCAGTTAGGATGACATGCCTATATGTCTGATTCGGTTTGCACGTCTCTCGCGATGCTTTTGGGTCATCCTGCTCAAGAGATGCTTTAAGAAACTTTCTCTTGTGGTTAGGGTGAGGATAATTAACTGCTTCTATCATGCCTACATTTGAGAAATCAGTCTTTAGTGTATAGTAATGAGTACGATACTCAAATGAGTACATGATAACTTTTCTTTGCATAAGGAATTTGTAAGCGATTCATCGTCAAACATGAATATAGTAAGTGGCAGAACACTGTCGATCAACTACTTTCGCTTAAGTGAATAGAATACAAAAAATAATCTGTGTAATAAGGTGAAGTCACGCGTCAGCTTCAGGCTATTTTAGATCCTTCCTTCGGAGAGTTTGTTGCCCCCTGTTTGCAGAGTAATGGGATGGCGGCCGCGCACATACTGTTGCAAATGGTTCTTTCTGACCAGCCTCTTGATTACCGACTTCAAATGTCTGCATTCATTAGTATTGTGCCCTGGTTGGTAATGGAATTGACAGAACCTCCCTGACTTCATAGTAGCATTTTTGACTTGCATCCGTTCTGGGATCGGATAATTTATAGTGTCCTTTGTTACCCTGAAGATATTCTTTATGGTGTCATTGAGGGAGGTGAACTCAGAATTTTTGAAAAAATGTGGCCTCTTCCAGTGCTGCTTGGCTTCACCTTTTGCACCTAAGATATACCCCTCTTTTCATTCCGTTTCGCGAAGTGAGCGCTTTTCTCCTCGTCGGGTCTTTACCAGGATCCATAATTGTGACAAGTGGCTAGTGCGGCTTTCATAATGGAGGCCTGGGTAGTGAACATTGATTTATTCTTCTTTATCAATGCGTTGTTTGCTATAGTTATTTGATTCGTTATCCCTGTTATCGCTTCTTCTAGCTCTTTCCTGGTTATGGCCATCTCGACTTGCGCCGGTTCCTTTTCTTCGGGATGGATAGTGGGCGATGTGTCAGCCCCGGAGACGTCACCAATTCTGTTGGCGGCAATCCCTCCCAGCATGCTCATGACTTCAGGTACCACGTTTCCCAAAAAATCTCGTCATATCTGAACGGGAAGAAAAACGAACACGGCCCCACGGTGGGCGCCAAAATATTTATACCAAAAATGGTCTAAACACCCAAGGTACTAAACTGTACTTCACCAATTCGGTAATAAATAAATGGAACCATGTCCCGTTAGCAATAAACAGTAAAAAAATGCGAGAAAAAGTAAAGTAGAGAAGAGATTTAGAGTGGTTCAGCCATTAATGAGGCCTACGTCCACTATGAAGACGATTTCCTATCTTATAATAAGAATTACAAAGTACATCAATTCTCTGACCTCATACATCTCTATATCTGCTCAATATCCCCTCGTTTATATTTTTTGATCTAAAGAATTATACAGGAGAATAATAGAGTTTGAGAAGAAGAAGGGTGGATGAATAATTGAGAGAGTATATGCCCTCACTCTAAAATGGTTCTTGACGCCATGGCCAGATCTGTGGTTGAGTTTGAAGTTTAGCAGCACTTCGTGGTTCTACCCAAAAAGCCCCCCTCTAAATGTTCGTAGTCATGGTGTATTTATAGTTGAACTCCTCTTAGTGAATGATCTGGAATCTATTTATCCAGGTTTTGGGTCGTTCATTTTGCAAATTACGACCATGCCACCGGACAGCTATAGCCAGTTGTATGTCGCACTCAGTGTTATGTGTGGACGACTTGCCGAGTGTCTTGAATGGCTGAGTGGGTCCTTAGGTGCAGGCGCGGATGCTCTGGGAGATTTTCGTAAGAGCGGAGTGTGGAGATGAGATCGTTCCTCCTTTGTTCCTCGCGCGATCGCCCTTTTTGAACCAAGGACGCTCGTCCTCTTGTTGCCATTGCATGGTGCCGCTTGGCTTTATGGTTATACTACGAAGTTGCTCTAGCTCGTGCAAAGCGGGTGACCTGTCTTATTTTACCGCTTGAGCGGTTCTCTTGATGTGCAGCCGTCATTTTTGTCGAGTCGCGCTTCTCATGGCCTGATCGCACTGATAGACTTGACCTGCATTGGGCTTGATATTTGGATCCTACTTAGTGCGGTTGTGTTATGTATGACCGACGCCGATAAGACCCGCCTAGTACCCCTCTGCCCAATGTGTGTATAGTTTTTTAGGGATTAACATATACTCAAGTCAATCTAGGGTATTACTAACCCCATCTGTATTGATTTACGCCACAGAGCCAAGGTAATCACTTAACCTTCATCTCTGATACCACTGTAACAAACTGGAATTTTTGACCTAGAAAATCAACATAAAACCCATGTCAATTATTCAGGCATCGAACATTCCAGATCATTAATATAAAGAAATTAGAGGGTGAGAATAGATAAGGTAGAAAATTGGAATAGAAGAAGAAGAACATAACAACAGAACATGCTAAATACGATAGTATTATCATAACTTTGGAATAAAACCAATATCTGTAGACAATACTGTTATCAGAGTACAACACTTACAACACAGTGGAAATAACAATAGCTATATAATCTCCAACTCTCCAAGTATATCTGTAGAATCCCAACTATTTGACTGCCCATACAAAATTGGGCACCCAAGAGTTTAGGGAAAACAAAACAAAATAAACTCTAGGTCGGTCATGTGACTGGTGTGAGCAAACTCCAACCATTTGTTTAACTTTTAAATTCCTTTTAAAAGAAAGAATAATCATAAGACCAATCCACACATAAACATGGTTGGTTTTTACCTTACGATAACACAAAACATTTCTTTAAAAGCAATACTGTTCTAATATTATAATAATGACTAAATCAAACAAATAGCAATCTAGTGAAACACTTTCATCTCACATTCCACATATAAAATATATAATCAAAAACAATGGGTGCTTATTGGGTAATGGATTACAACTGAAAAGATATGGGACCACCTTCCGATAGTGTATCTCTAGAGAGGAATACACCGGGTTCAAAATGAACAACTTGTAACCCAGGCTAAACATGATTGGTCACTCATTTCGCTTGAATGTACCGAATGTATTATCAACAACGGTTGGTATCAGCAACCGTTACCCAAAATGGTCAGTATCGAAATAGGTTAAAGAAGAAAATGAAATTTCTCTAGATCAAGTGACAATACACCCTAATTGGGAGCTACACGCTTAGCCATGCGACCTACCCGATTTTTACCATTTCCTGGTTGTGAGGCTTGAAGCTACAGTTATCTCTAACAGATCACATCTTTATTCGCTTTGAATGCCACATCGTCATACCCGCCAAATCACAAATTGGTTTCCCTAAAAATACCATGGGTATACAGCTAAGAGAAATAAATTCCTCCGCCACCAAACGCAAATACGTTTGAAGAGATCAACTTACGTGATCTATTAAATATACTCTGTCATACATTCTTCCATACAGGTTGTCCTGGGATTGGATAAACCAAAGGCACTATTCTGTAAATCCATCTTAGGAAATTTCTACCTAGGATTGCCAGAACAGCCCTTGCATAAACTCCGTCTTCAATTATCTTCATCATATTGGATTCACAATGCTAATGCCCATACGGAATGGTTTTTAGATTATAAATCTAATCCCGGTCTCTTTGTATTGACGACGGAAAAATGGTCAAAACTTTGATAGTTGGTTATTTAACTATCAAGGAAAACATCCATACACACAACGATCTTATTTCCAAATGGAAATTTTATCGATCAACCATCAAACAACATTTTTCCCTTTTAAATTAATTCATCATTAATTTATACATTTTCCCATTTTCCATTTTCAGATATTTATAAATCCTTATTTTCTAAAATTAGAAAATAAACGTTATTCACATTAGAAAACATTTCCATTTCTTATTCATGCATCACTATCTTTCCTTATCTATCAGTCTCTAACTGTAAACTAGTAAGAGAATAAACCCCTACGTAATAACCGCAAAGGCCGAAACCAACATCAGATCAATACCCAAAAAGCTGTTCAACATAACTAATCTCCAGTCAGTTTCGAATTTCCTTAACTTCGTTTCTTATCTTCTTATCAAATCATTGATTACGCAACTCTTGGATTCAGTTTACGAATCCAATTCTTTTATGAAAAACATTGGTTATAACGATAACGTTATAATCCTTACTTTCAAAATATCTACTTTAAAATATAACTTTTGTTCATTAATTTGAATAAATAATAATTAGTTAATTAATTAAATCTTGATTTAAAAACCAAAAAGTAAATAGTACTTTCCTACATTCGACATAGTCGAATTCCAGTGTATAATTCTCTCTCGAATAATCTCTATTCGATAACTCTCCTTCGAATAAACTATATTCGGTAACTTTCTTTCGAATAAACTATATTCGATAACTCTCTCTCGAATAACTCTATTTGATAACTCTCTTTCGAATAACTCTATTTGTTATACATTCTGAACTACAGAATAATTTACCATTTAGGTCAACTCAATTTCTAAATTTCATTTTTGAATTTAGTACTTCCCGAAAATTACCTATTTCCTTTTATAACTATTCTAATTCTGCAAAACATTGCTTTTAAATCATTATTCACTTTAAAACTTGAATATTATTCCTATACAGAAAACTAGACTCGTTTTATCAAATCAAAACTTGATTTCATAATTCAAATACTAACATAGGTTTAAACTCCAATTATCAAGTCATTTTATAAACCTCTTATTCACATTCCATTTTATTTATCAAATCTCGTTTACATGTCAATCTTCATAGTTGATTTTATTAAATAAATCTATAATTCTCTATCGCCTTTATATTCGATTATAAAATATCGGTTTCAAGCCGAATATTAGTTATCTTGTCAAATCCCGATTTATTCAATATATAATTCCTTAAAATGAATTATTTTATAACACTTGGCCAAGTCGAATTCTAATTACAAATCTTTACAGATTTTAATTAACCCTATACAAATTTCAAACATCGGAGTAAATTCTGTAGTTTTCTTTTTAAACCAACTCCAAATTTCCCATTTTCAGTTCGCTGCTGAATTTACAATCCAAATTATCCATCGATAATTATTTCTATTTCATTTATAAATATTTTTTATAAATCACACTACTTGTTTTTACTATTAAACAAGTTATTTATTTCTAACCATTCGAAATTCCATTTCTGTTTTTAAAATAGATTTTTCCCTTTTCAAATTCATATTTCATCCTTTATAATTCCCTTTATAAATGTTTAGTTTACATTCCATTTCAAATATCAGTGTTATTTTACTTCTCTATATAATTTCAGATTTATATTTTCGTTTATCCAATGATATCCATATTTTCCTTAATTTATAAACATCGTTTATAAATTATTCTTCTCGATTTATCTGTTAAAACATATTTCTATTTAATATTTATTTTAAATCAATTTCCCATAATTCTTTTATAACTCGAAATTCCCTTTATATGATTCTATAAATTTTCCAAATAGTTCCTTTTATAAAACCCATTGATTTTATAAAATACTTAAATTCAGTATCCAGTTAAAAATTTCCTTTTATATATTCCGAAATCACTTATAATATATAAAAATGCCAAACAAAAAGGATTTATTATCATCCAAACAAACATAATAATTAACAGATTATATACCACATCATATAGCACATTATATGAAAAAGTATTATAAATATTGTGGAATCCAGTTGGATCCCTCCAACCTGTTTCCCTGCATCACAGATGGTAAACAATATAGACAACATCAATTTTGTTTCAATATGAAATACTCTGATAAACATAATCATTATTTGATTATATATATATATATCATTATCTATATTCTCAACCAATTAATTAGCAGTTCATCCAGTAATCAGCATACAGTAATCAACCATCATTTATTAATTCTAAAAATACGTTATAAAAATATAACTAGGTAGAGTTATTGAGTTTTACTCATTTTGGTGGTTTATCGTTAAATACGATAACCGTCATTGATTGGAGCTCATTACAATTTATTTCTCTATAAATTGTAACGAGCTCCAATTCACTCCCATTGTGTCGTATTTGTCGAGACGGTTCCAATATCTCTTGTTTCATCCGATTCTGATAATGTATGACAAAGTTTGTAACACCCCGCCTTTTTAATATAATTAAAAAAAATGTACAAATATGTGTATATGCATAGATAGGTAAATAGTGGTGATGTATAATGAAAATTAATTAATATATGGAAGAGAAGGAAAAATTAATTCGATAATAGTGTGCGTAATGGAAAAGATAATAAAATAAGGATACTTTATTTAAATATCAGATATTAAGTAAAACGTACATCACCATTGCATTCGTCTCGAAATTCTGCTTGAAATAGAGTCCAAGTTTGTGTAAATCGGACTCCGTATGAAGGAGTTATGGCCTTTAGAAGATTCAACAAAAATTCAAAACAGTTCGAAATTCGACCCAGGCAGCTGGGCGGGAAATTTCCCGCCAAAACCAGGCAGGTCGACCTGGGGTCGACCTACCCCAAGGGAGGTCGTCCTGGGGGTCGACCTATCCCCAGATCTGGGCGATTTCAGTTCCTGTGACGTGTTTTGATGTGCTGTACGGGTCGGATGGTTTCTAGGTCAATCTAAGGGCTCTAAAACACTCTTTACACCTATAAATACATAGCAAGACCTAACCCTAATTCATAACAATTCCTTAAGATGCCTCCATGCCGCCAAACTTCAACCAAACATGGCTGCCGCCCCAAAACTCTAAATTATATTGCAAGTTCTTCATCAACTTTGGAGTTTAATCAAATCAAGTAGCAAAGTTCTTCATCAACAATTCATGCTCTTCACCAACACTCAAATAAGAAAATTAAATCAGCGTTCTACATCAACAAATTGTTTATTTTTCCCAGTCCAGTCAAGGTGAGTAGAATTATTATAAACTTGTTGTATAATAGTATTATTATCGTTCAACATTCCCTAGTTATAAATTCAATTCAAGATTCATGTTATAATAATTGTTCTTTTATTCTCCTTCCCCTTTTTATTTTTTGATCTAGGTTATCTCGAACCTAGACGAAATCTTATTATACATACGTATGGCAGGAATATAGGAATATTGGGCATAATCTATTTTATGCAGTCGAGGAATATAATATGTAATTTGGGGTTTGTGGCATAATGATTATTATTGCAAATATTGGGCATAATCTATTTTATGCAGCCGAGGAATATAATCTGTAATTTGGGGTCTGTGGCATAATGATTGTTATTGCAAATATTGGGTAATTGGCAAAGTATATATTGATATTATTCAACGAAATAAGGGGAAAGGAACATGAAATTGGTCATTTGGAGTAGCTTACGCTAAAGGTAAATAAAGTTTGAATAGGGAATTTGGGGGAAAATGATTTAAAGATAAAAATCCTAATTTGGTGAAGAAATAGGTAAAATAGAAACCTAATCGGAATTGGATAAGTTTGGGTTTAATCAGTCTCGTGTAATTGTGAAATCTAATTCAAAAACCTGAAATTTGAGGCATGAGTGTTTTAAGTAAATTTGGGTTTGATTGGTTAAAGAAATGGGAAGTTTAGAAATATAACATGAAAACTGACACTAGTGGCATAACAAGAATATGAAAATATTTGGGAATTCATTAATAGGCTAAAGATGAAACATGGCTAACTCGAGGTTAAAATGAGTTTGCAGCGTAATTCTGTCCGGAACCACCTGGCATATCCAGTGCCACAAATAATAGGGTCTAATGTGAGAAGTTAGTCATAATGTGCTTGAAACCCGAGGTTAGATTGAGTCGTGGTGTAATCCTGCTCGGAACCAACCGGCACATCCAGTAACCGCAACAATAGGTCTAATGTTAGAGGTTGGGCATTAATAATTAATTAATGCTAATGACACATGCTAGTATGATAAGGTTAAGTCAACATGAAATGCTGATAACACTTAACCAATTTGACATGATATATAGGTAGATTAAGTCAACACAAACTGATAGATAACACTTAACCAATTTGACATGATATATGGGTGGGCTAAGTCAATGTGAACTGCTAGATAACACTTAACCAATTTGATTCGATATATGGGTGGGTTAAGTCAACGTGAACTGTTAGATAACACTTAACCAATTTGACATGACGCGTGGGTTGAATTGAATACGTGATTGGGGGTTAAGTCAGCTTGGACACATAGGCAAACTTAACCAATATAACAGTATCAAAGCAAGGAAAGGTGGGGAATGATAAGATTAAATAATAGATAAACTTATCCTAGGGATAAGAAATGAATATGACTTAAGATGTAATACAAGACTCGAAGGGTGGGACGACTTATGCCATGAAATAAGTTAATCTAAGCTGGAAACATGGGAGAACACCCGTACGCTATCATTTGATAAACTTAAGTCAGGCTTGAATTCATAAGTAACTAACTTTAGTTAAAGAGAACTAAGTATCAGAAACTATGTTTCAAACCTTGGTTAAGAGAACCAAGTAATAAACCTTAGTTAGGAGAACTAAGTAAATAACGAGAAAGAGAACTAAGTAGTAAACCTTAGTTAAGAGGACTAAGTTGTAAACCTTAGTAAGAAAATGAACAATTAAGAGAAACTAAGTAGTAAACCTTAGTTAAGAGGACTAAGTTGTAAACCTTAGTAAGAAAACGAAAGACTTAGGAAATTAAGTAGTAAACCTTAGTTAAGAGGACTAAGTTGTAAACCTTACTTAAGAAAACGAATGATTAAGAGAAACTAAGTAGCAAACCTTAGTTAAGAGGACTAAATTGTAAACCTTAGTTAAGAAAACGAACAATTAAGAGAAACTACGTAGTAACCTTGGTTAAGAGAACTAAGTAGTAAACCTTAGTCAGGAAAACCAAGTAGAACATGAGGAGGAGGGAACATCCATCTAATCATGAAGAAGGCTCCAACAAGTCTGGGTTACGAAACACGCGGCTTCGAGGGGACGTGCGGGTACTCTTGGTATCCCTCTGTGAGGTTGCATATGATCCTCCTGGGCTCACAGAGGTTAAGGTCTGCGTTAGAAGAACCAAGAGTATGCCTTGGTTGCAATATAAGCAACCTAAAAACTAGGATGGACCAGTGTGAGGCGGCGATATCTTGTTTAGCCCTATGATAGCACGTCGTCGTCTACCTACCATCTTAATTCAATCGATCATGTGAAGCGGAAAGGCGGAGAACACCAAAAGACCATATACTTGCTATCTAGTTATGGGTGAGGTTGGCCAATAGGTTTGTGGGGGCATAGGTGCCCCGTATACAGTTCGCATTCTTGATTTTCTTAAGTGCCATTCATTAGTTGAGGGAGGGGTCAAGTGGGACCATAGCCACACACAGATAAAAACAGAACTTAGCATTTGCGTCAGTAGATAACTTAAAGCTCCCGACCGAGTTCCGTGTTTCTTGATTAGCCCTGCCACGGGACTCGGGCCGCACATATAGAGGACATGTGCAACTAGACATCGATAACGATTCCTGACACGTATGTGGGGAAAGTCTACGAACATATATCGCTCTGGGTAGTGTGTCCTAGACTAGGGGGCATCGTTCGATAGGTAGCATAATCCCTAGTTGGACCTAGGTCGCATAAACCCTGAATCTGAGAAGCGTTCAATAGGTAGCATAAACCCCAGTGGCCCTGGGCAGCGTAAACCTTGGTTGAATCTAGAAAGCGCTCGATAGTAAATCTTAGATTAGATCTAGATGTACACGGAATCTAGAAAGATCGAGAGTGGCAGTCCAAACGATTTCGAGAATGGTGGCACTACACTAAAGTAGTATAGATTTACATGATGAAGCCCGTACGACATACGGCAAGGGACTTTATATATACATGGAAATGATTAAACGAGTTGGAGGTATCTACATATACGTTGTATTAGGTTAACCTATTAGTGGGACACGAGCATAGCCTAGAGAGCTAATATTGCGAATAACCTAATAAGCAAGAAAATATAACTGAACGGTATATGTAGGATTATACAGAAGTTTATTCTAAGTCCAGTCACCAGAACTTATGTTCTAACCCCCTCTTCATTTCATACTTCCAGGTTAGGTTCATGACAGAGATGGTATAGCTTTGGATACTGGTTAGACAGTATGATATATAAGGTAAAGCTATTTTTGAATATATTATATTTTAATTCCTTCCGTTGTGAGATGCTTTACGAGTTCCGACATGTTTCTTTATCTCTGTCTTTTTCTGCAGGATACCAGAGCACCCAACTCGGGTCTCGATGGATATAATTTGAAAAATTCGGTCTGTCGGAATCCGGGTTGTCACATTTGGTATCAGAGCTTTGGTTTAGTGATCTTAGGGAGATAATGAGTGAACGTATTTGTATTTTCTAAAATATAAATATATTATATATATAAACCTAAATCCATATAGTAGCCCACTAGACATGAAAAGAGTTGGGATATCTAGTTTGTACACTCAAGGAATGAACATAGGAATTTGGAAACCATTAGGTGCTTGGGAAAGTGTACAATATAACTTGAAGCTAGAGAAAGAAAAGTATCCCATAGGATGGAAACTGAAATGTTAGTATTTCAGAATAGTGGGTTTAGAAATGAAACCTTAGAAACTAGAATAGGTTGAAATATGGAAAATGGATTAGGAATATATATAGTTAAGAGAATTGAATTCGTGAAAGTGCTTAGGAAAGCCTAGTTGAGTTGAAGACCCGCTTTGAGTCTAACCCAATGATAAACTTTTAAGAACTTGAATTTGTAAAAGGATTTATGGTATTTTCCAAGATTTAATCTTAAAAGTATTTTGATAAATGCATGTTGGGTTTTAAAGTAAAGTGGGGTATATTGTGTAAAACAATGATTTCTTATTTTAAAAGAATTCTCTCATAAAAAGGTGTATATTATGGAGCATAAATAGCTTGCTAGTTTTCATATATGAAAAGAAGTTTTGAAATTCTATTCTTTTACCAATAAATTTTGATTATTAAAGAAATTTTGTTGGGTGGACAAATTAAGTTATAGGAATAGAATAGATGTCTGCACCTTATAGCAAGTAGTTAAATTAACATTGTAATTAGAAACAATGTAAGCCCGATAGTTATCCTTGTCTACTCCAGCTTTGTGATTTGAAAAAAAATGTTTGCATTTTTATATTGTGACATGTTTTTATGGTTTGGCAAAGACAAGTTTTGGAGAAGAAAATGAAGTTTTAACACTTTTAATTTTTGAAAGAAAAATGTAATGAAAAGAAAGAAAACCAACCATGTTTTAAAAAGAATGGAGTAGGTGAGGATTAGGGCCTAGGAAGAACGAGACAAAGTTAAAGCTATGAATTAAACAATTGGAACCAACTAGAGATTGGTTGAGTTGAGTGATTCTCTGAGTGTCAATCTGATGTTGATTTCGGTCTTCGGGGTTGATACTTAGGGAGTTACTCTCTTGCCAATTCACAATCAGGGATTAGCTAATATCAAACTAATGGAAAATTTTCCAAAGAATGCATAAGCATAGAGAAACCTAGGTTTGTTGCTAGAGAAAAAGAAAAAAAAGGATAAGCTAGTAATACACAGCAATGACTAGTAGTGACTACTAAGTAGTAAAGGGCAAGTAAGTGGGTAGATCCTGTTGTGTGGACTCGAATTGTCTGGGATGACAAAGTCCTAAGATTCTTGGCCCATAGTAGTAGCTGTGTAGGATGCTGTTTGAGTTGAAAACAGAAAAATCTTATTTGAAATAATAAACTTAAGTAATTGGATTAAGTCAAATAGGCTAAGAAAGAGAAAAGCCTACCTAACAAGAAACAATAAATTCAGTAAGGCAACAAATGTGACGGAAAAAGGAAATGAAAATCTTAAGAAAAAGATGAATAAATATGAGATTTTTCCAAGATAAGTTGAAAAAGAGAAGAAAATTTTCTTATGTGGTTGTGCTGGATAGGAAAATAGGAAATCTTCATAGAATAGTCATATAAAAAAATCCAAGTACGATTAGAAAAGAAAAACGGAGGATGTGAATTTTTCCATTTTATATCCTTTCGTAACATAAGGAAATCGAATTTGTAAAATTTGATTTTTCTAAATTTCGAATTTAATGATGGATGGTAGGGTTTTGGATGCGACAATTGGGTAAAATATGCTCTTATTCCATAAGAGTATGGGAAAACTTGGATGAAAAATATTTTGATTTTTCAATAATATTGCATTCATATAGAACTGCAAGTATATTTAGGATGTGAGTATCATGTTTTGAAAGAGTTTTTAAAATTTGCATACATATAGGTGGATCCAAATTAGGCATACATACTTTACTATGATGTATCTCACTTTGCACATGGGCACAATGTTTGCAACAATTGGATGCACACTTGATGGATGGATATTGCGAGGGATTATCTATTTTACTCTTATCGAATTTCGGGAATGAAATTCTTTAAGGGTAGGATAATGTAACACCCCGCATTTTTAATATAATTAAAAAAATGTACAAATATGTGTATATGCATATATAGGTAAATAATGGTGATGTATAATGAAAATTAATTAATATATGAAAGAGAAGGAAAAATTAATTCGATAATAGTGTGCGTAATGGAAAAGATAACAAAATAAGGATACTTTATTTAAATATCAGGAATTAAGTAAAAGGACATCACCATTGCGTTCGTCTCGAAATTCTGCTTGAAATAGAGTCCAAGTTTGCGTAAATCGGACTCCGTATGAAGGGGTTATGGCCTTTAGAAGATTCAACAAAAATTCCAATCAGTTCGAAATTCGACCCAGGCAGCTAGGCGAAAAATTTCCCGCCAAAACCAGGCAGGCCAACCTGGGGGTCGACCTACCCCTAGGGAGGTCGACCTGAGGGTTGACCTATCCCCAGATCTGGGCGATTTTAGTTCCTGTGACGTGTTTTGATGTGCTGTACGGGTCGGATGGCTTCTAGGTCAATCTAAGGGCACTAAAACACTCTCTACTCCTATAAATACATAGCAAGACCTAACCCTAATTCATAACAATTCCTTAAGACGCCTCCATGCCGCCAAACTTCAACCAAACATGGTCGCCATCCAAAACTTTAAATTATATTGCAAGTTCTTCATCAACTTTGGAGTTTAGTCAAATCAAGTAGCAAAGTTCTTCATCAACAATTCATGCTCTTCACCAACAATCAAATAAGAAGATTAAATCAGCGTTCTACATCAACAAATCGTCTATTTACCCCAATCCGGTCAAGGGGAGTGGAACTATAATAAACTTGTTGTATAATAGTATTATTATCGTTCATCATTCTCCAGTATAAATTCAATTCAAGATTCATGTTATAATAATTGTTCTTTTATTCTCCTTCCTCGTTTTATTTTTGGATCTAGGTTATCTCGAACATAGACGAAATCTTATTATACATATGGTTGAAATATTGGAATATTGGGCATAATCTATTTTATGCAGTCGAGGAATATAATCTGTAATTTGGGGTTTGTGGCATAACGATTATTATTGCAAATATTGGGCATAATCTATTTTATGCAGTCGAGGAATATAATCCGTAATTTGGGGTCTGTGGCATAATGATTATTATTGCAACTATTGGGGTAATTGGCAAAGTATATATTGATATTATTCAAGGAAGTAAGGGGAAAGGATCGTGAAATTGGTAATTTGGAGTAACTTACGCTAAAGGTAAATAAAGTTTGAATAGGGGATTTGGGGAAAAATGATTTAAAAATAAAAATCCTAATTTGGTGAAGAAATAGATAAACTAAAAACCTAATCGGAATTGGATAAGTTTGGGTTCAATCTGTCTCATGTAATTGTGAAATCTAATTCTAAAACCTGAAATTTGAGGCATGAGTGTTTGAATTAAATTTGGGTTTGACTGGTTAAAGAAATGGAAAGTTTAGAAATATAACATGAAAATTGACACTAGTGACATAACAAGAACATGAACATATTTGTGAATTCATTAATAGGCTAAAGATGAAACATGGTTAACTCGAGGTTAGAATGAGTTTGCGGCGTAATTTTACCCGGAACCGCCCGACATATCCAGTGGCCGCAAACAATAGGGTCTAATGTGAGAAGTTAGTCATAACGTGCTTGAAACCCAAGGTTAGATTAAGTTGTGGTGTAATCCTGCCCGGAACCAACCGGCACATCCAATGACCGCAACAATAGGTCTAATGTGAGAGGTTGGGCATTAATAATTAATTAATGGTAATGACACATGCTAGTATGGTAAGGTTAAGTCAACATGAAATACTAGATAACACTTAACCAATTTGACATGATATATAGGTAGGCTAAGTCAACACGAACTGATAGATAACAACACTTAACCAATTTGACATGATATATGGGTGGGCTAAGTCAACATGAACCGCTAGATAACACTTAACCAATTTGACTCGATATATGGGTGGGTTAAGTCAATGTGAACTTCTGGATAACACTTAACCAATTTGACAAGACGTGTAGGTTGAGTTGAATACGTGATTGGGGGTTAAGTCAACTTGGACACATGGGCAAACTTAACCAATATAACAGTATCAAAGCAAGGAAAAGTGGGGAATAATAAGATTAAATAATAGATAAACTTATCCTAGGGATAAGAAATGAATACGACTTAAGATGCAATACAAGACTCGAAGGGTGGGACGACTTGTGCCATGAAATAAGTTAATCTAAGCTGGAAACGTGGGAGAACACCCGTACGCTATCATTTGATAAAGAGAACTTAAGTCTGGCTTGAATTCATAAGTAACAAACCTTAGTTAAAGAGAACTAAGTATCAGAAACTAAGTATCAAACCTTGGTTAAGAGAACCAAGTAATAAACCTTAGTTAGGAGAACTAAGTAAATAACGAGGAAGAGAACTAAGTAGTAAACCTTAGTTAAGAGGACTAAGTTGTAAACCTTAGTAAGAAAACGAACGATTAAGAGAAACTAAGTAGTAAACCTTAGTTAAGAGGACTAAGTTATAAACCTTAGTAAGGAAACGAACGATTCAGGAAACTAAGTAGTAAATCTTAGTTAAGAAGACTAAGTTGTAAATCTTAGTTAAGAAAACGAACGATTAAGAGAAACTAAGTAGCAAACCTTAGTTAAGAGGACTAAATTGTAAACCTTAGTTAAGAAAACGAACGATTAAGAGAAACTAAGTAGTAAACCTGCGTTAAGAGAACTAGTAGTAAAACTTAGTCAAGAAAACCAAGTAGAACACAAGGAGGAGCGAACACCCATCTGATCATGAAGAAGGCTTCAACAGGTCCGGGTTACGAAGCATGTGGCTTCGAGTGGACGTGAGGGTACTCTTGGTATCCCTCTGTGTGGTTGCAGATGATCCTCCTGGACTCACAGAGCTTAAGTTCTACGTTAGAAAAACCAAGAGTATTCCTTGGTTGCAATATAAGCAACCTAAAGACTAGGATGAACCAGCGTGAGGTGGTGATATCTTGTTTAGCCCTGTGATAGCACGTCGTCGTCTACCTACCATCTTGAGTCAATCGAGCACGTGAAGTGGAAAGGCGGAGAACTCGAAAAGACCATATACTTCCTATCTAGTTATGGGTGAGGTTGGCCAATAGGTTTATGGGGGCATAGGGGGCCTGCGTACAGTTCTCATTGTTAATTTTCTTGGGTGCCTTTCATTAGTTGAGGGAGGGGTCAAGTGGGACCATAACCACACACAGATAAAAACAGACTTAGCGTCTACGTCGGCAGATAACTTAAAGCTCCCAACCGAGTTCCGTGTTTCTTGATTTGGCCTGCCATGGGACTTGGGCCGCACATATAGAGGACATGTGCAACTAGACATCGATAACGATTCACAACACGTACGTGGGGAAAGTCTAGGAACATATATCACTCTAGGTAGTGCGTCCTAGACTAGGGGGCATCGTTCGATAGGTAGCATAATCCCTAGTTGGACCTAGGTCGTGTAAACCCTGAATCTGAGAAGTGTTCAATAGGTAGCATAAACCCCAGTGGCCTTGGGTAGCGTAAACCCTAGTTGAATCTAGGAAGCGCTCGATAGTTAACCTTAGATTAGATCTAGATGATACACATAATCTAGCAAGATCGAGAGTGGCAGTCCAAACGATTTCGAGAATGGTGGCACTAAACTAAAGTAGTACAGATTTACATGATGAAGCTCGTACGACATACGGCAAGGGATTGTATATATACAAGGAAAGGATTAGATGAGTTGGGGGTATCTACATATACGTTGTATTAGGTTAACCTACTAGTGGGACATGAGTATAGCCTAGAGAGCTAATATTGCGAATAACCTAATAAGTAAGAAAATATTACTGAACGGTATATGTAGGATTATATAGAAGTTTATTCTAAGTCCAGTCACCAAAACTTATGTTCTGACCCCCTCCTCAGTTCATACTTCCGGGTTAGGTTCATGACAGAGATGGTATAGCTTTGGATACTGGTTAGAAAGTATGATATTAAGGTAAAGCTATTTTTGAATATATTATATTTTAATTCCTTCCACTGTGAGATGCTTTACGAGTTCTGACATGTTTCTTTATCTCTATCCTTTTCTGCAGGATACCAGAGCACCCACCTTGGGTCTCGATGGACAGAATTTAAAAAATTCGGTCTGTCGGAATCCGGGTTGTCACAAAGTTATACATCATACAAGTTTGCATATATAATAATTGATTATGTTATCCTAATCACCATTTATTCCTTAGCCCGTCATTACCCGATAAGTACCCTTCTTCCAATCCTCCCTCAAATTCGCAAAAATCCAAACTTCTTTGTTCCACAGAAATGGAAACCCACTCCACCAATCACTCCCTTATCTCTCCATCATTTTACAAATTAACACAGCATACATCTCCCTTTGAATTTCCCATCTTTCCATACGCACTATGCTCCCTGCTCATTTCCTTCTTCATGGATGGAGTACATAGTCCACACCTGATGTAACGACCCGTATTTTTGGAAGTTAAATATTTAATTTAGTTTAATTTAATTTAATTATTTTTAATATTATAATTGGCATATTAATGGATTTTAATATTTAATTCGTTATTGAAACGAAGTTTGAACGTTATATATTTATATAATTATAAACCAAGCAAGAAATGGCGCAGTAGTTCGTAATATGGAGTTTTGAACTTCAACTGAATATACATAATCCGTTTTAAGTTGGATTTCTGTGAAACAAAAAATGTTGGAATCGTGTTAACGATAATTTGCCTATAAAAGAGAAAAATCCAGATTTCGTGTTATAGATTATTAATTATGGCCAAATCAAATTTTAAAATAGTCGCTATGGAAATCGTATTAAAATATAGGCCTTTAAAATAGCAATTTTGCAAACTTTTTACACCAAAAATGGTCTAAACACCCAAGGTACTAAGTTGTACTTTACCAACTTGGAAAAATCTAAATGGAACCGTGTTTAATCAGCAATTAAAAATGAAAAATGCAAGAAAAGTAAAGTAGAGTCGAGATTTAGAGTGGCTCAACTGTTAATTAGGCCTACGTCCACTATGAAGTTGGGTTTCAATCTTATAGCGAGGATTACAAAATACATCAATTATCTCTTTTCATACATCTTTGCATTTACTTAATATACCCTCGTTTATATACTTCAATCTTAGAATCACACGAGAGAATGGTAAAATTTTAGGAGAAGGAGAATGGATGGATGATTGAGAAAGAGGATGGCGCCGTCTTCTATGATCATAAAATTGTTCTTGATGCCATGACCGAATCGGTGATTGAGGATTGGATTTGGTAGCACATTGTGGTTTCAAAGATCGGATCCCCTTTATGTTGGTAGCCATCGTGTATTTATAGGTGAGCTCCCCTTGGGAAATGACCTAAAGTCTGTTTATGCCAGCTACGGGTCGCTTATTTTATTAATTACAACCATGCCATCGGCTAGCTGCAGCCAGCTGTCCGTGGCTATATTCGGTTACCATGTGCAAGCGACTCAATGGAGCGAGCGTCTTGAGCAATCATGCGAGTCCGTAGGAGCAGACATCCAGGCGAGCATGACCGCTTTGAGAGACCTTATAAGAGTAGAACGTGGGACTGGAACCAATTCTCCTTTCTTCCTTGTGCGACCGACCTTTTTGGTTTTAGGGCGCTCGTTCTTTTGCTGCCTTTGTATGGCGTTGTCTGTCCCTATGGTTGTGCCACAAGGTCGATCCCGTCAGCGTTGAATGGGCGACTTGTTTTGTTTTCATGTTTGAGCGGTTTTCCCCCAATATGAACGATCGACCTTGGCTCCCGCACCTGGGTCACGATTCGTGTCCAACTTTGATTAGATATGCGGTCACATGAGATGTTGCGAGTGCTTGTTTCACAGTTCCATCCCAGGCTTGGTCTCTTGACGGGTTAACATTTGTCCCTCGAAGTTCGTAGTTTTTAAGACATTAAGAACTACGAGCCTCGAAGTAATGAGATGAAATGCCGTTGGATGGAACTGCAAAATAGCCGTCCTCACAGATAGCTTGCACTTCCAAAATTTGGATATTTCGACAATTACATGTTTTTGGACATTTGGCGGGATATTTCCCGGGTAAGTTAAACCAGGTCACTAGATCTTAATTGAGCTGCCATATCATAAAAAGGGGTTTCTAGTCCTTTTATACACCGTCTCTTCATTTTCCCGCTTTTATATTTCTTTGATGAACTTATTTCAATGGCGCCTTCATCGTAGAAGACCTCGATGTTGCTTCTTGGAGCTCCGACTTTCTTTATTCTGATTGATTGTCTTGCCTGACCCTGCTTCGGTTGACGATTTTCCTCATCTTTGTTTCCAGCTACAACGCTCCTTTCTCCAAATTGAATTTTGCTCGTAAGTAAACTTCCTTTCTTTCACCTCTGATTCTGGATTAATTCTCTTGGTTTTGTAAAGACGTTCTCAATTGGCGACATCGAGTCGCTGTAACACATGGTTGTGATATTTGAGAAGTGTTGATTTGACTTGGTACGTACTTGAACTTTCCACGGAATTTTCTGGCGGTTCTGACTTATGTGATAAACTTTAGCCTTTTTATGCTGGCAAATTATTCACTGAAATGCCTATGAAACGACATTTCCTAATTCATCATGCCTTCACCAGATATTTAATGGAATACTTATGTCATAGCAGGACTTCCGCTCTTCCCTTCTCATTATTCTCTTGGTAGGCGCGATTAACAGTCGTGACCGACCAAATCAGAACCGCCGTTTCTCATACTTTTGAATTTATAATCCTTCCTTTATGCGATAGTAAACCTTTTTTATCAGATAGGGCTGATAATCTGGTTCGGAGGATGTATCTATCTTGAGTTGCTTTCTTTAACTTCAAACAATTCAATTCGTAGTTTCTTTTTAAGCATGCTTATTTGTGCTGACATGTAGCTAACTGCTAATTCATCTTAATCCTAGTTAACCCATCATGTCTGGGGAACGAGAGTGTCTGGATTAGGAACTTGAGGTTGCCCCGGCTACTGGCTTTGACTCGACAGTTAGTCAGATTCATCCTCAACCTCGCTTTTTTGATAGGGTGGCAACCGGTTGCCGTAAATCGACGCTTTCCTTTGATCATTATTTACGAATGTGTGATCGCTTCGGGTTTTCAAAAGGAGAAACCAGATTTCCCAGAAAGGAAAAATTAGCGGATTATCCACCCTCTGGGTATGTAGCGGTCAATTATCACATGCTGTCTAGTGGGGCGATTCCCCCCTTTAACCCTTATCTAGAATCCATTTTGCGACAACTGGCCATTGCCTCGTATCAGCTGCATCCTAGTGGATATCAAATTCTGCTTGGGTTATACATACTTTTCATGAGAGTTCAGCAGTAGGAACCCATGTTTGTAGATATTTGTTCTTTATATACTTTTAAGAGGAGGGTTATAGATGGTCCTTCTTACTTTTTTATGGAAAGTATGCATGGTAGAATCATCACTGGCCTCACGGACGGTGCTAAGGGGTTCCCGGATCAATATTTCTTTGTCCGGTGTCCTTGTAAATTCTTTGGACGATGGGCGAAAGGAGGTAACTATGCCTTTTCTCTCCGGGTTCTTACCCTTTTTTTCCAATTTCTCATCTGGCTTTCTCTCCGATTCTTGTAGTGATTCCTTCCGTTGTGGGTCCTACTTTGGATCAAGCCCTCCTTAATTCTTTAATTTCTATTGACAAAAAGGAAAGGAGCAGACGATATTAAATTATTGCACGATATTAAATTGCGTGGCAAACCGATGTCGTATGTGACAACGGCAGTAGTAAACGCCTTTTCATTTTCTGTAGCGCATAATTAATTTAATTTAATTTAATAAAGGGATATTTGTGTATAACTTGAGCAGACGATCGAATTAAGCCACGAAACTAGTCCTGTTGAGTTCATATCGACGTTTAGAGTTAGGATAGGTATATGTTTTGTTACTTATGAAGATGGGTAATTTGGGGTCCAAAATAGCATTGCGGTGCATATAAAAATAGCGTATTGGGAAACAGTCTCAGAATACGACGAAACTGGTGCCATTGGATTCGTATTAATTAATTATCGTAGGATTTCAATTTTGTGTCAATCGGACTTACCGTTTGATCGTGGCAACGATAAACGCCTTAATCAATTATATTATTTTGGTCAATTTAGACAGGGGTAATTTTAAACGAATAAATGATTGGCCAAATGAACTCTGATTTGAAGGAAACAAATTTCATTGGATCTGTAAGGAAAAGGTCTAGTAAGATGCCAAGCTTTCAGATTTATTGGATTTTTCTATAATCTTAGGGATTTTTAAATACTTGATTTTGCATCAATAATTATAAAGGACCTTTCACAAATGTCCTCGAAATTGGAGGAAACCTGTCCCATCGGGTCCCGAATATTTTTTATGTTAGGATTACCTTATTTTGTCGAAAACAGAGATCATATGGAATTGTTTTGGGATATTACTTCACCGTAAAGTTTCATATAATATAATATTAATATACTTTTTCCATCCTTCTGTATATAACGCTATAAAGGGGTCAAACCCTATTTGTTTGCGTCACGCATGGTCAACTGGGAAAACCGCCGCCTCCTAACGAACGGCAAATACTATTCCATCTTCTTCCTTATTAAACTCTCAATCTACCAATCAATTCACAAAGCTTTCTTCTACATCTCATTCTACTCTTCAAACTCCACATGTTATACGGTCAAGATTGGTTCTCATGAATCGACGTCGCTGAAATTAGGCTCGAGGCAGTAGCCGATCGGGGAGCTTCTGGCGGCGAATGAACCAACCTGGAGGCGTGATACTCGGGGCGTGGATAGGAGGAACGGCGGCGCGCCATCCGATGTAACCTGATGACCGTTCGATGATCATCTTGAGTGTGGCAGTGGTTTCAGTTCAGTCAAACGCGAGTTCTGGCAGTGTAAAAAGGAACAAAAACATACAGTGAAGGATGGAATAACAGATCGGCTAACCAAAAGCAATTATTTTTAGTTAGTGTATGGATTTTTTTTTCGATTTGGCCTCCTTTTATAAACCTATAACACGTTTAGCCTAGTTTGAAAACATATTACGGCCGTAGCCTGGTTTATGTCACATCAGCTGAAATCCGTTATTTAACACTAGCGTTATTTCAAATAACGCGTGCAGCGTTATTCAAGATGACACAGAGATGATTTTGTGTTAAAACCACTTTAAATTTATGTTGAACCCACGAGCGTTATCTTAAATAATGCACGTTAGCGCTATCCTGAATAACGCTGGATGGGTTGTTACAAATATTTTCTAGTCCTACAGTGGAGCGGTTTTTAAGATGAAGCACATGAGTGTCATTCAGAATAACGCAAATGTTTTAGAATAGGACATTTATTGTTTTGTTTCCACTGTGCATTATTCTAAATAACGCAAACTTAATATGGTTTACAGTATGCATTATTTATAATAACGCTGTACGCGTTATCCTAAATAACGCACCATCGTGATATACAGTCAGCCGAGGCTCTCTTCCTCCTCACTTTTTCTTAAGTTCTATTTTATCAAAATCGAAAACCCTAAGCTCCTAACCCTATTTGCTCACCATAACATCAAATTAAAGGCTTTTTTGATCGAAATTCATCACTATGGCAAGCTCATCAACCCAAGAAGCTCAAGAAGGTAAAAAATTCCTAATTTTGTTGATTTATTAGAAAATTTAGGGTTTGTCCATGATTGAGGTAACTTGTGAATAAGCTTGTATGTGGTTTAATGGGTTCAATGTAGTTGAAATTATATAGTTTTCAACATTGATTGTGGTTTTTACACTACGTTTGCGTATCACTAATGTTGTTTGGAATATGATTTGTGTAGAGATCGTTGAGATGCAACCGGGACCGGTAGATGCTACTGTCCTATACCTGCAAAACAGGCATAGGTCGAACAATAATACTTTGATGGCGGTATGTCTATACGGTGTTTGTATGTTGGCCTAAATTTATATCTTATTTTTTGTATGTATGTCTTACGTTGTATGTTAAATTTTATTTACAGGGAAAAGATCCCGATCGGATTATAGATCACATGGTTTTTGTTGGCGCAATTACCACCACACATCCAGAAGTCTTGGCCTTGCTTGAGCGCGCTGGATTCCGACTAGTACAGCGGTTGGAATACGTTCAACTCGATCATTATCTCATCACTGCCTTAGTCGATAGATGGAGACCGGAGACATCGACATTCCATTTTAGAGGTGGAGAGATAACCATCACTTCGGGTGATGTGGCGGTCCTACTAGGCTTGCCGATTGATGGCGCTCCTTTGAGGACTCCAGAGGCCGGAGACTACATGGAGATGTGCCAGCAGCTTTTAGGTATTACGCCTCCCGCGGACCAGTGGATGGGAAATGAGCAAATTATAACTAGTTGGTACAAAGCGCAGTTTGTGCATGACATTCCACAGAATGCCACGCAGGAGCAGATAGAATAGCGTGCTAGAGCTATCATACCCTGGATCATTACTCAACGCCTAATCTGCGATCATTCTAAGACTCGGGTGTGGCTAAAATGGTTGCATTTTATTGAGGATTTTGATCAGTGTCGGCAATATTCTTGGGGCATTGCGACATTAGCATACACATATACGGAACTTAGCAGGGCCGCTTAGCTTGAGAGCCCTTATATGGGAGGTTGTCCTTCTTTGATACAGGTACTTTATTTTCGTACGCTTATTTGCTTCTTTTTTTTTTGCATGTCATGTTTCTTTATCAAATTTCTTTGTAGCTATGGTCGTGGACGTATCTTCCCCTTGGTAGACTTGAATTAAAGAACCCCAATATTGATATTTCTTTGCCTTACAGGGCTAGGTAATTTTATTCCGTCAATTATTTATCTTATATGTGTTAACTTATTTCCTCTATCTCTTACCAAGTCACAATTACAGGTGGGTTGTAAAGAAGAGAACTTCGTCGACTCTGAGGCGTAATCAAAAATTCTATCGCAATGAGATCGACGTGCTTAGTCCGGATGTTGTTACACGGACCCCATATACCCAGGATTTTGAACAGCTTTCGACCTTATGTACCGTGTCTTTCCATCTGTGGACCGCCCGTGTACCCATTATATGTTTGAACGATGTAGCATATCACGTTCCTGACCGAGTGATGAGCCAGTTTGGATTTAGACAACACCTTCCTAAACCAATGCCACAACATTACAAGATTAACTTAGAAGTAATCGGGGAGTACGAGGCGGCCATTGAGACATGGAACCATCGGCACATGCACACGCAGCAGGAGCGGGACTTCACCTTGTCGGACGAAGAATATTACACATGGTATTGGCAGATTACCCGACAGTATATTCTTCGCAGCGTGCCACCTCTTGGTGCTGTAGTGGAAACGTACACGCCTAGAGCTCCTCTAGAGAGGAATGTGGTATGAAAACTTTGCGAATAAGTTTAAATGATGTACAATTTTTGTCAAGTATGAATCTTATGCACGTTAACTTAAAATTTATAGGCGGACGGTGTGTATCGGGCCATAGAAATGGTCGATGAGCTAACTCATGAGGTGCCCGAACGAAGCAAGGGAAAATGCTTTAGCATCAAGCGAATTTTGCAAACTATTTTGGGAAAGAACAAGCTCGCTAGACCGGCACCGCCTCCTCCTCCTCTGCAACCTGAAGCTTTATCACTCGTAGGAGCTTCGGAGGCACAAGAAGTCCGCGACATTCCTCCGCCTCCAACTACTTTGGTTTATACGTCACGGAGGAAAAGGGCGGCATCAAAGGGAAGGGGTAAGGGTAAGGAACCAGAGTCGTCTCAACCAACCCAGGTTTTGCATGGTCCATCACAGCGCCAAGAAGGTTCCTCATCGTCTTCACATGAAGATGTACCCCCAAAAATGAAGAAGAAACAAAGAGAAACTCCTTACCAACAGCGGATTCTGAAGTAGCTCGTCTCTAGGGTGGTGTTGTAGTTTGTAGGTTAACGGTTGTTTGTAGCTACTTGAACTTTTCATTCGGTTGTTGAAATTGTGTAATGTATTGCGGGTTGTGATTAACTTGGATAGGGAGTTGTAACGTATGCTTATTTTGGTTTATGTGACATCGTTTTGGTTTGCCATAGTAGGTTCCACTATTTGCTTTTGGCTGGTTACGGTTATTGACTTTAAGTTCACTGGTTTATGCATGATTCGGAAGGAAATATAACCTGTAATCAACCTGGAGCGGCCTTTGGAATAACATTGCTTGCGTCATTCCAAATAACGCAAGAAGCGTATTTCTAAATGACGCTCCAGGTTGTTACTTTTAATTCGAGCAACCTGGAGCGTTTTTTGGAATGACGCTCCAGGTTGGTATCCTGCAACTATTGTCATTAAAAGACGTGTCATCTTCACCAACCAACCCACCCATTCGTTTGTTACTTTCCCAAATCAAACCCAAAAAACCTCACAATTCCAAAGTCCTAATTTACTCACAATTGAAGATAATCCCATGAATCCCCACATCTTTTGTTTTAGTTTTTTTCTTTTGCAAAATTAATCCATAATATACGTTTTATTCATGCAAGAATACTTTAGATGGATCAAGGGGAACTTGATGATGAAACTTTAACCAAGTACATGGATGAGTTTGAATCAATCGAACGCCGACCGGGCAAAGAACCACGGTTGGAAGCTCTTATACCTAAAGAAATGCGACAAAAAGACCTTTGTAGCGGTGGATGGAAACGGCAGAAGAAATAGGGGGAAAGCCTTAGCGATTGGGGAAGCAGTACCACGACAATACTGCAATTGTAATGTCTATTGTCATGTGCATGTTGCGAAGAGTAAGGCAAACGCTGGCCGATGGTACTACGCTTGCAGGCGATATCCGGTGTGGTTATCGGTGCCGCACTTGGTTACGCCTTATCGTTACATGGAGTGGATTGATCCTCCATTTTGTCGAAGAGGCCACGAGTATGCGCTGGAGATGCAAGAAGAGAATGCACAACTAAAGACCGAAATTTACCGAATGCGGGAAAAATATGACTCACTACAGTCCACCATTCCTAGATATCCTAATGAGTAATGCATTGTTCTATGTATCGGTCTAATGTATTGTTCTATGTATCGGTATATGTATCCTTCTAATGTATCGTTCTCTATATCCTTCTAATGTATCGTTCTAATGTATCATTCTATGTATCGTTCGAATGTAGTTGTAATGAGTAGTGTATTGGTCTATAATGTTGTATCGTATCATGCATGGTGCATTGTCCGTCTGTGTACCACTAAACCAATTCTCCAAAACATATTTCATTTACATAATAAAACCAAATAGAAAGGGCCGCAACGTAATAAAACCAAGATAAATGTTAGCACAAACATAAAACAACAGGATAAATAGTTACGACATATGTCTTGTACATAATAAAACCAAACAGAAAGGTACGCAACGTAATAAACCAGGATTGGTAGGTACTACATAACACTTAGTAGAGTCTATGTCACTATAGTACAACAGCTCTTCTTATGGCCATTTACTCCATACTTGTTGCACCTATTAGATCTAGAAGACTGCCCCTCGTCCATGGTGCCTTTAATTCTAGTAGATCTAGGCCTGCACGGTGATCTCCGAGCTTACGGTGGAAAAACCGTATGTCCTGAAGGTGGTGGCCAATAGCGCTTGTCACGAACTGGATGAAACTCAGGCGTATAATATGCGTGATAACTTTGAACTGTGTACCAATTGGAGGCGAAGTCGTGATGAGCTCTTTTGGCCCCATTAGCCACTGCCGGACATGCAGCCATAACATGCGCACAAGGAAGGTGTTGCAGCATTGGTATGTTACATGTACACGAACAAGTATTACCATCTATCTTTACTATAAATTCATCACCGTAGTAGTGTATTACAACCCAATCATATTCGCCGAAGCGAACTATTCTGCAACGTCTTGCTTCTTCGGCTCTTTCAGCTATTTTTGCCTCCCACTTTGGGGTTAATTTGCATACCGAACCAACAACATTTTGTCGCCTGTTACAGAAATAATCCACCGATCTATAGAAGGTACGCGCAACCAACGACTTAACTGGAAGCGATCGTGCACCTCTTTGCACACCATTGAAGCTTTCAGAAGCATTTGTCGTCGTTACATGAAACCTTCCGCCATCGTCTTTAAACAAAGCCCAATTTTCCTCTTTTCCGCCCAAACTTCTCTCAATTCAGTTATGAGCTTTGATGTTGGCCATCTTAATTTCCTCCCGAAGCTTACGATACTCAACCTCTTCTGAGGCACATGCCGCCGCATAAAATAAACCAGTCAAACGTTGATCTCTAAAGCCGGCTTTTTGAAAATTTGCTTTTAGATGCCTCGCGCAAAATCTATACTTATGTGGCTCAACCCATCTTTCCTGCAATGCGATACGGATTCCTTTCATTCTATCAAATATGGAAGTAATACGTCGATTGTTTACACTATGTATAAACTGTCTCATACAGGAAAAAAAACCAAGCCCAAGAGTTAGCCGATTCATCCTCAACAATGGCATACGCCAACGGATAGAGTTGATCATTCACATCCGTTGCAGTGGCTACGAGTAGTGTACCTTTATATTTTCCATACAAATGAGTGCCATCGATACACAACAATGGGCGACAATGTAGAAATCCTTCAATGGAAGGGCCAAATGCCCAAAATGCACGTTCAAATACACCATATTCATCTGTTACCAAATGGCTTACACTACCGGGATTTGACCTTCTAATTTCATCAAAATATGACCGTAACAATGAATATGACTCCGCCCAATCCCCGTAAACCATAACAGTTGCCTTGCTCAGAGACCTCCAAGCTTTCATATAACCAATCTTAATAAAAAATTTGTTCTTCAACCAATATTTGAACTGTTCTAGCTGTTATGTTTAAATCAGACTTCACAAAAGGCATGATCTTTGAAACCAGAAATGTTGATGTCGCTTGGCGATTGCTTGAATTGACCGTTGGATTAACACAAGTATGCTCCCCTCTATACTTCTTAACAACCCACAACCCAGCCTGCGATTTTTTGGAATCAATTGCATGAATTCTCCACTGGCATTAATCGTCAATATTGCAAATAGCAGCATACATTTCTTTGTTGGACCTAATGGGCTTAAAAGAAACAACATGTAAAATGGACCACTCACTTAGTTGTTGCAGAAATTTAGCTTTGCTCTCAAATACAAGACCAAGTTTAAAACCATTTTAAACGCAGGAGGACGAGAATAATTCTCCCCTGCTTTGCAAGTCTGCGACAACGGATCTGGCTAACATTTGCGCAGTACACATGTCCTCATCAAGGGGAATCTCCATTGCAGGTTCGTCATTACTCCCATCTTCTTCATCATCCCCAACATCCATCTCTTCAGCTCCGAAGTCAAAGTTCAACGAATCATTATTTACTTGCATGTTGTCAAACCATGCGTGATTGTTATCGGGAATCGAAGCAATGGTCATGCTGTCCAAAGCAGGTCCAGGGTTCGTTTGTAGGTCTACATTACCATCTACTTGATTAGCGTCATCGCATGCATTCTCTTCGAAGGATGATTGCTCTTCCATGAAATCCTGTGGATAGCTGCATCATGAAAATATTACACCTTGATCAAACACTTATGCATTACTCAAATAACAATTCATTTCAAAGAATACTTACTTCTGACTCATATGATATAACTCAGATGGCGTTGGCTGCAACGGTTCTGCTACTTGTGTAGACGGTCCAACACTGTTTTGTGTATGATGGTAGTAAGGATCATAACTATACAATATATGACGGTCAATAACAACAATTGAGAGAATCAAAATATAACATGTATAGATAACCTTCTAAGTTGGGCTTACCTCTGCGTCGCGCATCCAATACTATCCTGCGTAGGATATGGAAAGCTAAAATGCGGATTCCGTGTATAATTCATATGCGGGGGTACGCATAGAACATTTGATGTTGTCCATACTCTGAAATGTTAGAAGGAGGAACACTATTTGGTGATGACATTAGAGGAGTTGGACGGAACAGTGCCACTCGAACGGGTCTTACAGCAGTAGGTGCTTCTACCACTAACTTTGTCGTTTTCACAACAAATAACTCTATAGTCTTACAAGCGGCAGAAAACATTAACTCAACATCACCATCGTCAACAATTTTAATTGCCTTAGAACCAGAATCAGTCGGCCAGTTGCAAACTAACTCAATATCAAATTGCTCTTTATTGATCATTGTTGACTTGAATATCAAGGCTTTTAATTGCATCAAGTTACAACCTTTGAGAACTTTTACAGGTTTGAAAGATCCACCTTCGTATTTCCCACACTTTCTATCATCAATAACCAACTCACCATCGAAGTAGCATATAATCGCAATAAACTTACGAGCCATTCTAATTTACAACATCAAAAAAGAATATATTACCAAAAGTTAAAGATCCAAGAAAACTATGATTTAGGGTTTTAAAATTCAAACCTTGTAATGAATCAAACGACGGAGAATAGAGCCTAGTTGACACAAATCTGAAATTGCTAATGGATCGGGGCTAAAATTAATCAAGGATTTAATTTCAAAAGTTGATTTATGGTATTGTGTTTCTTTTTTTCAATATTTGGAAAGTAAGAAAGTGAGGAGGAAGAGAGCTTTTGCTCTCTGTATATCACATCTGTGCGTTATTTGAAATAACGCCACTAGCATTTTTTCAGATAGCGCGTAAGAAAAACTGTAAGACCTTAAAACCCATAATTTTATATTTGCGTTATTTAGAATAACTCTTTCCAGCGTTATCCTAAATAACGCTTTAAACTGTGTTCTTCCAAATATCAAAAGCTCTCAATATGTGCGTTATTCAGGATAAAGCTAACATGCGTTATTTAAGATAACGCTCGTGGGTTCAACAGAAATTTAAAGCGATCTTAACATCAAATCATCTCTGCGTCATCTTGAATAACGCTGCACGCGTTATTTGAAATAACGCTAGTGTTAAATAATGGATTTCAGCTGATGTAACATAAACCAGCTACGGCCGTAATAAGTTTTCAAACTAAGCGTTATAAGTTTATAAAAGGTGCCCAAACCCAAAAAAAATCCTTAGTGTCTCTATCTTTTTTTAATAGTTACGCAGAATCTAACGTGTTATTAGAGCATCTCCAGTGGTGTGAATTCAGGGCTGAATGTTAAGGTAATTGCACCCAGTGGTGCAATTACGCCTTAATATGAAGGCCCCGATTCAGGATCCAGTTCAGGATCCTGAATCGGATCCTGGCGCCTGTTGTACAGGCGCCAGGATCCAGGCGCCTACACTGTAGGCGCCAGGATCCAACCCCCTTCCCCCCGGTCATCTTACCCCTCCAACGGTCGTTTTTTCGAATTGCAACAGCTATAAACGGTCATATTTTAAACCACAACGGCTATAAATGGTCATATTTCTTCTATATATTCATGTATGAATATCACTTTGAAAGACACACAGATTTATTTACTTCCACCCATAATCGTAAGCAGCAAGCTATGTCATTTCCATTCAACTCGTACAACGAAGCGATGAATTCGAATACTTGGGATATCGATTCTCAACCAGTCGAGGATTTTATCCCTCGTTCTGCTCCTCCGATATCGTTTCATTCATCTGCTCCTTGGACTGCAGACGAAGATAAAGATCTCTGCTATATATACTGCCACTTTTCTAACGACTCGGCGAAGGGAAATGACCAAAGCAGTGAGATATTCTGGGGTAAAGTTATGGCTGCGTACAACAAGAAACACGTATCCAAGACGAGATCAATCTCTGCACTTACTGGTCGATTTGGAAAGATTAATCGACAAACCCAATTCTTCGAGTCTCAAGTTCACAAAATCCGAACTGCGAACCCTAGTGGAATGGGAGGCGAAGCCGAACTGGTAATAATCTTGAAAACCATAATTTGGTTAAATAATTTTTCCATTTCTATAGCATGAATGTATACAAACAGTTATTACGTTATCATTTTCAGAAGCGAATGGCGAACGATCAATTCTTGAAATTATTTCCAAGAGAAAATGGTATAAAAAAACCTCATTACTACCAGTTTGCTAATTGTTATGACATACTCGTTAGTAATCCCAAATGGAGTTCTTGTAATGCGAAGAGCTTAAGAGATGTTCAATCAAAGGGTAAAGAGAAGAAAAAGACAAACCGAAATTCGTATACTTCAAGTCCAGGAGATTCTTCACAACACGATTCTAACGAGGGTGCAGAAGAAAACCCTCAAATTGATGAAGATGCTAGACCAATGGGTCAACATGCTGCGAAAGGGAAAATGCTGTTCAAACCCAGCTTGATTCTCGTTTGGCCCAGATGTACGAGAAACATGTGAAAGAAAATGAAGATCGTCTACGAAATAGTTCAGAAAAACTGGAGATATTAAAACAGTTGACCGAGATTGAACGGGGTAGGTTCGAGTTGGAGCGCGAACAACAAGAGAGTATGGTAATGGAAAAGGATGTTACAGGAATGGATCCACTATCTAAGCAGTACTGGATGGATTACAAACAGCGTATTGTTGATAGTCGGGCCGGATCAAGACGTATGTAATTTAGTTTAGGTAGTGGTGTATTCCCATTTATACTGTATTTGACTTATGAAGTCATGCACAACCTTTATTGTATCGAATTAAGTAGCGTTTTATAGTATGAATTAAGTAGTGATATTCTATTTTGTTTATGTCCGTATATATGTATCAACTAATAAGTACCACATTAAAACAATTCAACATACTACATAACATAAATTGTACAGATTACAAAGCAAATAAACTTAATAAAACAAAGCTTATGAAATTTAATCTACTGATTGCCATAAGAGTTACAAATGTGATCCATTAGATCTTTTTGAAGCCGATTGTGAAGTGCCGCATTACGATATATTTCATGTTTATCGGCGTTAAACATATCGTACTGTCCGTGAATTGGTTCATCGGAAATTCGGAATATCTGAGGGGGTTGTCTAGATCCTTCGTACTCGTAATCTGGGTAAACCATCTCTCGTTCATCTTCAATTATCATGTTATGCAGAATGATACAACAGAACATAATTTTAGACATTTTCGACCGCTTCCATAACCTACAAGGATTACTAACCATTGCGAATCTCGATTGAAGAACCCCAAAAGCTCGCTCAACATCTTTCCTTTGCCCCTCCTGCATACTAGCAAACTTTTTCTGTTTCGGAGTTAATGGATTTGAAAATGTCTTCACAATCTTGCTCCATTTAGGATAAATTCCATTCCTAAATAGTAACCGTGCTCGTATGTGTTGTGCCCAATTGTAAACGATACAGGAGTTGATTTACCCTGCGCCAAATCGCTAAACAAATGTGATCGCTCAATAACATTGAGGTCGTTAAGTGAACCAGGCATTCCAAAAAACGCATGCCATATCCACAGATCATGAGATGCAACAGCTTCTAAGATGATTGTTGGTTTTTTTTTTCTTTACCATTGTACGCTCCATGGAAAGCTTTAGGACAGTTCTTCCACTCCCAATGCATACAATCTAGACTCCCTAACATCCCAGGCCAGCCGCGATTTTCGTGCATTTCACGCAATCTAGCAACGTCTGCTTCGTTGGGAGTACGGAGGTATTCATGCCCGTAAATGTCCACCACTGATTGACAGAAATGATCTAGATTTTCCAATGCGGTACTCTCAGCAATACGATAAGCGTCATCTAGAGCGTCGGCGGGCGTGCCGTACGCTAACATCCTCAAAGCTGCGGTCATCTTTTGATGCCCACTCAATCCTTGTTTTTTTGCAGCGTCCTGCTTAAAAACGAAGTATTTATTATTCAACTGAATACTTTTAAGAATTCTTACAAATAAAGGTCGACTCATTCTAAATCGTCTGCGGAAAATGGATGGGCCGTAAGTTGGATCTGAAGCAAAATAATCTTTTACTAGTGTTTTATGAAATGCCGCATGATCCCGGTGAAAGTATCTTCGACCCACTGTTGAGCCACCGTGTTGTCCGCTAGTGGATCCGTACGCTTCATGGTAGATTTGTATTAGTTCCTCTTCTTCTTGCTGTTGAGCTGAAGCGTACGCTTCGTCTTCAGAGTCGCTATCACATTACATTATTGCTTTCAGTAAATGACCAGACATTATTTTGAAAGTTTTAAGTTGTGAATGCAAAATGTAGAGTTTGAAATGTGGTTGTGAACCTTACTGTCCAACCAGTATATGTATACCATGGAAGCGCTTGGACTAATCAATCACTTTTCCAATCCCATGTGACTGTAGCCATGATGAATTGTTTGTATGCTCCATGTTAGTGTGTCAGTGTACAGTGTACATGGTGAGACTGTAGCCATGTTATGAATGGTCAGAAATAATGGCTGTCTTGTGAATGGTCATATTTGTGAACTGTAGCCATGATGAATTGTTTGTATGCTCCATGTTAGTGTGTCAGTGTACAGTGTACATGGTGAGACTGTAGCCATGTTATGAATGGTCAGAAATGATGGCTGTCTTGTGAATGGTCATATTTGTGAACTGTAGCCATGATGAATTGTTTGTATGCTCCATGTTAGTGTGTCAGTGTACAGTGTACATGGTGAGACTGTAGCCATGTTATGAATGGTCATAAATAATGGCTGTCTTGTGAATGGTCATATTCGTGAACTGTAGCCATGATGAATTGTTTGTATGCTCCATGTTAGTGTGTCAGTGTACAGTGTACATGGTGAGACTGTAGCCATGTTATGAATGGTCATAAATAATGGCTGTCTTGTGAATGGTCATATTCGTGAACTGTAGCCATGTGGGAATGAAGCCATGGATGGTATGGTCGTATTCATCTATAGTGTATGGTCATATCCTCCACTGTACACATGTGACTGGATGAATATACATATGTGACTGGATGAATATACCTCTATAACCTTTATCTCTTCAAACAACAACGTTCCTTTCTATGGCCGATTGGGAAATAAGTGATGAACAAATGGACAGCTTATTTGATGAGTATGAACGAAGTCAAGTCAACGAGAATGAAGTTGGATTAGTTCCTGATACGCAAATTGACGAAGTTCCTTTGCAGGTCCAGCATCGGGTGCTTCTAGCTCCGCGTCCAGCTCCAGAAACGCGTCCAGCTCCAGTAACGCGTCCAGCTCCAGTAAGGCGACCTCGTGATTGTGGTCAAGCATCGACATCTACACGTCCCCCATTTTCATCCAAGGATTTGCTAGCCCTCGTCAATGCCTATATTGCGGTTGATAAAAGAGAATGGAAACTAATGCAGAGTGGAGGGGGTTTAACATATGAAGAAAGATGGGAATTGATCACGAGGCTACACAACAACCATCGTTCTCGGCCGACTAGACGAACATCGGTTGAACTACAAATGGCTAATCATCATTTTGCAGATTCTTGTGATCGATACACAAAGATTATCGAGACAATTGAAGACGAAAACCTATTTAAAACAAATCGAGCAACATATGATTCTCGTTATTTGTTCGAATACGGTGAGGATTTTGTTGGCTACGAAGCGTATAAACTTCGTTACGATTGGCTAACCCGTTATGGAACTGATTAGGAAACTCCCTTATTAATTGTAATGTATTTTGAGTTTGCTGTTTGTGTTTGTAATGTATTACGTAAGTGGCTGCCTTGTGTTTGTATTAAGTTTGTATTGGGCTAGAGTTGTATTGGGCTAGAGTTGCTACCATCTCTAAGTTTGTATCAAGTTATTGAAATGTGATTGCGTTCAAGAAGAAAACAAGTTATTGAAAAGTAGAACCAGTGTCCCTTCACATCATGACAGTAAGAAAAGCAGATTCTCTACAGTATTAAGTCAGGCGAAACAGTGAGCAGTAGCATCATTATTTATTTTACTGTTTTCTGCTCCCCGTGGCTATATATGTTACTCAAATTACGCACATTATATCTCACTCAAACCACTTCGTTCTCATTCAAGTACTTCCTCCTCCTTTTATCACTCACTCAAAATGCCTTTTTTGCCATCAGAAACTGACTCTGATGAGCAGGCGTGGGAACAGATGAGGCTTCAGCAGCTCGAAGATGAATTCGATTTTCTAATGCAAATTAGGCCCCAAGAAGCGCAATTGCCACATGTAAATCGTCCACAAGAAGTTCAAGAACCACATGTTCAACTGTCGAAACAACAGGCTCTCGCTCAACCACAACAAGAAGTAGAGTTCTATCGAGTACCACCGCAAGAACATGAAGGTGAATCTTATCGTGTACTTTGCTACTGCGGTCATGCGGTCCAACTTCTGGTTCGAGCAGAAGGCGACAATATTGGGCGGCGCATGCGGGCTTGTCCATCCTACCCAAATGGATGCAGGTACACGGAATGGATTGACGAGCCGTTGTGCCCTAGGGGAATAGTATATGCAAACGAACTCGAACGAGAGATAAGGCGTCTCGAAAATCAAGTTCAAGAGTTGCGAATGAACGCGATGCGAATCCCATAAGGCTGAACGTGTTGCTTTGATGTTTTAGTAGGCAAGTACTATTATCCGTATTCTTAATGTAGCTGTTAAGCTTATTGTATCTGTTAAACTTGTTGTATCTGTTAAGCTTGTTGTAATGTGATTGCGTTCAAGAAGAAAACATGTTATATAATTATCTCGTGATGGTAATTAACAAGAAGATGAACGGTAACTACAAATACTGACGTAAGCGAAGATATAGAAACCATATAACAAACTCCATCACTAAACCAAAGTCCACAAATACCGTAGTAAGCGAAGATATAGAAACCATATAAAAAACTCCATCACCAAACCAAGGTCCACAAATACAACATCAGTAAAACACATGGACTTACTACAACAGTCAACTAATCATCAGAACAAGTACAATGCAATACTACAATACACTACATAAGTACATCAACAAGATACATGAAATCATATAAAAAAACTCCATCAGCATCACTACACGAATAAAAAGCAACACCTCCATCATCGTCGCTACCATCGTCATCTCTATCATCATCACCGACATCGTCATCGACGTCGTCGTCTACATCATCCTCATCATCAACACCGTCATCATCAACATCAGCATCATCGTCATCGTCCGCATCGTCGTCCTGATCGGCATAATGGGTCGGCAAATCGTCAAGATTAGTTGCCTCATCAAAATCTTTGGTCGAAGACCAACTCGGACCAGCTTGTGCAAACGGCCTCTGAGCCCTAAGCATCTCTGATAACTCATCGATCTGAGACTCCAACATCTCTGTATGACTACGGTACTGCTGATGTAGCATCTGAGTATGCGAAAGAGTCATCTCACGGTAAACGGCAAGGGTGACTCTAGACTGATCCAACAACTGTGCGTACTACAGAGATATATGACGTGAATTACGTGTATGAATTCGTTTAAAGAGAACTATTAATAATAACTGTACGTAACTTTAACTATGTAATAACCATACCTGGTATGGAGGGTATAGTCCGGCTGAGGGTACACCTGGATAATCGGGGTCATCTGGAATCACTATCGGCTGCTCAATAACGGTACCCGAAATGTCGTATGCTCTAAACATACAATCTGGCTCTATCTGCATCGGAGGCTGTGAAAACTGTGACGGAGTAGGGAAAAATGAAACCTGCGGTATCTGAACCCTACCGGCTCCCATATGAGGTCCTAAATGATCGGAGTTGATCCCTCGAGCATAATCCGGACATAGAAGTCTACGTGGAGAAACTCGATGCCAATAGGAATCGTAATCCCCAAAAATGAAGAAAGGGCCAATATCAACCCAACCAGCCTGCCGTAGTGCCTGTATGTACTCTGATCCAATCAACCGATATCTACCAAACATGTCCTCGCAAGGTAAAGGATCTCCGGGTATACGCGTATCACTGCTAGTCTGATACGCACATCTCTCGCCCAAATACCACATGGGCAAAAAAAGTAGGGGTAAGTAAAGCCACCCGACGAATAGATAGTGTATATGCAACCGTCATCGGGTGGGCGTCGGTAATAATGCCTGCATCTGTCAGATGAGCCAAATGTGAGGCCCAAGGAGTGTGTATCAAATTTCCACGACTACGCATGTCCAGCTGTATCCTAGCCTCCATCAACTCATGACGTACACCCACTGGAGCACGAGGTACATAATGAATAGCCTCCCACCGTCTCATCCGCGGAAAGAACTGCTCACCAACTTGACTCGCCATCTCTACCATGCGTCGATGCATGTTGGCCGTATACTCATAGTACCAAAAGGGCAAAATATACCACAAAGCCTGCATCTCTCTAATGTCTCCCAACACATACAAATCTAATGCAGAGTACAGACTACCTAGTATAGCTGTGCCCCAATCTATCTTATCAAGCTGATCTAACATAGTAAGTGAAGCTAAATACCCCAAGCGAATGGTACTTCTTTGGTTCGAAAAAAATGTCGAACCAAACAAGTACAATAGAAATGCCCTAGTCACCCCATCCACAAGCTCTGGTCGACAGGAATTAGCAGTGATGTACTGCTGGAGGTAAGTCAAAGTAACCGCACCACTACTAACGTGAGACTCATCCAAATGGGGTAAGAAGACGGAATACAACCGAACCGACTCGTACAAGTCATCAAAAGAAACCGGTCTCCGATCAATATGACCAATCTCAATACCAGTTAACATATAGAAATCGAGAGGTGTGATACCAAGCTCAAAGTCAGAAAAATGAAATGTATGTGTGGTCGGCCACCACCTCTCGCATAGTGCCTGTAATAGAGTTCTGTCCAACGCCTGAATCGGCCTAATCGATAAAAACTGTCCAAAAGGACTTCGATGCAACCTATCTTTAATAGAAGAGGGGAGTTTGTCATAAAATTTAAGAATGCACTTCGCCCAACTACCTCGACAATGAATGTGATGATCCTATATATAATGAAATAAGGAATGTTTTCCAATTCAGTAACAGTTATTAGGCTAGTACGAACATATTAAATGCGCAATACTATAAATAATTAACGTTAAAGTTATACCGGTATCGAGTCAAATGCAGTATCAGCTCTATGCTGATAACCCTCTGGAAGATCGTGTAGGACACGAAGCTCATCTGCTGATACTCTAAGAGCCGGAGGTATGTGTACTGGACCTGATTGTTCATCAGAGGGCTTACGTCGAACTCTTCTTCCAACTTTATTAGATCGCGGCGGCATCTCACTTCAATTTTCTATTAAAAACAAAATTAAAAAAAGAAGCTTGAATGAAAAAATGAGAGAAAAAATGGCGGAGGGGGGGGGGGGGTTTATAGACGCCAGGATTCTGGCGCCTGTGTTGCAGGCGCCAGGATTCTGGCGCCTGTAATACAGGCCTGTAACACAGGCGCCAGGATCTGGCGCCTGTAATACAGGCGCCAGGATCTGGCGCCTGTATTGTAGGCGCCAGACCACTGGCGCCTACTCACCCATTAAGGGCTGAATATTCAGTGGGCTGAATATTCAGCCCTGAATCCACTGGAGATGCCCTTATTGCGACATCTGTCCCTTTTTTTAAGTAGTTACGCAGTTTCTAATTTACAGTATCTTTTAACTACACCTTCCTTTTCCCCAAGATCCAGTGGTTATCACGACGCAGCCAGCGACATCGGTTTTTCTTCCCTAATCTTCTTCCCACACTTGCGATCCTCCACGACTGTCCTTCTCCAAGGTAAACGCCAATTTGAAGTTTGGGGCTTTTCCAGGTAGTTCATTTCATGGTCTGCGCCTTGATTATGGTTTTTACCAGTTTCACTTCGTCTACTTGACGATGATGGTTTCTTCATATCAACTGAACTTCATCGGGTTTACAGACGAATTTCAAAATTGCCTCTTTTCCAGGTAATTAGTTCTACCTTCTATAACTACTTTATGTTTAATCACTCTTTACCGTTCGCTTTTAACTGCGATTTAACGAAGGTTGAGTTGGGTATACATTAATTGCGTTTCTAACGTCCTAATTCTGAATCTAACTATTTTAATTGTGCCCCGATTTTTCCGCCTTTTGACATGAATCCGTCTAAAGTTGTTCTCCTTTCATCTGTGGGGTTGAACCACCATCACCTGTTCAGTATGGAGGCAATCGTAACCGGCACCCACTGTTGTACCTTTTAGCTGTTCCTTTTTATTAGCAGAACGTGTGACTTTGTGCTTCCCTTTATATGCCCACTCGAGTTACCTGCACTTGCTACAACTTAGTTGGGAGGAATTGGTACCTTTCACCTACTCGATATAACATACACTTCATAATAGCACAATGTTTTCTTAACAAATTTCGTGATGGTGCCCATGTTATGATTACAAATGAGTTGAAATAGACATGGTACTTCTACCAAGAAAACGATCACTTGTCTTGCCAAATTACAGTAGTACATTACATTCCCATGATTCAAATTTTACCATCTATTTTACGAACTATAAAATGAAAAGGTTTAGTCGCTTATACTTATTTTACAGTCAAAGTGGACAAATAAACTCTCGGCTTTCCTTCTTATTACTATCTAACAGTTCTAAGAATATAACTTTAGGTGTACGGTAAGGATGCACATAAATGTTGGTAATTTTTTTAATGGATGTTTTGCAAACATTGTGGAGAAGACATGGAACATGAGCCCTTCTCCTGCACTTCCATATCTCACCTTCCTATTCAATACTTCTTATATTTACATGTGTCATTTAAATAAAATATATAGCTTTATTTTGCTAACATCTAAAACAGCAGCAAAATGATGAATTCATGTTAGATTATAATAGGATTTGTTTAATTTCTTGCAGAAATGCATTTTTTCAATTATAGAGAAGTGGTTATGATTACATTAACTCCGTAAGTAGTTTAAATATTCTTGATTTTTTTTTTTCACCGTTGACTTTGACAACTGCTACAGATATTACTATAGTGCACGCTCTTTAGGGGAGTTTATATCGTAAAGGAGCCCACCAGAAAGTTTTTCATGTCAAAAAACTGTGAAATGTTGTAAAATAAAAAAATCCTATTTTTTTTTAATTGTTCGATCCTAACCAAGCTTCATAAAAATGGAGTAATAGTTGTTAAATATTATGAAAATGAAAGGATTTGAAGCCGAAGCAAAACAAAAAGGTTTAACAAAACCTATTTGAGGAAAATAATGCTAAACGGTCCTGGTAGATTTTTATTGCTTACACAAAAACTTTTGAGGTACAACCATTTGTAGATAATTCATTTTTGATAATATTTAATATTCAATCTTCTTTATATGATTTTATTTTAAATGACATATCGTGATTATGATCATAAACTGTCAATCTGTGTTATCAAAGTGTGCGCTATAGCGTGCTATAACGCCAAATAGCGCATAGCGCGAGCTCTGCGCTATGGAACCTAAAATAGCGTAGGGGTTCCCTATATCGCATAAATAGCGCGCTGTTTTATCGAAGCGCAAAATAGTGTGCTATTTGATTTTTAAATTTTGTATAGTAATTAAATCCCAAACCCATTGAGATGCAACTATATTTACAATGTTTTCTGACCCTGCATGCATGCTTTTTTCCTTCTATGGTTTGCATATTGCTTTAGTTAGTGTTCCATCTAATTTTATCAACGCATTTCACATTTTTTTTTACTAAGAACTTGAGTTGGTTGGACCGTTGTCCAGTTACTCCATTCTATATCTATGTTATTTGGTTTAGGCTATTAGATCCAATATCTAGAAACAATAGAGACTCTTTTGTTTGTTTGAGCATCATCAGAAAAAAGATGCATGCAATATCTAAAAGTAATTTCAATATGTCTAATATGCTGGACAATAATTTTTTTTTTGCTACCCTTAAAGTATCAAAATATTTCCTTCTCCTCTAAGTGAGATCTCTAAACACAAAATAACTTATAATTATAGTTTTCGACTTTTTTTATTTTTACTTCATTGCCTTTTGTTGTTTATATTCTTATTTAATTCTTGTCATTAGAAAATATTTTACAGTTTATGCAAAATTGTATTTTTCATGCATTTTGTTTGTATAATTTTATCATCATTACTCACAAAACAAGAATAATTTTATCATAATTCACACATATAAGACTAGATTTTAAATTCTATAAGGCAAATATATTATGAGCCATCAATTATTTTTAATGTATAATATAAAATTATTAAATTTTCTCTAATATATCAACAAATATTTAGTACATGCATAAAGTATGATAGTTTTTATGCTTAGAGTATTGAAGAGTTTGGATATGGCATGAAATATGCAAAAACATAGAATTAAACTTCAGTTAGATATAATATACTTGATTAGTTATTAAAATATGCAAAAAAAACAAAAAAAGTGGACCAAATAGCGCACGCTATAGCGCGTAGCGCAAAATAGCGCAAGCCTTGCGCTATTCGCTATTGACTACACTGCTGTCGATGGAAAACTAACTACTGTTATATAATGTTCAAAACTCTTACCTTCTTGCATCAGTTATATCTGCATGAGCCATCATGAGTTAATCGTGCTGGATATCATGTTGAAGCAAATACCAGTCCTATTGAGTGGTTTCTTCACAGTTTTGTTTACTTCATTTGTCGCTGCATTGAATATATTCTTAAATAATCCCTTTTGAATATCCTACCCTCTTTTGCATTCTCTTGGTTTTTGTTCATGCAGTGGCTTTTGCTGCCTCATTTAATGGCACATTTATAATTTGAGGGGGAGTAGTATATATTTTATTCCTCATTTGAAAGTGCATTTATTATAATTTCCTTCTACAGGCAAAAAACATAAAACTGCTGCATGATTGTTGACTAGAAAGATGCAATTTCCTCAAATCTACCTGAAATGTTCCACTGTTAGCTATTTATCGTCTATGATTTTTTTAATACTATAATTTATTGATCAGCTACCATTCATCATAGCATTAGATCTCTTACCCTATAAGCTTAAAATCAACTTTTCTTGAGCCATAACACATATATACACCCACAAAACTGATGTAGCAATTAAGAGAGATGTTTCTGTTTCTATTTGGTTCAGTTTTGTTATTTTCCCTGCTGTACTATTATTTAATCCCTGTCATCAAAATATGGGCAGGAATTAGTATTACTATGACCATGACTAAAATACACTAAACTGAAATAATTAAATAAAATTTGTACTATATTGCAAATGCCTAAGCAGATAATAAAATGATACATAATCATCAACATATTTTGTCGACATAAACCTTCACACCGACCTGCCTTTTAATAAACATAGATGATCTATTTCTATACTAAGTTGGCAAATTTCTACTCCTATTCTTTGTTCAAACTCATGAAAATTCAGATGGTTCATGGATACAATATTTAAACTTTTGATGAATGCAAAGAAGGCACAGAGTGGATGTCTAAAATTAAGATATGCTGCAAAATATTGCATTATGTAGCAGGATATGTTTGTCTATGTATGTAAGCACACATGTATCTGTGTCCGTGCATGTGCTTATGCATTTTCCATTCTGATATGGATAAAAATTTACATTATTCAAGCAATAACAGTCAATCTCATAACATATACATTAATATAATTTTGTTTCTATGCAGAAGTTTTACGACTGAACTTTGTATTTGTGCAACAAACGTCGTCATAAATTATTAATAACAGGAAATCACATCCATGCCATCAACATAGGTTCCATACTAAAATTAGATCAAAAAAGGATAAAGAACTAACCAAGGTTTAAGAATATCGAAGGCATGTGATAGTTGTGACTTATACTACAAAACTAAGTAATTAACATTGTTAAATATATGACGTTATTAAATTCGTGTAATTGCTCTTCTACTCCCCCTCTCTTCCATTTTTAAATTGGTTGCCTTTTTTTCTTCCTAGAATATCCACCATTTCTCTCATAGCCTTATTCCTCTTAGATAAATTGCTTACATCTATCAGCTTTCTACACCACATCTCACTTTTCATGCCCCATCCCTTCAACCTACCTCTCTTTAAAAAAAAACCTACAGATTAAATTGACAGATTCTTATTTAGAGGTATTTTATATGATAAAAATAATCTTAGGTCTATTCATTTCATATGCAAAAGACATTGTTTTGAATCAATTATGTTTTACTCTCTTGAATATTTGCTCTTTTTTTTGTTTTTCTAACTAAACCAATTTAAAGTTTTATTCTTCGTTTATAATAGCTGAAGATTGGCATAATAGATGCTTGAATCATTTATTTCCTATTCTAACAAGGGGAAGAAACCGGAATAAGCCATAAAGGCTTGAATGGATTATTATTTTTGGATTAAAAAATTAGGTATCATGTAATGGTCTTCAAATTTTGGGAGTCATGCAATAAGTATTTCAAACTGTTTTGGTTACTGTTAAGTTTTTGTGATTAAATAACGTTTACAACTTTGTCAGTATTAAGCATAAAATGACAAATGTCGCATTTTCCCTTTTTTTTTAACCCGTCTAGGATGTTTGATCCCATATTTGTATAGCTTTACCATCACATGAGAAGATAGGAGGGTATATGCGATTTTGATTGTTGAAAAGCCTGATATGTGTAACTAGACAATGTATTTGATTTTGGCTGATTCTAACCTAATTAAAAGTAATACAAAATCATTTAAATTGGCATGTTTCGTTGGCAATTCTTTTAATATTATTAATTGTAACACGAATAGTCTAAGCATCCTACATATACTCTATTAAATTTTTTTGATTGAATTCTCTATTTTATTGATTCTTCTACTTATTTGTTCTACTTCTAGGGTGTTGGAGGTATCATATACTTTCCATTTTTTGGAACTTTCTTATTGCTAAATATACTGAACATATTTACATGAAGTGTCAATTTTGTTTTTCGTTTTATTTTCCAGTATTGCTTGAAGCTGAAAATCTCAGCTCAACTTTAATAAGGAAGGAAATATTCCCTTCTTTTTTTCTGTGTTGCCTATGTATTCTAATATTATATTTCCTTTTAATCCACATTTATTATTTGTACTACATAAATATGATCATTGTTTATTACAGGTTCTGTCAAATTTTCCAATGAGTAGGTCTATAGTTACCATTGTCTTTTATTAAATCCAATTCAATCTCATGTACCAGGAAATTGATAAATTTTTATTTAACAGAATAAAATTAGTTTAATTATACTACGTGGGGCATGATGAACTTGATGGGGGGTTTTAACAGGCTATTACCATTTGGAAAAAAAAAAAAAAATCTTTAGAAAAAAGACTTTAGTTTTGTTATTGTGTTCCCACTTTTGGAGCAAACATAGAACAAATCAAACCGAAAAGTGTCATTCAACCTTCTGATTAAACATCAGTATATCATGCTATAAAATGAATAGCTTACATATCATATTAATTAATTTATTTTTTAATGAAGTTGAGGTAATAAAAATATGTCATGAAGATTTTTTCATTTTACTTTCCAGTATTGCTTAAAGCTGAAAATCTCAGCTCAGCTTTAATAAGGAAGGAATATTCCCTTCTTTTTTCAGTGTTGCCTATGTATTCTAATATTATATTTCCTTTTAATCCACATTTGATTATTTGTATTACATAAATATGATCATTTGATCATTGTTTATTGTAGGTTCCGTCAAATTTTCCAATGAATAGGTCTATAGTTACCGTTGTCTTTTATTAAATCCAATTCAATCTCATGAACTAGGAAATCGATAAATTTCTATTTGACAGAATAAAATTAGTTTGATTATACTACGTGGGGTTAGGCATGATGAACTCGATGGTGGTTGTTAAATGGCTACTACCATTTGAAAAGAAAAATCTTCAGAAAAAAGACATTAGTTTGGTTATTGTGTGCCCAGTTTTTGGAGCAAACATAGAACAAATCAAACCGAAAAATGTCATTTAACCTTATGATTGAACATCACTATGTCATGCTATTAAATTAATAGCTTACATATCATATTAAATAAATGCTCTTTTTATGAAGTTGAGGTAATAAACATTTGTCATGAAGATTTTTTTCATTTTACTTTCCAGTATTGTTTAAAGCTGAAAATCTCAGCTCAGCTTTAATAAGGAAGGTAATATTCCCTTCTTTTTTTCTATGCTGCCTATGTATTCTAATATTATATTTCCTTTTAATCCACATTAGTTGTTTGTATTACATAAATATGATCATTTGATCATTGTTTATTGCAGGTTCCGTCAAATTTTCTAATGAATTGGCCTATAGTTACCATTGTCTTTTATTAAATCCAATTCAATCTCATGAACTAGGAAATTGATAAATTTCTATTTGACAGAATAATATTAGTTTGAATATGCTACGTGGGGTTAGGCATGATGAACTTGATGGTGGGTGTTAAATGGCTATTACTGTTAGGATTGCCTCGCATGATGTTAAGGAGGAATGACGGATTGAAATTAATAGTCCCACATCATGAAATAAATTGAAGGATTTGAGTACAAATATGAGCTGGTAGGCATGTAACAACAGGGATTCCTTTTGTTACATGGGAGTTGTGTGTCAACTCATAGTTTTGTTCCGACCGTCGTTACATAACAGTGGTATCAGAGCCGAATGTTTGGACTGGGCCATGCAGGCAAGACAGTGCTCTCAAAAGATACTCGTAGGATGCGAGTCAAGGGAGAGACTGTTAGGATTGCCTCGCATGTTTAAGGAGGAATGACATATTGGAATTAATAGTCCCACATCATGGAATAAATTGAAGGAGTTGAGTACAAATATGAGTTGATATGCTCATATTTGTTCCGATCGTCGTTACATAACAATTACCATTTGAAAAAAATTCTTCAGAAAAAAGACATTAGTTTGGTTATTGCGTGCCCAGTTTTTGGAGCAAACATAGAACAAATCAAACCGTAAAATGTCATTCAACCTTATAATTGAACATCAATATATCATGCTATTAAATTAATAACTTACATATCATATTAAATGTTTTTTGTTTTAATCAAGTTGAGGTAATAAACATGTCATGAAGATTATTTAGTACAACCGATGTTATCTGACCATTCTTTACACTTCTTTCTTCATATATTCTTCTATTTTTTTTTTAAATTATTTTACGCTATGTCAAGGCATTCATACCAGCATGTGTAGTATAAACGAGAATGATTGTGCAAGTCTTAAACGGCTTCACAAATAGCGTAAAATAATTTAAAATGAATCCTTGACGAGCATTTACATATTCATTCTTTATCGTTTCCACCTTAAAATAGCATTGCCACATTTACTGCATGTGAGATGAATTTTATAGAAAAAGTCGAGTAGCCTAAGAAAACAAGTTATAAAAGCAGCCTAGAATCATGTAGTTATTAATAAAAATTTGGGCAAAATGGAAGAACTTTGGCGTAATGGTGACTTAGTGCACCTGGAGGGCGTACCCACCACAACATGGTTTATATGATATGGTGTTCATTAGCAGTTAAAATTTATAGTGGTACGTATTTTTGTAGTTTATTGCATTGTTTTACATATTAGTTTTATCATGAAGTATCATCACAAACTCAATCCAATATCATCATTTATTAGTTGTGGTTTACTTCATGTTGTTGTACTCATTACTGTTTGGTGAATTATCCATAAATTATGATGGTCTCCATTTATTCTGTTTATAATAGCTTTAGTTTTAATTATTTATCAGTTAACTTAGGTACGGCTTGCAACTTACTGGTTTTAATACACTGTTGGATTCACAATAAATGAAGCCTTTGCTATTATACACAGGAATTGTGATTTTATTTTGTCTACCATTCAAATCATGGGCGTGGGCAGAAATTCTACTCTGGGATGTAGCAAGAAGCCTACCCACAAAACAGTGGAGGGGAAAAAATATGTAGAGATTGTACAATGTAAATGTTTTGCTTTGAAAAATTGTTAATTGTTAAATTGTGATAAAACTATCAGTGCATTGTATTTGAATCATGTGCTTTAAATGCTTAGCGCTACTACTAGAGTATCAACTATTGTATTTGAATCCTGTTCTACTCAAACTTCTCAAGAAACTCATTTCTGCGGTTTGGAGGGAGCGTAATAATCGCATCTTTGGAAATGGTAGCTTGAACACTGATCAACTGTATACTCAGATTCATAGATCAATGCTAAAAATTTTGGATTTGTAAATGCACTTTTGTTGATTTGTTATTTTGAACTCATGTAATTTGTGTTTATGTAAATAAAAGTTCCACTTTGCCTTTCAAAAAAAAGTATAATTTAAATTTGTTTGGTTTTGTATGGAAGGTTACTCAAGAATGTTATGTATTTTATTTGTTGATACGGATGAAAGATTTTATTTTTCTGGTATGATTTGGAAATACCGACTTTCAGCAACGGATGCAAATACCTACTCTTTTTCATCATAAACCTAAGAGAAAAAGCGGGATGGATTGTCTGTGATAGATTAATTTTGAGATCCTTTTGGGACAATGACAAATATTTAGACAGTCGACCTAAAGCTGCAAGAATCCAATTTTGTTGGCATCAATTAATCATATATAAAACAATATTGTAGCAAAACTAAATGTAATAGCATTTACATAATAACATGAGGTTGGTAACATAATATTCCTTCTGTTCTTATTAAATGATCATTTATCAATGTTGCACCTAAAACTTATATACCAATGAGCAGCCATCATACAAAAATTGTAATTTTGATCTTATAATATCCCAATTTGGGAAAATAATGGTTTTCCGGCTATGGCCTTCCTACAAGCCATGTTGTCGTAAATGGCTGCCACCGTATGCTCAGCTGCATTGCATCAACTATTACCCAGGAGCTTCTTAATGGTCAATATGCCATCGTCGTCAGATTTGAAGAAATTGCCATGTCCACATTGTCCAGTGGCTTGTGGAACAAAAAATAAAGTATTTGAGGTTCTTGAAGAGAATGAAACCTTCACATGTTCATATTCATTTCTCTTGTTAAGATTGTTTTGGAGAACTGTTAGAGGCATGATCCCTCAAAGGACAAAAGAGGGGAGCAACAGCTTACAAAAGAGTTCCACCACCATTTGATAGGGTCAAAAGGATGGTTGTTCCTAATGCCCTCAAAGTACCGAGGCTTCGGGCTGAACGTAAGTATGGTCTTATGAGGCTTCGGGCTGAACATAAGTACCGTCTTATTCGGGCTGAACATAAGTTCTATCTACATTGCAGTAAATGTGCTTTATTCATTTTTCATAAACTGTTGTATTGGAAAAGAAATTATGGTAATGTTCTATGTTTTCTTATTAATTTTGCATCAAGTGAATCTTTACTATGCATATATATTAGTTTCTCTGAAAAAATAGAAAGCATTACTAATGCATAAGATAAAACAACGAAGTATATTATCCATTTACGTTGCATAAATATGACCAACTCACTGACTATATTTTCAAAACTTAACATGCCCCTGCAATGACTTCAAAGTTATTGTCGATTGTAAATCATAACATACTCTTTTTCCCTTTTGGAAGAGGTATATCACCTTATCACTCAAAAATTTCAGCAAAATATATAAACTATACTTATCTTTAGGAAATTAGGTAGAACTACAAATAGTTCATAAACAATATTCAACCAACTTTACCGTAACATAATAGCAATGAACATACATTTCCATAACCAACATAACTCAACGCAACCCTTTGATAGAAAAAATTTAGTTGTAATAATAAATATGCCCGTGCTTCATACAAATAGTCAATTTGGGAGAGAAAGAAAGTAAAAAAAATTTTGCTATACCACATAAACTACACAATTTCCCGTATGCGTAGCACGAGTCCCACACTAGTTAATTAAATGATTTGGAGTAAATTAACTTAGCATACTTTAAACGTAAATTACTTGCAGGGTCATAACGAGGACCTGGGATTAAAAATCAGTTCGACGAAAAGCATATCAGCAAATTAGCGGACGTAAGGAAGCAGTGAATGATGAAGGCAACACGACGTGGAGCAGCAAGGACATATCTGATGCATTAACAGTAAACTGAGAAAATAAAACAACAATGTGATGGGGAGAGAAACAAGGTGTGGCGGAGGAATAAAGGTGGCGTGCATGAGTTTTATTTCGAATGAACATCAGGAAGCGAAGACTTGGAGCTTGGAGGAACGACAAACAGTAAAAGAATCGGACCTGGGTTATCTCTAAAACAAAAGCAATTGGTATAACTAGTTTTTAAGTGGAAAGTTAATTAACTTATTAAAATCGTAATACTTATATTGTTCACAAATTGTGCAGTTGAATGAAGATATCAAAGTGAATGGCTTTGTAACAGTAGCAGTATAGAGCGAACTGAGAACATAAAATGGATCACCCTCCATTTGTTATAATAAGCGTAAATAAGTCATTATACCAATTGAGATTAGTTAGTTATATTATAAGTTGTTTAATTAATTTATAAACTATTTTGCTTAATAATCGCCTAATTATTAGTTACTTAAAATTTTTAATTAGGGATTTATAATCGGTCAGTTAATTATTGAATATAGTAGTTAGTTTCATAAACTATGGTTAGGAAATTAATTTTAATAATTAAAATGGATTAGGGAATTAATATTTTAATTAAATCATATTAAAATCAATAAATTGTCCATATATTAACAGAATTGAACGATTCAAGATATATTGGAACTGTATTAATGAGATCGACGCAATGAAACTAATCTGGACAGAAATGAAAACAACAGGAATTTACAGTTAAATTAAACGACCGTTTAATTTAATTGTAACCAAACCGCTTCAACGAATCAAATCAAGGTGAGTTAAACTCACTCAGTTCTTCCCATTTATATTTTATATAAATAGGGTCTTTATTTTGTGTGCTATGGTTGTCAATGGTTGACTGTTTGCGAATTATATTTTCATTTGTTGATTTAACCGATAAAGCTAAACCGTTGTTTAAGTTCAATGAAAAACTAATTCGTTATTTTAACGATTGGAACCAATGAAGGTAACTTACCTTGTTGGTCACGTTTATAAAATAAACGTGTTAAATTGTTTCAATTATTTTGATAAATGGGTAGATGTTAAATAGTCCCTTGTTATTAGTTAAATGGAATTAAATGATCTGGTTTGAGATAACCAATTTTTATACATGGAAGAATAGGTTGGAGGGATCCAAGGGATTCCTCAAATATGTTATTTATTTTCATACTATCAATATATGAACTGTCCTGTTTGGGTGATGGATTTGATTATTGATCATTGATTGGAAATTCAACCTTTGTTTTGTTTTAACCAATGGGCAATATTGGTTGAGTAATCAGCAGTAAATGACCTAAGAATAAATTGTTTTATTTATATTGATTTACCGTCAGGCAAATCGATAGGAATGAAGTTATAAAATCTATTTTATAATTGGAGATAGATTTTGAATTATATTATTTTGAATAAAAGTTTATTAAAAGAAAATAAATATTTAATATTTAAGTTTATAATTAATTATTAATTGATTTCATAAAGGAAATTCTAATGTTAATCAGATTTATATACAAGTGAATAGAAATTAACCTGATGATTAAAATTGGATAATTATTGTAACATCCCGTATTTATGTTAACACTAAAGTTACTAATTTAAGAATAACCAATGCTTAATATAATAAATGTGTAAAGGGGAGATGTATCTAATGTGCATACAAATTTAATAATAAATGTGTAAAGGGGAGATGTATCTAATGTGCATACAAATTTAATAATAAATGTGTAAAGGGGAGATGTATCTAACGTGCATACAAATTTAATAATAAATGTGTAAAGGGGGAATGTATCTAATGTGCATACAAATTTAATAATAAATGTTAATAATGTACATTAAGAAAGTAATTGTGAACATAATTGGCTTCTCTTTAGAACGGATGGCTTTGATTAACCTTGGCTTCATCGACGGCTCAAATTAACTTGCAATCCTATATAAACAGCCCCCTAGTCTCCTTCTCTTTAAACCATTCTTCTCTAACCTTATGCTGCACAAATTCTTGATGGACATGGCTTCTTCTTCTTCCTCTAAATCTAAATAAATAGATTAAAATAAAATATAAAATCAAGACGAGGATATGCTGCTCAAGTCTTTCAAGAGAAGATTCAAAACAAGTTAGGATTCAAGTAAAGATTCAACGGCTTCAAGCAATGCTATCTTTCTATTCTTTTCTAGATCCAATCAATGTAAGTCGGTTACTTTTTAGATTTGAACGCCTTTTCTATTTGTGACATGAAATTAAAAGAATATAAGAAATATGCCTTATCATTTCATTGAATCTGTGCTTGTTTATGACTTTGGATCTGATTCTTGATTATGGCCTAGAACACATTGTGACTAAATTGCCAATGCTTAAGATTATGACTATGGAACTGTGGCCTTCGAAACCATAAGCCTTTGACTATGAACATAAGCCTTTGACTATGAACATAAACCTTTGACTAGGAGCATAAACCAATGCCTATGACTATGACAAGGACAATAGTGGATAATTACCTATGATTCATGAACATGATATTATTGCCTAGGATTATGACTGTGAGATTGGATCTAAACTTGATTATCTATTCAGTTTATTCTTAATTATCCTTGGATCTTGATTATGGGAATTTATCTATTAAGTTAGATCTACCCATATACTTGAACCTATGTTATTTGTTCAACGCTTTTTATGTCATAATATTATCAGATCTATAGGCCTTCGATGCTTTAATCAATTTATTCAGTGTAATTTGTTAGATCTGTGATTAGTGAATTATCATCTTCTGCCAGTCATTATGTCTATCTTTTCATGGCATTTTGGTTTATTCCCTTTTTATTCACGAATCTAGATTTATCTATAATCTAGGAAGAAATCACGATTACACGAACGATGGGAATACGATTTGGGGAAATCATAAATTTGACTTAAACATGGTTGTAAACTTGGAAATTGGAATAATGTGGAACATGAACATAATTATGATTGACATAATTTAGAACATGTATTATGGCATGTTTATTAGAACACAAATTTGAAAATTTGACATGAATTATGGAATATGTAATTTGACATATTAAATTTAGTATTGGCAAGTAAGCTAAGTTTTAGGCGTAAACGGTAAACTAGAATAATAATTCTAGTCTTGCCATAAACTGTAAATTAGGATGTTAAATCAGAATTGGGTCAATTAAAGTTAATTTGGCATAATAAGTATATTAGCACAAATTTTGAATTTAGTCATAATTGTGAGTAATTGTCATGTGTAGAATAATCATGGTTAGTGACACTTAATTTGGTATAATTTACATACCAAAAACTATAAATATGATACATAGGGAAAATGGGTCATAATAATAAATGTTGACAATGTACATTAAAAGAGTAATAATGGAATAAGTAAATTAGGAAAAATTTACTTATAGAATTTATCCTAAATGAGAAAAGTAAATTTAGACAATACGAACATGCTTAACCTGAGGTTGGATTGAGTTGTGATGTAAACCTGCCCGGACCCGCCCGACTGTCCAGTGATCATAACAATACCTATCCAATGTGGGAGGTTAAGGCATTGAGCCCGATAAAGGCCCGAGGTTAGACTGAGTTGTGGCGTAAGACTGCCCGGAACCAACCGGCATACCGGCAGCCACAACAATACCTGTCTAATGTGAGTGGCTGGTGCTTTAATAAGACAATTAAAGTTAAGCTAGAATGAGAGGGTTAAGTCCATAAGAACACTTAACCAACTTAACACAGTTAAGTTAGAACAATAGGGTTAAGTTAACTAGAACACTTAACCAACTTAACATGGTAACAAGACAAGATTTGTAGGGGTTAAGTAACTAAGAAAAACACTTAGCCAATTTAATATGTTAACCAGACTAGAAAGTGGGGGTTAAGTAAATTCAATACACTTAGCCAATTTAACATGTTAACTAGACTAGAGGTTGGGGATAAGTAAAGTTAATACACTTAGCCAATTTAACATGCTAACTAGACTAGAGGTTGGGGTTAAGTAAATTTAATACACTTAGCCAATTTAATATGTTAGTTGGACTAGACCGTAGGGTTAAGTAAGCTTGAACACTTAACCATCAGAGTGTGATAAATGAATAGGGTTAAGTTAAAAACATGAAGGGACAATACTTAACCATTAGAACATGTTAATCAAACCAATGTTAGGGTTAAGTTAAGTAAGGGAACACTTAACCGTTATAACATGTTATTTAAAACAGATAGGCAAGGTTAAGTTAAAAAGGAACACTTAACCAATACAAGATGAATGGGTAGGGTTAAGTAAATACTTAACCAATATAACTTGATGCTGGTAGGGTTAAGTCAACGTGAATTACTGGTAACACTTAACCAGTTTAACATGATAAATGAATAGGTTAAGTTAACTTGTATCGACTAATGACACTTAACCAATCCAACTTGACGAGAAAGAGAACTAAGTAGTAAACCTTAGTTAAAAGGACTAAGTGGTAAACCTTAGTTAAGAAAACGACGATTCAGGAAACCAAGTGGTAAACCTTAGTTAGGAAAACTAAGTAGTAATCCTTAGTATAACACGAGGAGGAGCGAACGATCTTAAAGAAGGCTCCAACGAATTGGGTTACGAAGCCCGAGGCTTCAAGGGGACGTGATGGTACTCTTGGTATCCCTCTGTGAGGCGGCAGATGATCCTCCTGGGCTCACAGAGGTTAAGGTCTGCGTTAGGAGAACCAAGGGTATGCCTTGGTTGCAATATAAGACAACCTAAAGACTAGGATGGACCAGCATGATTCGGCGGGACAAATGGCCCTGTGATAGCGACCCGTTGTCTACCTACCATCTTGAGTCAATCGAGATACGGAAAGGCGGAATACTCCAAAAGACCATATACTTGCTATATAGTTATGGTTGCGGATGGCCATAGGTTAGTGGAGGCATAGGGGGGCCTGCGTATAATTCTCATTTTTCAAGGTGTGCCTTTCAATAGTTGAGGGAGGGGTCAAGTGGGACCATAGCCACTGGAAAAAATAACAAACCTTAGCATCTACATCGGCAGATAACTTAAAGCTCCCGACCGAGTTCCGTGTTTCTTGATTTGCCCTGTCACGGGACTCAGATCGCACATATAGAGGACATGTGCATCTAGACAGCGATAACGATTCACGACACATACGTGGGGAAAGTCTAGGAACATATACCGCTCTAGGTAGTGTGTCCTAGACTAGGGGCATCGTTCGACAGGTAGCGTAATCCCTAGTTGGACCTAGGTGGCATAAACCCTGAATCTGTGAAGCATTAGATAAGCCGCGTAAACCCGAGTGGAATCTAGGAAGTACTTTGATATAAAACCCTAGATTAGATCTAGGTAATAAATAATAAATGTACGCCTAAAGACAACCACAATTACTGGGATTGGGATCGCGTTATCATTTTAGACAGATTACTAGTTGGGACACTAGATAGGTGGTGCAGAGACATAGAAACCATAATAACAGGTTAATAGCGAAGCGGAGAAAGTATTAAAGCATATCCAGTTTATCTTGTCTTATCATATCTTGTATTAATCTTATCCTATCTTGTTGGTCCTATCATCATGGTATTGTCTTGTATTCAGTTAATTCATGTCGTTTTGTTTTTCCTTGTTCACATGCTAGAAGTAACTGAACTTAGCAGACTTTATGTCTGACCCAATTTTCTTTCGTCTTCTTTTCTTCCGTTTCCCCCCCCCTAGGTAGTTAAGGAGGGAATAGTATAGCTCAGGTTAGATTGGACCGTCACTCTTCCCAAGCTCGAAGATTCTTTGACAAAGTGCTTTGGACTCTCTTTTTCTGCTGCTATGGCTGGCTTATGCTACATTGGGGAATATAAATGTTATTTTATGCTTCTTTATTTTGTAAGACAGATGATACTCTGATATTGGAAAACAATTGTTGTACAAACTATTTTATCAATAAAGTAAAGTTTTATTTTCTGCTGTTTTAATTTTGTCTGTCTTGTAAATTATCTGCATCTTTTACCCTAAATGTTCCACAGAACTTAGTGCATTCCCTTTGTCAGTGACACTAAAGGATGTGGGGTGTTACAATTATTTTGCTAAGAAACAATTAAATGGAATTATTTAAATTAATTATATTATTAATTAATTTAAATTGAGAACAAATTGGAATCGGTTAATGAGATAACCGTGTTTTGGGCTGACTAAATTGACCGTTTTTAATTGAGTTTGATTATTAAATTAGTGTGTTTTGAATAAAATAGTTTAATGAATATTGTTTAATTTTGATAAGATTAAAAAAAGGATTTACTAATTATTTTAGTTAATAAAGGAATTAACTACTGAAGTAGTTAATGATCGAAGTAGATTATTATACTGAATAATAAAAATTTAGGAGATATATTTTTAAATAAAATTCATTAGAAAGGAAATTGAAATGAAATCTAATTAAATGGTGAAAGGAGTTTATAAGCAAGTTTTATTTTAAACTTGAGTTTTATAACAAATTTATAAAAGAAGTTTTAAGCGAATACTATAGCTTAATATAAATGTTACTTAAATATTGGAATTAAGAAAAAAGGAAATTAAGGAAAAAGGGTTTAAGATAAACCTAGATTATGTAAAAGAGGTTTGAGGTGTTACAAGCGTTAATTTTAAACTACGTTACCTAATAATGGGATTAAGTAAGAAAGGGGAATTAAAATAAGATTTCCAAAGTAGGAATGGTTGAATGGATTTGAAAGAGATCGATAAAAGTGAATTTGGTAAAAGAAGTGGGTCGTAGGATTTTGTAAACAAACCGAATTATAAATTGAATTGGTTTTAAAGAGGTAAGGTTAAAAAGTGGTGTTTTATAAGGAGTTACTTAATTATTGAATTAAGAAATAATGTTACATTAGAGAAAGAGATTTTCAGAAAGTAAGAAGGTTTTATAAAACTGTATTTTGAATAAAATAGCTAAATGGAATTTGTGTTGAGATTGGAATGAAATATTGGTTTTTGGATTACAACTCGTATCAATCTTAAGATAGGAATGTTGTTGATCAAGGTCTGCAAGGTAATTAAAATACCCCAACTTGAACGACTTCAAGATTATTTGAGGATGATATTAGTTGTAATGGTAAAAGAGGTTAGTAAAATTTATTATTTCATTAGAGAAATAATAATGCAACATTTTTGGTGAAAATTTGGAAAATATATATAAAATGAGGATTCCAAGGTAAAAGGGAAATAAAAGGGGATTGCGTGGATTATAACGATATTTTCGAGTTAGAAAGGAAATATTAAAGTTGAGTTCTATTTTATAGGAATAAGCATGGATTATTGTTTTCAAGTAATGAATAAAAGATATTTCATAACACCGTCTTATGGGTAATAAGTTGAATTGATGTCCCAATATTAGATAATAGTGTGGCTAATGTTTTGAAAGTGGAAATAGAAAACTGGATATGGTACAAGATTTTCCTAAGTATAAAAATGAATCTATTTAAGGAAAAATCTTACGTTAAATATGAAGCGGAAAACTATATTCATATCATTGAAATACTTAAGAGTTTTAAATTTACATTTGTTTTAATTAAAAGGCCAAGTGATGATGAACACTAAACCAGTGAACTCACTGGATTTTCATGATTGAATCACTGTTTATTTTGATAGTCAAATAACTGACTATCAAATCTGTCCAATACGATTGTTGGTACGGAAAGACCGGAATTGGATTTATATTCGAAAACCATTCCGACCAACAAATACGTGAAGATATCAGAAGATGATCGAGATGGAGCATTGAAGACCGTAGATTTTCATAAATGGAAGAATTGCTAATAATCTTCGGTCTGCAGCAAAAGATGTACTGTGGATCTGTCGTGGTTGGAATCTACAGATTACAAGGACTACTCGCTATTGATCTATAGGGTGATTCCTTGGATGCAGTAGGAGAGTACCTTCAGTTCATCCTGTTCCTGGACGACTTGTATGGACGGATGTCTGATAAAGTATTTCCAAAGGGATCACATACGTTTATTTTTACAAACGTATTTCTGTTGGTGGCGGAGAAAGGCCTTTCTCTTAGCTTATCAACTAGAGTATTTTTGTGGATGTCAATTAGTGATATCTGGCGGATCTGACGATGTGGCATTCAAAGTGAATGGTGACCAGATGTTCCAGAAGATAATTTAAACCTCAAGCCTTATCAACCGGAAAATGGAAAAAATCGGGCAGACGACATGGCTATGTGGGTCACTCCCATTAGGGTGTATAATCACCTATCTAGAGAAAATCCTTTTTCCTTCTTTAATCTATTTCGATGCTATCCATTTCGGGAAATGGTGGTTTGATCCTAACCATTGGTGATATACATTTGATACACTCAAGCGAAATGAGTGGTCGTTCATGTGTGGGCCGGGTTGCAAGACATTTTTGTTCAACCCAGTGTATTCCCCTCTAGAGATACACTATCGGCAGGTGGCCCCATATTTTTTCATAGTCGAAATCCAATCTCTAATAAGAGCCCACAATTTTGATTGTATACTATGTATGTGGGGCGTGAGATGGAAGCGTTCCACTAGATTGATATATACTTGTATTTAGACACTATTATAATATCAGAAAAGATATTGATTTCAAAAATGTTTTCGGTTATCGTAAGGTAAAAACCGTCCATATTTATGTGTGGTTTTGGTCTTACGATTATCCTTTTCTTTCGAAAAGATTTTAGCTTTAAAATCAATTTAGATGATACTGTAAGACTTAATGTGTTTTTCTCACTCTGTTTCACTAGACTGGCCTGGTGTTTGAAATGCTCGGGTTAGACCGGGTTATACAGGTTCAGGTTATCGGATGCTATGATATCCAGAGACGAGTTAGAGGTGTTCAGACGTGTTGTATCTAGTATTTTTTTCCTTTGTGTGATTGTATATGAGGACATGTTATTATCAGTGTCCATATGTGTGATGTACTCTGATGTTGTAAGTATTTTTAAAAGCTCTCAATAAAGATTTATTTCTGAATTATATTTTATTCCGCTGCGATGTGAGACTCTGTGTTGTGTTGGTTCTTCTTCTTCTATTCTAATATTTCTTTCATTCTTATATCACCCTCTAATTTCTTTCTAATAACGTTCCTGTGTTTTCGGTGCTTGCAAATTGGAAGGTCGGCATCAGATATGGAAATGTATTTATGTCGATTTTAGAGGTCGAAAATCCTTGGGTCGTTACAGTGGTATCAGAGCGATTAGTTTAGTAATAACCTTAGATATGTGATATAACTCGATGGAGATTGGGTTAGTAATACCCTAGATCGAGATTGAGTGTATATATATAAGAGTGTATTTGTAAATGTTATATACAAATGTTTTATATTGTGTTGTTGGATTGGTCCAAGTGTTGAGAAGCATTGAACTGGCGTTAGATACAATATTGTTTTGTAAAGAGGATAAATGAAATAATTTTACCCAAATTATATTTTGTATAGAAAAGAAATAATTTTGTGAAATTATTGAGATATAGGTGTGCTTGGTTAATTGAATAGAATTCAAATTGGACTATGAAGTAAAGTGAGTTTATATCACAAAAAAGGAAATTCATATATAAAAGTGTGAATAAGAATGGTAATATGATATTCAAATTGGACTTAAAATTTGAATTGGAACTTAATGTAACAGCCCGCATTTTACGTATCGAAAGATCGTAAAATATTTTTATTTCATTCTCTGAGGGTTGGATCATTCTCATCATTTAATATGTTGTTTATGGGGATGTGAGACATGTCCATAATTTTTACCGATTTTGTTTGTGACCATTTTGCCCCTGCCAGCCTTGTACAGGGCATAACTTTAGACGCAGGTTGAATCAGAGGGTGAGACCTGTGCCGTTGGAAAGGAAATGATGATTGTCTTTCCGTAGAGTGGTTACATTAAGGATTTGGCTCAGCGGTTTGGGAGAAATCGCTGTTTTAAGGTTTTTCAGTTGGCTATTCAGGTTTTGGAGCCTTAGTGGAATCCTATAAATAGGGGGTGAGAGTGGAGGGAAAAGGTTTACTTTTTCCCATTCTCTCATTTGAAGGCATTTGATCTCCTTCTTCCTCCTACACCTCTCCACCATTAAAAATCCAAATCTAAGGGAGGAAATCGAAGATCTACGCCATCTAAGGCAAGATCTACATCATTTCAAAGGAAAATTCATCGGATCGAGGGGTTTGATTCGGAGTGCTCGCTGTCCGGATTCTTATTTCTATTGTTTTAGATTGTTTCGGCAAATTGGTGAGTGATTTACATCTCTCACATGAATGCAATGAAGTATATGAGTGTTTGTGCATGTTTCTCATCAAATTGGGATGTTTTACCATAGATTTCCACCATTACAAGTTCAATTTCATATGCATCACCCTATGATCTAATCTAAAAAGTTTTACTCATTAATTTCATGTCATATTACATGTTTATGTTAGTTAGATCTCTCATTTTGATCATATGTTCATTTTAATGGGTTTTGGTGAGATTTACATCGTTTTTGTGGTAATCATCATATTCATGTGGTTAGTAATGTTATGAGATGCTTATGAATGTGTTTTATGTTTTTGGTTGAGTTGGTTTCGTCGAATTCGTCGTTTGGCGAAGTTTTAGTCGAAATCGGAGTTGAATTGTAATATACAGAAATTGGCTCGGCTAGGAGTTGGCTCGGCCATAGGTTGAATTGGCTAGGAGTGGATCGGATCGGGTCATACTTGGATCGGGACCTATTTGGATCGGGTCATGCTTGGATCAGGTCGGGCTAGACTAGATTGGGTCGGTTGGTTGTTATATGGATTGGATCGGACCATAGTGGATCGGTCGGGTGCGGAACGGATCGGTCAGGAGTGGATCGGTCGGGTGCGGAACGGATCGGTCAGGAGTGGATCGGGTCGATCATTTTGGTGGATCGGTCGAGTTCTGAAGCCAGAAGGGTGCTGGATCCGGTCGGTCTGATGTGGTTCGGGTCGGCCTACTTTGGATTTGGTCGGTCTGAAAGGAGGCGGATCGGTCATGTTTTTAACAGCGCTTTTAAACGCTGTGGTTGATAGTGATGATGCTTTGAGTTGTTTCCAATAGACTCATTTTCTGAAAAAGTACGTTTTTTCGGGTACGTCTCAAATTTGGAGAAAAAGTCTGAAAAAAATATTTTTCGGGGGCAACCCTCTGAGCCTTAGCCGCAGCGCAGTAGTGTAATTGGCTCGGTGATGATGTGACTTCGAAGTAAATTCAAGTAGGAAGGTTTGAAGTGTTAAACGTGTTCGTTGATCAAGGTGGAACAACGAATGAGGTGACAACTCAAAGGTTGTGAGTTGGTGGATAATGGTTGCTCGAGAAGGTTTCTTGAGCTATGAAATGTCGTCAAGGTTGGATGACTAGAGATGCGAAGGCCGAGAAGTCATCGTTGTTGTAAGTTCTAGTAGGCTCAAAGCAGGGGTACAATGGGGGCACCCAGTAGACTGGAAGGTTGCTGGTCGAGTACCTTGGGTATCGTTAAAAGGCCTAGTTGTCAAGGTTGGACATATGGAGTTTATGCTAGAACTGGGGTTACCATTAGCCCTTGACATATGGCAAGGTTGGTCGTCATACGATTAACGGTGGTTTCAAAGCAGGATTGGCGGTGGTAGCTGGAGTCAATCATGGATGATTGGTTGTTCTATTTGTACTATCTCACATAGATTATCCAAAGTCGAGGGAGATGTTCTCTGAGTGCTTAACTGATATTGGTTTAGGCCTCTAGGGAGAGTACTTGGGGAATGTTAAACTCGATTAGGGTTGTCTATGTGAGACTTATATAATCTGGATGTTATGAGTGTTTTCCATGATTGAATGAGTGTTCTAGTTTCTATGGACGAATGGTTGAATTGTTTATAGTAAAGGCTATCACTGTCCGATGTGGGGAAGATAAGGTTGAGTTCTTCTCGGGTGTCGTGGGTAGATTAGTATGTTTATCTATCCTTTTCTCATACACTTTATTGTTGAAGTTTGTTAGCTGTTTTATCGCTCACTAAGACTGTTGTCTGACTCAAGGTTTTATGATTCCTCTTATTACCTTGGGTTGTTCATCCGGTTGTGAATGGGCAGACTAAGTAGCAGGTGATAGGTGATGCTTTAGTGAGGACGATGATGCTGATTGGTGGCGAGCAGGAGGCTCACATATCAGATTTACTACTATCTAGTAATTGGGTTTCCGTTGTTTGCTTTTCTGAATAATGTAGTGAGGCAAATTTGCATAAACACTATTTCCAAGTTTGTGGATATTACTTTCTGGTTGTATGAAAGTCTTGTGTTTCTTCTTCCCTATTACTACCTGTTGTATATGTTCTATTATATTTTATCCTTGCGTTGTGAGTTTACGGCAGGTTCCGCTTGTGTTACCTACTCTAATGATCGTGCATGACTGCCTTGCACACCTTTCAGCGCATTATTTCTTTTGTATAGTCGGGGGTTTATGGGCGGTCGTCACACTTAACCTGGTTAAGTTAAATAAATAATGATATTGAAATTAAATTAAATAAATGTGGAATTTGAATAAATAATAATCAAATAGGAATCAATCAGATATTAATCGATTGATGCTCAAATATGTGAAACCAAAACAAAATATTAATATTGAATGTAAATTCAATTGATTTGGTTGTGTATTGGTTGTGACTGTGAATTGTCTATTATTGGATTATAGTTTGTTTGAACGGAAATAATCAATAATTTAATAGATTCAAATGAAATATAAACTAAAGAATAAATTCCAGTATAATTAAACTGGAATGAAACTGCATATGAATTGGAATTTATGATTTAACCCTGTATTTGAAAATGAATGGATGCTACCTGTTTGATTTTGAATTCGTGTTATTATATTTGTTGTTCAATGTAATGTTAATTAAAATTTCATATATTTATTACTTATATATGAATTGAGTTAAGTACAGGTGTCAAATGGCTAGGCAGATTGATATTGGTTGAGAAATCGCATATACAATAAGCAATTAGGCTCATTAGCGCTCGTAAAAGGTATGACTACGTGAAAATATAAAATTTTGGGGTTTTGATTTTTGTTTTCCGACCGTGTGGGTTGATGTATGTATATTATTTGTTCCTGCGATATCACAGATGTCACTCTGTATAGGGGAGACTATGTTGAATTTTCCCGAAAATTTAATGTGTTAGAAAATTTTCGATATTTTTGAAAATATTTATATACGGTATTGAATTGGTTTTCGATTTAAAATAAATAAGATTTGGAAATTAATGGTATTTGTATCATTTTTCTTGCCTTAGCAATTTCGGGAACGAAATTATTTTAAGGGGGGAAGAATGTAACGACCCGAATTTTTGGCAGTCAAATATTTAATTTAATTTATTTATTTTTAATATTTTAATTGGAATATTAATGGATTTTAATATTTAATTCATTATTGAAATGAAGTTTGAACGTTATATATTTATATAATTATAAATCGAGCTCGAAATGGCGGGGTAATTCGTAATATGGAGTTTTGAACTTCAACTGAATATACATAATCCGTTTTAAGTTGGATTTCTATGAAACAAGAAACATTGCAATCGTGTTGATGATAATTTTCCTATGGAAGAGAAAAATCCAGATTTCATGTTACACATTGTTAATTATGGCCAAATCAAATTTTAAAATAGTCGCTATGGAAATCGTTATTAAAATGTAGGCCTTTAAAATAGCGATTTTGCAAACGGTCTCCATTTTCGATGAAATTAGTTTCATTGAAACCGTAACATTAAATTATTACATGGTATTAAATTGCGTGGCAAACCAATGTCGTATGTGACAACGGCAGCAGAAAACGCCCTTTCATTTTCTATAGCGCGTAATTAAATTAATATATCTTAGTAAAGGGATATTTGTGTATAACCTGAGCAGACGATCGAATTAAGCCACGAAACTAGTCCTATTGAGTTCGTATCGACATTTAGAGTTAGGATATATATATGTTTTGTTATTTTTGAAGACGGGGTAATTTGGGGTCCACAATAGCACTGTGGTCGGTGCGTATAAAAATAGCGTATCGGGAAACAGTCTCAGAATGCAACAAAACTGGTGCCGTTGGATTCGTATTAATTAATTATTGTAGGATTTCAATTTTTGTGTCAATAAGACTTACCCTTTGATCGTGGCAACGATAAATGCCTTAATTAATTATATTATTTTGGTCAATTCGGACAGGGGTAATTTTAAACGAACAAATGACTGGCCAAATTAACTCCGATTTGAATGAAACAAATTTCATTGGATCTGTAAGGAAGAGGTCTAGTAAAATGTCAAGGTTTCAGATTTATTGGATTTTTCTGTAAGTTTAGGAATTTTTAAATGCTTGATTTTGCATCGATAATTATAAAGGACTTTTCACAAACGACCTCGGAACTGGACGAAACCTGTCCCAACGAGTCCGGAATATTTTTTTTACATTAGGATTACCTTATTTTGTCAAAAACGGAGATCATATGGAATTGTCTTGGGATATTACTTCACCGTAAAGTTTTAAATAATATAATATTAATATACTCTTTCCATCCTTCTATATATAACATTATAAAGGGGTCAAACCCTATTTGTTTGTTACGCGTGGTCAACCGGGAAAACAGCTGCCTCCTAACGAAATGAACGGCAAATAACATTTCATCTTCTTCCTTATTAAACTCTCAACCTACCAATTAATTCACAAAGCTTTCTTCTACATCTCGTTCTACTCTTCAAACTCCACATACTATACGGTCAAGATTGGTTCTCATGAATCGATGTCGGTGGAATTAGGCTCAAGACAGTAGACGATCGAGGAGCTTTTGGTGGCGAATGAACTAACCTGGAGGCGTGATACTCGGGGCGTGGATAGGAGGAATAACGGCGCGCCATCCGATGTAACCTGATGAATGTTCTATGATCATCTTGAGTGCGACGGTGGTTTTAATTCAGTCAAACGCGAGTTTTGGCAGTGTGAAGAGGAACAAAAACATACATTGAAGGATGCAATAGTAGATCGGCTAACCAACAATAATTAGTTTTAGTCGGTGTGTTAATTAAATGATTTGGAGTAAATTAACTTAGTATACTTGAAACGTAAATTACTTGCAGGGTCACAACGAGACCTGGGATTAAAAATCAGTTCGATGAAAAACATATCAGTAAATGAACGGACATAATGAAGCAGTGAACTATCTAGGGGGTGCAAATACTGGAATAAATGATGAAGGCAACACCGATGAATTAACAATAAACTGAGGAAATAAAACAACAACGTGATAGGGAGAGAAACAAGGTGTGGTGGTGGAATAAAGGTGGCGTGCGTGAGCATTATTTCGAATGAACATCATGAAGCGAAGACTTGGAGCTTGGAGGAACAACGCACAGTAAAATAATCGGACCTAGGTTATCTCTAAAACAATAGCAACCGGAATAACTAGTTTTTAAGTGGAAAGTTAATTAACTTATTAAAATCGTAATGCTTATACTGTTCACAAATCGTGCAGTTGAATGAAGACATCAAAGTGAATAGCTTTGGAACAGTAGCAGTATGGAGCGAACTGAGAACATAAAATGGACCGCCTTCCGTTTGTTATAATAAGCGTAAATAAGCCATTATACTAATTGAGATTATTTAGTTATAGTATAACTTGTTTAATTAATTTATAAACTGTTTTGCTTAATGAGCGCCTAATTAGTTACTAAAAATTTTTAACTAGGGATTTATAGTCGATCAGTTAATTATTGAACATACTAGTTAGTTTCATAAGCTATGGTTAGGAAATTAATTTTAATAATTAAAATGGATTAGGAATTAATATTTTAATTAAATCATATTAAAATCAATAACTTGTCTATATATTAACAGAATTGAACAAGTCAATATTTAAATTAATTATATTATTAATTAATTTAAATTGAGAACAAATTGGAATTAGTTAATGAGGTAACCGTGTTTTGGGTTGACTAAATTGACCGTTTTTAATTGAGATTTATTATTAAGTTATTGTGTTTTGAATAAAATAGTTTCATGAATATTGTTTAATTTTAATAAGATTAAAAAAAGGATTTACTAATTATTTTAGTTAATAAAGGAATTAACTACTGAAGTAGTTAATGATTGAAGTAGATTATTATAATGAATAATAAAAAATTTGGAGATTTATTTTTAAATGAAGTTCGTTAGAATGGGAATCAAAATGAATTCTAATTAAATGGTGAAAGGAGTTTATGACCAAGTTTTATTTTAAACCTAAGTTTTATAACAAAGTTATAAAAGAAGTTTTAAGAGAATAATATAGCTTAACATAAATGTAACTTAAATATTGGAATTAAGAAAAAGGAAATTAAGGAAAAAGGGTTTAAGATAAACTTGGATTATGTAAAAGAGGTTTGAAGTGTTATAAGCGTTAATTCTAAATTAACGTTACCCAATAATGGGATTAAGTAAGAAGGGGGAATTAAAATAAGATTTCCGAAGTAGGAATGGTTGAATGTATTTGAAAGGGATCGATAAAAGTGAATTTGGTAAAAGAAGTGGGCCGTAGGATTTTGTAAACAAACCGAATTATAAATTGAATTGGTTTTAGAGAGGTAAAAGTTAAAAAGTGGTGTTTTATTAGGAGTTACTTAATTATTGAATTAAGAAATATGTTACATTACAGAAAGAGATTTTCAGAAAGTAAGAAGGTTTTATAAAATTGTATTTTGAATAAAATAGTTAGATGGAACTTGTGTTGAGATTGGAATGAATTATTGGTTTTTGGATTACAACTCGTATCGATCTTAAGATAGGAATGTTGTTGATCAAGGTCTGGGAGGTAATTAAAATACCACAACTTGAACGACTTCAGGATTATCTGAGGACGATATTAGTTGTAATGGTAAAAAAGGTTAGTAAAATTTATTATTTCATTAGAGAAATAATAATGCAACATTTTTGGTGAAAATTTGTAAAATATATATAAAATAAGGATTCCAAGGTAAAAGGGAAGTAAAATGGGATTGCGTGGATTATAACGATATTTTCAAGTTAGAAAGGAAATGTTAAGGTTGAGGTCTATTCAATAAGAATAAGCATAGATTATTGTTTTCAAGTAATGAATAGAAGATATTTCATAACGTTTTTTTATCGGTAATAAGTTGAATTGATTTCCCAATATTAGATAATAGTGTGGCTAATGTTTTGAAAGTGGAAATAGAAAACTGGACATAGTATAGGATTTTCCTAAGTATACAAATGTATATGTTTATGTTAAATAAGAAGCAGAATACTATATTCATAATATTGAAATACTTAAAGAGTTTTAAAATTTACATTTGTTTTAATTAAAAGGCCAAGTGATGCTGAATACTGCACCAGCAAACTCATTGGATTTTCATGATTGAATCACTATTTATTTTGATAGTTAAATGACCGACTATCAAATCTGCTCAATACGAATGTTGGTACGGAAAGACCGAGATTGGATTTATATTCGAAAATCATTCCGACCAACGAATACGTAGAGATATCAGAAGATGATCGAGATGGAGCATTGGAGACCGAAGATTTTTATAAACGGAAGAACTGTAATAATCTTCGGTCCGCAGCCAAAGATGTAATGTGGTTCTATCGTGGTTGGAATCTACGGAATACAAGGACTAATTGCTACTAATCTTTCGGGTGATTCGTTGGATGCAGTAGGAGAGTACCTTCGGTTCATCCTGGTTCTGGACGACTTGTATGGACGGATGTCGGACAGAGTATTTTCAAAGGGATCGCGTACATCGATTTTTACAAATGTATTTCTGTTGGTGGTGGAGAAAGGCCTTTCTCTTAGCTTATCAACTAGAGTATTTTTGTAAATGTCAATTAGTGATATCTGGCTGATCTGACGATGTGGCATTCAAAGTGAATGGTGACCAGATGTTCCAGAAGATAATTTAAACCTCAAGCCTCATCAACCGGAAAATGGAAAAAACCAGGCAGACGGCGTGGCTATGCAGGTCTCTCCCATTAGGGTGTATAATCACCTATCTAGAGAAAATCCTTTTTCCTTCTTTAATCTATTTCGATGCTGTCCCTTTCAGGAAATGGTGGTTTGAGCCCAACCGTTGGTGATATACATTCGATACACTCAAGCGAAATGAGTGGTCGGTCATGTGTGGCCGGGTTGCAAGACGTTCTTGTTGAACCCAGTGTATTCCCCTCTAGAGATACACTATCGGCAGGTGATCCCATACTTTGTCATAGTCGAAATCCAGTCTCCAATAAGAGCCCGCGGTTTTGATTGTATACTATGTATGTGGAGCGTGAGATGCAAACTTTCCACTAGATTGATATATACTTGTATTTGGACACTATTACAATATCAGAAAAGATGTTGATTTCAAAAATGTTTTGGGTTATCGTAAGGTAAAAACCGTCCATATTTATGTGTGGATTTGGTCTTAGATTATCCTTTTCTTTTGAAAAGATATTAACTTTAAAATCAAGTTGGATGATACTGTAAGACTTAATGTGTTTTTCTCACTCTGGTTCACTAGAATGACCCAGTGTTTGAAATGCTCGGGTTAGACCGGGCTGTACAGGTTCAGGTTATCAGATGTTGCGATATCCAAAGACGAGTTAGAGGTGTTCAGACATATTGTATCTAGTATTTATTCCGTTATGTGATTGTATATGAGGACAGGTTATTATCACTGTCCAGATGTGTGATGTACTCTGATGTTGTAAGTATTTTTAAAAGCTCTCAATAAAGATTTATTCCTGTATTATATTTTGTTCCGCTGCGATGTGAGACTCTGTGTTGTGTTGGTTCTTCTTCTTCTATTCTAATATATCATTCATTCTTATCTCACCCTCTAATTTCTTTCTAATAACGTTCATGTGTTTTCGGTGCTGTTTTCGGTGCTTGCAAATTGGAAGGTCGGCATGAGATATGGAATTGTATCTATGTCGATTTTCGAGGCCAAAAATCCTTGGGTCACTACAGTGGTATTAGAGCGATTGGTTTTGTAATAACCTTGTGGTATAACTCGATAAAGATTGGGTTAGTAATACCCTAGATCGAGATTGAGTGTATATATATGAGAGCATATTTGTAAATTTTTTATACAAATGTCTTATATTGTGTTGTTGGATCGGTTCAAGTGTTAAGAAGCATTGAGCTGGCATTGGATACAATATTGTTTTGTAAAGAGGATAAATGAAATAATTTTACCTAAATTATATTTTGTATAGAAAAGAAATAATTTTGTTATGTTATTGAGATATAGGTGTGCTTGGTTAATTGAATAGAATTCAAATTGGACTATGAAATAGAATGGGTTTATATCACAAAAAAGGAAATTCAGATATAAAAGTGTGAATAAGAATGGTAATATGATATTCAAATTTGATTTAAAATTTGAATTGGAACTTAACCTGGTTAAGTTAAAAATAATGATATTGAAATTAAATTCAATAAATGTGGAATTTGGAATTTGAATAAATAATAATCAAATAGAAATCAATCAGATATTAATCGTTTGATGTTCAAATATGTGAAACCAAAATAAAATATTAATATTGAATGTAAATTCTATTGATTTGGTTGTGTATTGGTTGTGATTGTGAATTTTTTGTTATTGGATGATAGTTTGTTTGAATGGAAATAATCAATAATTTAATATATCTGAATGAAATATAAACTAAAAAGTAAATTCCAATATAATTAAATTGGAATGAAACTACATATGAATTGGAATTTATGATTTAACCCTATATTGAAAATGAATAGATGCTACCTGTTTGATTTTGAATTCGTGTTATTATATTTGTTGTTCAATGTAATGTTAATTAAAATTTCATATATTTATTACTTATATATGAATTGAGTTAAGTACAGGTGTCAGATGGCTAGGCAGATTGATATTGGTCGAGAAATCGCATATACATTAAGCAATTAGGCTCAATAGTGCTCGTAAAAGGTATGACTACGCAAAAATATAAAATTTTGGGGTTTTGATTTTTGTTTTCCGACCGTGTGGGTCGATGTATGTATATTATTTGTTCCTGCGATATCGCAGGTGTCACTCTGTACAAGGGAGACTCTATTGAATTTTCCTGGGAATTTAATATGTTAGATTTTCGATATTTTTGAAAATATTTATATATGGTATTGAATTGGTTTTCGATTTAAAATAAATTGGACTTGGAAATTAATGGTATTTGTAGCATTTTTCTTGCCTTAGCAATTTCGGGGACGAAATTATTTTAAGGGGGGAAGAATGTAACGACCCGTATTTTTGGCAGTCAAATATTTAATTTAATTTAATTATTTTTGATATTATAATTGGAATATTAATGGATTTTAATATCTAATTCATTACTGAAACTAAGTTTGAATGTTATATATTTATATAATTATAAATCGAGCTCGAAATGGCGCGGTAGTTCGTAATATGGAGTTTTAAACCTCAACTGAATATACAGAATCCATTTTAAGTTGGATTCTGTGAAACAAAAAACGTTGGAATCGTGTTGATGATAATCTTCCTATGAAAGAGAAAAATCCAGATTTCATGTTACAGATTGTTAATTATAGCCAAATCAAATTTTAAAATAGTCGCTATGGAAATCGTTATTAAAATATAAGCCTTTAAAGTAGCGATTTTGCAAACGGTCTCCATTTTCGATGAAATTAGTTTCATTGGAACCGTAATATTAAATTATTGCATGTAATTAAATTGCGTTGCAAACCAATGTCGTATGTGACAACGGCAGCCATAAATGCCCGTTCATTTTCTATAGCGCGTAATTAATTTAATTTAATTTAATAAAGGGATATTTGTGTATAACTTGAGCGAACAATTGAATTAAGCCGCAAAACCTGTCCTGTTGAGTTCGTATCGACGTTTAGAGCCAGGATAGGTATATGGTTTGTTATTTTTGATGACCGAGTAATTTGGGGTCCAAAATAGCATTGTGGTGCGTATAAAAATAATGTATCGAGAAATAGTCTCAGAATGCAATGAAACTGGTGCCATTGGATTCGTATTAATTAATTATTGTAGGATTTCAATTTTCGTGTCAATCAGACCTACCGTTTGATCGTGGTAACGATAATCGCCTTAATCAATTATATTATTTTGGTCAATTCGGATATGGGTAACTTTAAACGAATAAACGACTGGCTAAATGAACTTCGATTTAAATGAAACAAATTTCATTGGATCCGTAAGGAATAGGTCTTGTAAAATGTCAAGGTTTCAGATTTATTGAATTTTTCTGTAATTTTAGGTATTTTTAAATGCTTGATTTTGCATCGATAATTATAAATGACTTTTCACAAACGGCCTCGGAATTGGAAGAAACCTGTCCTATCGGGTCCGGAATATATTTTTTATGTTAGGATTACCTTATTGTGTCAAAAACAGAGATCATATGGAATTGTCTTGGGATAGTACTTCACCGTAAAGTTTCATGTAATATAATATTAATATACACTTTCCATCCTTCTATATATAACGTTATAAAGGGGTCAAAACCCTATTTGTTTGTGTCATGCGTGGTCAACCGGGAAAACCGCTGCCTCCTAACGAAATGAACGTCAAATACCATTCCATCTTCTTCCTTATTAAACTTTCAACCTACCAATCGATCCACAAAGCTTTCCTCTGCATCTCGTTCTACTCTTCAAATTCCACATACTGTACGGTCAAGATTGGTTCCCATGACCCGATGTCGGTGGAATTAGGCACGAGACAACAATCGATCGGGGAGCTTTTAGTGTCGATTGAACCAACCTGGAGGCGTGATGCTAGGGGCGTGGATAGGAGGATAGCGGTGCGCCATCCAATGTAAACTGATGACCTTTCGACGATCATCTTGAGTGCGGCGGTGGTTTCAATTCAGTCAAATGCGAGTTTTGGAAGTGTGAAGAGGAACAAAAAAATACAGTGAAGGACGGAATAACAGATCGGCTAACCAACAGTAATTAGTTTTAGTTAGTGTATTAATTAAATGATTAGGAGTAAATTAACTTAGTATACTTGAAACGTAAATTACTTACAGGGTCATAACGAGGACCTGGGATTAAAAATCAGTTCGACGAAAAACATATCAGTAAATGAACAGACAAAAGGAAGCAGTGAACTATCGGGGGGGGGGGGGTGAATATAGGCATGAATGATGAAGGCAACACCACGTGGAGCAGCAAGGACATATCCGATGTATTAACATTAAATGAGGAAATAAAACAACAACGTGATGGGGAGAGAAACAAGGTGTGGTGGTGGAATAAAGGTGTTGTGCATGAGTTTTATTTCGAATAAACATCAGGAAGCGAAGACTTGGAGCTTGGAAAAACGACGCACAGTAAAAGAATCAGACCTGGGTTATCTCTAAAACAAAAGCAACCGGTATAGCTAGTTTTTAAGTGGAAAGTTAATTAACTTACTAAAATCATAGTACTTATACTATTCACAAATCGTGCAGTTAAATAAAGACATCAAAGTGAAAGGCTTTGGAACAGTAGCAGTATGGAGCAAACTGAGAACATAAAATCGATCGCCCTCCGTTCGTTATAATAAATGTAAATAAGCAATTATACTAATTGAGATTAGTTAGTTATAGTATAACTTGTTCAATTAATTTATAAACTGTTTTGCTTAATAATCGCCTAATTAGTTGCTTAAAATTTTTAATTAGGGATTTATAGTCGGTCAGTTAATTATTGAACACAGTAGTTAGTTTCATAAACTATGGTTAGGAAATTAATTTTAATAATTAAAATGGATTAGGGAATTAATATTTTAATTAAATCATGTTAAAATCAATAACTTGTCCACACATTAACAGAAGTGAACGATTCAAGATACGTTGGAACCATATTAACGAGATCGAAGCAATGGAGCTAATTTTGACAGAAATGGAAACAGCAGGAATTTATAGTTAAATTAAACGACCGTTTAATTTAACTGTAACCAAACCGCTTTAACGAATCAAATCAAGGTGAGTTAAATTCACTCAGTTCTTCCCATTTATATTTTATATAAATTGGGTCTTCTTTTGTGTTTTATGGTTGTCAATGGTTGACTGTTTGCGAATTATATATTCATTTGTTGATTTAACCGATGAAACTGAACAATTGTTTAATTTCAGTGAAAAAATCAATCGTTATTTTAACTATTGGAACCAATGAAGGTAACTTACCTTGTTGGTCACATTTATAAAATGAACGTGTTGAATTGTTTGGTTTGTTTTGATAAATCGGTAAATGTTAAATAGTCAGTTATTTTTTAGTTAAATAAAACTGAATGATCAGATTTGAGATAACCAATTTGGTTACAGGAAAGAACAGGTTGAGGGATCCAACGGGATTCCTCAAATATATTATTTATTTTCATATTATCAATATATGAACTGTCCTATTCGGGTGATGGATTTGATTATTGATCATTGATTGGAAATTCAACCTTTGTTTTGTTTTAACCAATGGGCAATATCGGTTGAGTAATCGGTAGTAAATGGCCTAAGATTAAATTGTTTTGTTTATATTGATTTACCGTCAGGCAAATCAATATGAATGAAGTTATAAATTTTATTTTATAACAGGAGATAGATTTTGAATTATATTATTTTGAATAAAATTTTATTAAAAGGAAATAAATATTTATTATTTAATATTTAAGTTTATAATTAATTATTAATTGATTTCATAAAGGAAATGTTAATCAAATTTATATACAAGTGAATAGAAATTAACTTGACAATTAAAATTGGATAATTGTTTTGCTAAGAAACAATTAAATGGAATTATTTAAATTAATTATATTATTAACTAATTTAAAGTGAGAACAAATCGGAATCGGTTAATGAGATAACCGTGTTTTGGGTTGACTAAATTGACCGTTTTTAATTGAGATTGATTATTAAATTAGTGTGTTTTGAATAAAATAGTTTAATGGATATTATTTAATTTTAATAAGATTTAGAAAAAGGATTTGCTATTAATTTTAGTTAATAAAGGAGTTAACTACTGAAGTAGTTAATGATCGAAGTAGATTATAATCCTGAATAATAAAAATTTAGGAGATTTATTTTTTATTGAAATTCATTAGAAAGGAAATCGAAATGAAATCTAATTAAATGGTGAAAGGAGTTTATGAGCAAGTTTTATTTTAAACCTAAGTTTTATAACAAAGTTATAAAAGTAAGCGAATCATGTAGCTTAATATGAATGTTACTTAAATATTGGAATTAAGAAAAAGGAAATTAAGGAAAAAGGGTTTGAGATAAACCTGGATTATGTAAAAGAGGTTTGAGGTGTTATAAGCGTTAATTTTAAATTAACGTTACTTAATAATGGGATTAAGTAAGAAGGGGGAATTAAAATAAGATTTCCAAATTAGGAATGGTTGAATGGATTTGAAAGGGATCGATAAAGGTGAAATTGGTAAAAGAAGTGGGTCGCAGGATTTTGTAAACAAATCCGAATTATAAATTGAATTGGTTTTAAAGAGGTAAGGTTAAAAAGTGGAGTTTTATAAGGAGTTACTTAACTATTGAATTAAAAAATAATGTTACATTAGAGAAAGAGATTTTTAGAAAGCAAGAAGGTTTTATAAAACAGTATTTTGAATAAAATAGTTAAATGGAATTGGTGTTGAGATTGGAATGAAATATTGGTTTTTGGATTACAACTCGTATCAATCTTAATATAGGAATGTTGTTGATCAAGGTGTGAGAGGTAATTAAAATACCCCAACTTGAAGGACTTCAGGATTATCTGAGGATGATATTAGTTGTAATGGTAAAAGAGGTTAGTAAAATTTATTATTTCATTAGAGAAATAATAACGCAACATTTTTGGTGAAAAATTAGAATAAGGAGTACAAGGTAAAAGGGAAATAAAAGGGGATTCCGTGGATTATAACGACATTTTCAAGTAAGAAAGGGAATGTTAAAGTTGAGTTCTATTCTATAAGAATAAGCATGGATTATTGTTTTCAAGTAATGAATAAAAGATATTTCGTAACGTTATTTTACCGGTAATAAGTTGAATTGATTTCCCAATATTAGATAATAGTGTGGCTAATGTTTTGAAAATGGAAATGGAAAGCTGGATATGGTATAGGATTTTCCTAAGTATAAAAATGTATATGTTTAAGAAAAATCTTATGTTAAATAATAAGCAGAAAACTATATTCATAATATTGAAATACTTAAGAGTTTTAAAATTTACATTCGTTTTAATTAGAAGGCAAAGTGATGTTGGATACTGAACCAGTGAACTCATTGGATTTTCATGATTGAATCACTATTTATTTTGATAGTCAAATAACTGACTATCAAATCTACCCAATACGATTGTTGGTACGAAAAGACCGGGATTGGATTTATATTCAAAAACCATTCTGACCAACAAATACGTGGAGACATCAGAAGATGATCGAGATGGAGCATTGGAGACCGTAGATTTTCATAAACGGAAGAACTATAATAATGTTCGATCTGCAGCCAAAGAAGTAATGTGGTTCTGTCGTGGTTGGAATCTACGGATTACAAGGACTACTCACTACTGATCTATAGGGTGATTCCTTGGATGCAGTAGGAGAGTACCTTCAGTTCATCCTACTCTTGGACGACTTGTATTGACGGATGTCTGAAAGAGTGTTTCCAAAAGGATCGCATACGTTGATTTTACAAACGTATTTCTGTTGGTGGCGGAGAAGGGCCTTTCTCTTAGCTTATCAACTAGAGTATTTTTGTGGATGTCAATTAGTGATATCTGGCGGATCTGACGATGTGATATTCAAAGTGAATTATGACCAGATGTTCCAGAAGAGAATTTAAACCTCAAGCCTCATCAACCGGGAAATGACAAAAATTGAGTAGGCAACATTGCTATATGGGTCGCTCCTATTAGGGTGTATAATCACCTATTTAGAGAAAATCCTTTTTCCTTCTTTAATCTATTTCGATGTTGTCCCTTTCGGGAAACGGTGGTTTGGGCCTAACCGTTGGTGATATACATTCGATACACTCAAGCGAAACGAGTGGTCGGTCATGTGTGGGCCAGGTTGCAAGACGTTCTTGTTGAACCCAGTGTATTCCACTCTAGAGATACACTATCGACAGGTGGTCCCATACCTTGTCATAGTCGGAATCCAATCTCCAATAAGAGCCCGTGGTTTTGATTATATACTATGTATGTAGAGCGTGAGATGCAAGTGTTCCGCTAGATTGATATATACTTGTATTAAGACACTATTTTAATATCAGAAAAGATATCGGTTTCAAAAATGTTTTGGGTTATCGTAAGGTAAAAACCGTCCGTATTTATGTGTAGATTTGGTCTTACAATTATCCTTTTCTTTCAAAAAGATTTTAACTTTAAAACCAAGTTGGATGATATTGTAAAACTTAGTGTGTTTTTCTCACTTTGGTTCACCAGACTGACCCGGTGTTTGAAATGCTCGGGTTAGACCGGGTTGTGCAGGTTCAAGTTATCGGATGCTGCGATGTCCCAAGACGAGCAGGAGGTGTTCATACGTATTGTATCTAGTATTTATTCCGATGTGTGATTATTTATGAGGACAGGTTATTATCACTGTCCAGATGTGTGATGTACACTGATGTTGTTAGTATTTTTAAAAGCTCTCAATAATGATTTATTTCTGTATTGTATTGTGTTCCGCTGCGACGTGAGACTCTGTGTTGTGTTGGTTCTTCTTCTTCTTCTATTCTAATATTTCTTTCTTTCTTATCTCACCCTCTAATTTCTTTCTAATAATGTTCCTGTGTTTTTCGTGCTTGCAAATTGGAAGGTCGACATGAGATATGAAAATGTATTTATGTCGATTTTCCGGGCCGAAAATCCTTGGGTCGTTATACCTGAAGCTTTATTTCCTCCACTACTCAACAAAAATCTTAACAGACCTCATCAATACACTCCTCTTTCAAATCTCATCTTCATTAACCTCAAAACTAGGAACTCGCGCCCACTATAACATTTGCGTTGGAACCGTTCTTCTCACAGCTACCAGAAAAAGTCGGGACAATTTGAAGTGCTAAATTCCCTCAAATTTTTCCTACTAACTCTAAATCTTACACCAAATCCAAATGTTAGTTTCAAAACATGAATTGAAACTTCAAACTCTCCCAAAATCCAACCCTACATCATGTTGGAAAAAGAAACACATGGAAAAATATCATCGAACATCGAACTTCTTATACGGATTTGTAGAGGAACTTAAAACTAACTCAAATACACAAATTTTTGAATTTATGTATTTGTCTATGAATTTATAAGAATTTACGAAAATGATGATCTTACATTTTATTTTGCTGGAGGCACGTATAAGGCATTGACCGACAACTGAAAAAGATTAGGGTTAGGCTAGGATGGTGTGGGTATTTATAGAGTGTTTTATTATTATTTTTACTCGATTTTATATCCTGTTTTAATCAATCGCTGCTTGTATTTGTCTTTTAAAAGTTCATGTAGTCACATACAATGTCCAATTTTAATGAAAATTATCACACAGCTATGGTTCGACATTATGGACCCAAGGAAACTTGTTTCGTCGAATTCCGACCCCGTTTTCTCGCACAGTGTATTTTTAAACTCAAATTATCCACTTTTTCACATTAAAATTCCATACGGCCACATATTCGACTTCAAAAATCCCGAAAATTGAAATAAATCAATAATTTAATATTTTGGATCCAACAAAATTAATTTCCTCGAAAACAGTGGTCGTTTGTAAAAATGGCTATTTTTAAGGCTCTAAATAAACTAATTAAATGTTAATATATTTAAAAACAATTTAATTTAATATTATTGCATATATTCACATAAAATATTATCTAGCTCCAAAACATACACATCTGGATTTATAACTCGGTATTTCAAATTCAGGTTAAATCGATATTCATTTTATATAAAAATCCCTTTATATTATATAAATAAATCATTTTAAATTATAATATAAATTATACGTTATAATGTCGTTTATTAAATAGATTCATTATTATAATTCGAATCTAAACTCAACCAATTCTCTTACACTATCCAACTCACACAATATTGCCAATTCTACTATTTTCGATTATTTCAGAATTAAATATATTATTCTATTATTTATATTAATTAAATATAAATATTATTTAATTCGAGTTATCGATATTGCCAAATCGATATTCAATAATTAAATGAATTAATTATTAAACCGTTAAAAATATGGGACGTTACATTAAGAAAACACTAAACAAAAAAACCTAACTCCACAAAGGAAAAAATATAACGTAATACAAACTTCACGCAAGAAGATTTACATATCAAACTCACTAGAAGTTGAGACAAATTAAAAGAAACTGCAACGCACCACAAAACGCTGAAAAGAATTTCTTGAAGTGTCCATAGAATAGAGAAACATTTCTTATTGAGACAACATAACTTTGAAGAAAATAACTTGAATGAAATTCATATTGCATGACAAGGAGGCAATGCTCCCAAATGAGCTGGTGCTAACATCAAAAAAAAACTACAACCCTAATATGACTTAGGGAAAAGCCATTGAGGAAGAAGCAACACCATCATAAACGATGTCGAGTTCACCTAACACAACAACAGCCAGGGCTAAAGTACCATGGTCATCACATAATCTGACACAAAATTACCAAATAACATATGGCCAGAAGATGGTGGAAAAGAAAAACCACCTGTATAGTCTAATAAAAGCGAGAACAAAGCTTCACAAGATTGTTGGACAAGATGAAGGTGAATCATCGAGGAACAACACACCAACAACCGATAAAACACCCATCCCAAGAACTAACTCCATCTCAAAAATGAAGCAAAACAGAAAAGCCAACACGAAATTAAACTTCAACACTACACTAACTTAAAACACTCGCTACACAGAAAATACCCAAGTCGATTCACTCAGCAAGTATAACCAAGCCCCAACAATTCCAAAACCAAAATACAGACCAACAAGCACTCAAATTGAAAACATGCTAGGATGACAAATCTAACTCACTAAATCAATCCAGCCAACACATCGAAAAACTTCGATCCACAACCATGATTGTGTGCCTTACGGTGGACAGTGAGTACGGAGAGTACGAGTGTAAAACAACATGAAACAGTAGAGAAAGTCATGAACAGAAGAAGGAAAAAGCAACGTAGAGGCATGATAATATGCAAGGAACCACAACAGGGTATATGGAGAAAGTAGGGTGCAAAGAAGGAACCACAAAAGGGTATATGGAGAAATTAGGGTGCAAAGAAATGGTAAAGGTTTCACAAATTATCGCGGAAGTTGTAAGGCGAGAGTGCAGATCCGAGAAGAAGAAAAAAGTAATTATTTCTGGATCTAAGTTAAGGGAAAGGAAGGATAAATCCCACAACAGTGAAAGATGAAAAAGAAAACAATAAATAGTGGATATAAGGTAAAGAATGAATCGATAGATAAAGGAATGGAAGATGAATGAAGGGAGCGACATAAGTGTTAAAGAAAGGAAGAAAAGATGATAAATTATAAATTTTTCGGTCATCATTGTTGAAGACGCACCGCTTTTCAATTTGACAAGCATGATGAATTGAATATGAATTAGATGATCTTAATTTTAAGATAATCTGTAGGTCAAGGGTTTGACGTCGTTTTTATGGCTTCCTCTCCAACGATTTCAGTCATATTGATATTCCTTTCCTTTCTCAATTTGGTTATTGATTCAATTATATTTTGTTTATTTTTTTCTTTGTTCCATTAAGTAAAAACAAAATTCCGGTGATCAATAAAGAGGGTGGTTGGATGGAATATCTTGTGTTATCGCATTTTCAATTTTCAATTCTGCCTTGTTTTCAATCCATGTTATCTTTATGTGATTTGGATGACAAAGATCCTAGTATGTGCTTCCGCAAAGCACTTCTCATACCCTATTTTGGGCATAACAGCTGGCATATGAGCAGATCATCACAAAATTTAGAGTAATTTTGGTTTGAAAATATTTATTTTTGATATTGAGTGTGATTTCATTTTCGAAGATGACTATTTTTGATGGGAGAAATCGGAGCATTTGAAAGCCTAAGATTAAGGATACCGTACCTGAATGTTCTTCATGATCTGATTGATGGAGATAGAAAGAAGCCCTATGATGTATACGAGAGGAAATGTAAGAAGATGGATAAGAAGGCGATTGCTTTGATTCCCACATTACCTTTATGATTCAGTTTTCCATCATGTAGGTAGTTATGAATGCGTGTAGGATTTTTTGGATAAGTTGGTATCTTTGCATAAGTCAAAGAGTGCTACTAATAATGTTTTCTGGTTCGAAAGTTGGTAAAAATAATATTAGATGAAGAAAACTCTATTGCAGAGCATTTAAATGAATTTCAAGATGTAATAAATCAGTTGGCAAATGCAAATGTCAATTTTGATGATGAGTTACATGCTCTTTTGTTGATGAGTTCGTTTTTAGAAAGTTGGGAAACTTTGATTGTTTCATTAAGTAATTCCAATGCTAATGGAACTATTTCTCTGGAAGTCGTTCAAAGCAACCTTTTAAGTGAGAAGCTTAAGAGAAAAGGGTCAGCTTCGAAATTAGTTCAAATTGAGGCTATGTGGCAAGAGACTCAAAGAAAGATACAATGTGAAAGAAGAAGGAAGCCAATGGGAAAGGTGCTATCACCTGTTATTATTGCACTAAGAAAGGTCACATACCCAGCAAGTGATATGGTTATAAAAGAGATAAGAAGAAGACTATGGATGGTGATAGTAGTGATGATGCACATGCAATTTTTGCTGAAGTAATCGATAGTGATTCTTCTTTTGGTGTCCTCTTTAGTGAAAATAAGCCTTAGAAGATGGATTCCGGAGTCAGTTTCAACATTTGTATCGATGCGAATATTTTCTCTTCTTAAAAGTATTTCGGCATGATTAGGATGACCAATAGAGTAAAGCTACCAGTTTGTTGTTTTGGATCTACCGGTTTTGTATGCATGATGTTGTGGTTAGGAAATTCTCTAAATTCAGACATATGCCTACTTGTTTGCATAATCTTATTTCTCTTTGTTAGTTGGATCGACGTGGTTGAACTTATGAGACTTGTAGTGGAGGTTTGAGAGTGAATAAGGGTGGTCATGTAAAGATGAGAGGAGTTTTAGAGGTGGAAACCTTTACAAATTGGTTGGTTCTGTAGTCAACTTTGGAAAGCGAGCGACGGTCGAAGGACCTAGTCCACAACAAGGTGGAGAAGTTAATGTGGTCACTTCTGTGATTCTAGGATCAATGATCATATTTCAGACAGGGATCTTCATGTTGATGAGGCTCAAGGAACTGATAATGTTATGGAGTGATCTCGGGTCGAGTGATAGACGGATGTCGATTTGGAAAATCCACAAAGATAAGATGGAAATCTTTGCGGTATTACAAGCGTTTTTTTAGACCAGTTTTATGTTAAGAACCTTATGAAGGAGATGCATCACTTATAGGTGGTGGTTGAGATGCGTAATGTAGTATGGTTGTGATATGGGGTTTTGTGAAGGAGCTAGTGATGATATGGTTGTGTTTGCTGGAGCTTTTGATGTGATTTCATATCGACGTGGCATATTGTGATTTTTGATATTAAGTCATATGTCCCTGAAGCCAATTATGTGTGTTAGTTATGGAAGCAACTTCGTGATGGAGAAGATGGTTCACAAATTGGAGCTAGGAGGAGGTATATATGAAGTCAGGAATTTCTGGGTGCTTCAGCTTAAACGTTTGGGGGAGTGGACTAGATGTTTGAGAAATGTCATTGGAATTTCCAGAGACTACGCTCAGACGTCTAGTCTTCTCTACTGTACGTCTGAAATGGATATATATGTTTGGCCGGTGTTTCTCCAGAATATATTTCTAAGCGAAAATTTGGATATTTTCCTATGTTTTCTGCTCTCATATATAAGCTACTTTTGTTGGAGATTCGGATTAAGGATTTTAAAGCAAACTAAACAATAGAGGGGGCAAATAGTGTTTTATGGAATTTATTAATTTCTTGAAATCTTCTTGGATAAAACAAAACTTATACAAATCATAGATATTAACAAAAAAAGAATCAATCACAAAATGTGGAAAATAAAAATAAAACCAGTAAAAGGAAAGTACACACCGGGATTTTATACAGGTTCGGGACTCCCCTACATCCAATCCCACACAAAGTTGGGTTGATGCGGATATTTATTCAACAATATCCAATTACAATCCTTGATTTTAGTGGTATAAGGGCACACGCCAACTGATGCCAAGTACAGTGAAACTTAGTTGATTTACGAGACACAACTTTACGTCCAAGTGATTTCCGGGACATAGTCGCACTCAATCACTTTATGCGGGACAGGACTACACCCTTCTCTTATCCGTTTTTGTAGTATTGACTCGATAGGACTTGATCTTTGACTACAAGAAGTCTATAACTCTTTAGTAGCACCTGAATACAGAGAGATTTTGATTTAGAATTGAAAGAGAAGAAGAGTGATGTAATTTCTATTGAATTCGACAGAGTATAAGTATAGAAAATCATGAAATAAAGTATTGTAATGGTAGGATGTTAAGAGAGGATAAAGAAGATGATTAGATATTAAGAAAATCGAAATTTGAAGGTACTTATAGGTTCCTAATTATCATAAGGTTACTAAAAAGATTTGAATTCAAAAGACACCTTTTTCAAAATTTAAAGAACCCACTTAATGGCTAGTATGTTGACATGCCAAAAAGAATACGTCGACGTATACTAGTCTAATTTCAAAAATAGGGTTTTAAAAACAAAATCAATAATGTTTAAATAAATTATGGTTAATCCAGAGTTAAAACAAACTAAATTTCTTTATATGAAACATTCTTTTCAAAGTAAAATATATTTTAAAAATTTATATAAAGATATAATAAAAATATTTAAGAAATTAAATATAAAATGATATAAAAGTATAAATACAAAACTACGAATATATTAAAACTTAATATAAACAAGAAATTTGGAAAAATAAGTTATTATAATAAAACTAGTAATATATTTGTAAGCAAAACTTAAGTTAAAAAGTCTATTAAACATAAATTTGAAAATAGAATTAAAAATAAACTCAGGATTTACAATATTTCTTAAAATAAGGAAGGATATATTTATAAATAAGGAAGTAATTTGGAAATCATCTGAAAACAAGATTTAAAACCAAGTAAATATTTTAGAAATTATTTTGAAATAAAGATAGAATTTTAAATTTGAAATAAGAATCAAGTGCTAACCAGAGTTTTAATAGAAATTCTAGACACATTTACTCTATAATTCTTAAACTTTTGATTTCTTGATACTCATGGGTCTTAAAACTTGAACTCTTCTATTTGAAATCTTGATTCGTGTGAACTGTACAGTGTTAAAAAATACTTGCATAGTTTTCCTGTATATATATATATATATATATATATATATATTCTAGAAAATATTGTTACCATATTTGAAACTCAGCTTACATCCTTCTGTGTTTTCCTCAATTCAGGAAGAATTTTTTTTGTTACTTTCTTCATTTCCAGAGAAGAACCAAATTCTGCATATAGCTTTCGCTGCATCAACAACTGCGGTTTGTCGATGACACATCCTGATGGTCTCGCTTGTGCCAATATCCAATTTGTTGATGACACTATTCTCTTCACCACCCCAACACTGAACAACATCCATTGCCTCAAAGTACTTGTCTACTCCTTCAAACTTATCCCCGGTCTTTCCATCAACTTCCCAAAATATTCAATCTTCATGTTAGGCGACGCTTACCATATAGGCCCTACCATCACTCAAGTACTCAGCTGTAAACTCCAGCACTTCCTTTTTTCGTAGTTAGGTGTACCCTAACGTCCGACCAAACTCACTCGCCAAGACCGGTACCCCCTCATTACAAGAATCGAATTGAGACTAGCTCGTTGGAAATCCTTCTCCATATCGATTTCTGGTCGCCTAACTCTAGTCAAAACCATCCTTTCTGCTCTCCCCCTTTACTAGCTTTCAGTTCATCGTGCTCCGAGTTGGGCTATTAACAATATTGATCAACTCCGTCGTTCCTTTCTTTGTCATGGTGGACCCACTAGATCGCTTGTTAGCTGGAATTCTGTTTACATGGAATCAACGCTGGTGGCTTGGGGATTCCTAATCTCCATATTCTTAACCATGCACTTCTAGCTAAGTGGCTATGGAGTTGTTTGTCCTTGATTCTTTCTCTTTACTACAACAATCAACCAAAAACCATCCTGCATTCACGACCCCTTTCCCGCCCATTACCATTTTGGAGTGGTGTCCTTCGTTCACTACCTCGCATCAAGTACTTTTTCTCCATTAAGGTTGGTAATGGTGCTACCAGTCTCTTCTGGCTTGACACCTGGTTTTACGACTGCCCCGTAGATCATCTCTACCCCTCCCTTTTCTCCATCACTCCCATCCCCTCCATAACCATCCATGATACTTTCCAACACGGGATTTCAGCCATTACCCCCACGCCTACTTTCACCTAGTTATCTTTTATGAACTCCGTGAAGCCCACAGTATCATTCTTCCCACCTCCCTCTCCTAGAACCCAGACACCTACACGTGGAACCTCGCATCCAATCACTTATTCTCAGTCAGGTCCTGTTAAAAGTTTCTTTCCTTCTTGGGACGGTTGTTCAGATACAACAGAATCTGGAAGATCAAAGCACCCCCAAGAACACGTTTCTTCTTAAGGTGCCTTGCTCGTGGTAGTATCAATACCAAAGATAGATTGATCCGCAAAAGCATTTCAGTTAACCTACTTGTGTTCTTTGCCACCAAGCCGATAATCGATCTCACATCTTTTCTTCGACTGTGACCTCAGCTTCTTCCTTTGGACCTAGGTGGCAACATATGTCTTTGGCTGTATACCTCCTCCTTTCCATCATTTTCATCATTGGCAGTACTCCCCCTTCTCCATCAAGCTTGACTCTTTTATCGCTGCCTTCTCCTAGACTGTTTGGCTTGAACGAAACAACCGATGTTTCAACGGTCGTTCAGCAAATGGGCAACATTTATGCCACAAAATAACTCATCTTTATTGCCTTTGTGAAAAGTCGATGCATACAACTTAAGCAGGATACTTATATAGATGTAGAGGAAATGATAAACTAGCTAATAGTTACGCAGGTAAAAAGCTATGCTATAGTAATATATCAAAATTAATTGCAATAAGAAACAACACTGGGAATTTTATACTGGTTTGGACTTCCCGCCCTACATCCAGTCTCGAAGCTCCTCTTCAGAATTCACTAACAATGCCCTCTCTTCACCCGGAGGAATAGGTCACAATACACCCGAGCACCAACAAGGATGTCCCGCCAAGGCACCAACACAAGACTTCACAATTACAAAGAGTTTTGACTTCTGAATGTGTTCTTGTATCAACATTGAATAGTCACGATTAAGTACACCATTCCTATAATCTTATCCTCAAGTATATGATGTGTATGTGAATACTGAATGAAGTATATTAATTATTGAATCAAGAGATATGAAATAATTTCAATGATTCAACAAGTAGTTTGAATATGAGAGCTTTTTAGAATGCAAGAATCTAGAGATGAAGATAAAAAATAGAATAGATTTTCTAAGAATCGGTGATTAGAAAAACTGAATTTGAAGTGTATATATAATAGTTAAAAGGTAGTGGTCCTTCATGAAGATTTAAATCAAAGAGATGCACCCATTTCTTTTCATAAATGAAGAGAAACCTTTTCATGAAGAATGGCAACCTTGCATAAAAATGACTGTAACGTCGAATCAGTCAACTGGTCTGAAAATCACCAGTCAATTGGTTAATAATAAAAAATATTTATACTTAAAAATTGCTTGAAAAAATAGTCGTTACTGTACATTTTTATGTTTACCAGTCGACTGGTAGAAAACTAACCAGTCGATTGGTTAGTACAAAAATGTGCAGTTCTGGTTACTAGTGGACTAGTTGATTTTTGACCAATTAACTAGTAGTTGCTACTAGTTGACTAGTAGATTTTTAACTAGTTGAGTAGTAGTTGCTACTAGTTGACTAGTGGATATTTAACTAGTCTACTAGTTCTTTCCATAGTTTCTTCGTGCATTTGTGTAGAATTATTTGAGGATAGATTTTAACAATTCTAACACACTGAACACACACATAAACATATATACTAACTCTTCAATCGATCTCCATTTCTTCGTTGTCATGAATCAAAAATCTTGCGAATCAACATTCTCCCCCTTTTTTGATTGATGACAACACCTTGCATATTTGTTGAGATATTGATTTGCTCCCCCTGAATATATGCTTTTATATGTTTATCTCCCCCTAACTAAAAAGCTTATCTACAACATTTTGTTATGTATATATTCATAATAAACTTACCGTTTCTTGTAATAAAATGTTAGATAACATTGAAAACATATTTCTCCCCCTTTGTCATTGATTAAAATGAATAAGTACCATGAGATATCAATAATCGAGAATAGTAGAGAATATAGATAATTACAGAACCTTTAGGAAATATTGAATCATGTGCTTTTTCGATAAGCTGAATTTTCATAGATATTTAGAGATACTGAAATAGCCTTCCTTTTTATTGTGGTGTACCTACAAAAAATATGATATTATATACTTTAGTACCTACTTCCTTCGTTGGGGTCTAGGGGTTAGATGGAAGGTAACCATACTGAAGAGGGTTTAATGAAACCTTTAAAAATGTAATTTTCATTATTAACTACTGAGTTAAAGTTATCATCAATATATTTTTCTCTGTTTTTCCAATTTACAGGAACCCAAATATTTAAACAGCTTCTATTGGTATTTCCTTTTGTACTTCTAGATTTATGATAAATATCTTTAGTCATAGAAGCATTCGAAAATCTATAATAATTGGATCTTGGATGTTCATTAGTACTAGCAAAGATATTTTTATTGTACATAAAAACATATCTAGTACTATTTCCATGATTAGTTTTATTATATCCTAATCCACTTTTGTCATGTAAAGGTCTAGAACTAGATAAAATCATACTTTAATCCTTTTGACCTTTATTAAATTTCGCAAACTTACTTGTACATTTATCAAATTTGATTCCAAAGTCGTGATTGACATTCTCATAAGAGATTTTGTTAATTTTTAAATCATCAATTTTCTTACTTAATTTAGAATTCTTCCATCTTAAAGAACCATTCTCAGTTTTGAAACTAGAAATTTGAGATTTTGAATTATCTAAAGAAGATTGTAATTTTTCAAAATTTTCTTTTGAGTCAGAAATTTCATTTTGCAAAATATTATGATTAACCTTTAAAAACTCACATTCTTTAGATAATTCTAGATTCTTTTCAATTAAAGCTCCATTCTCCTTTTTAAGAGACAAAATTAAAGAACCAAAATTAGTTAAAGAATCTTCTAAAGATGTATTTTTAATTTGTAAAAGATTGATTTCCTTTAAAAGAACATTGGTTTTATCTTCTAGCTACTCGTTTTCTTTTAGAAGGAAATCTTTTTAAAAAATAAGCTCTTCTAAGGAATTTTCATAACATTTGGCTTGTTTAACTTAAAAATTGTTTTCCACTATTAATTTGGAATTTTCTTGCTCGAAATCTTTAAACTTGGCTAAAATAACTGCATTAAGTTTACCCAAGCTTTTAATATCTTTTAACAGTTTTTCATGGTCTAACAGAAGATCATTATATAATGAATCTTTACATACCGATTGTGATCTGACTTTAACCATGAGACATTTGCTTCCTTGCTCTCTTGATTCTTCTTTGTTGCTTTTCCATTTTCTAATCCCTTGACTAGACTTCTTTATTGCCATTTGTTCTAGGATATTGTTATGATATCTAGAACACTAGGCTCTGATACCAATTGAAAAGTCGGTGTATACGACTTAAGCAGGATACTTATATGGATGTAGCGGAAATGATAAACTAGCCAATAGTTATGCAGATAAAAAGCTATGCTATAGTAATATATCAAAAATAAATGCAATAAGAAATGACACTAGTAATTTTATACTGGTTTGGACTTCCCGCCCTGCATCCAGTCCCAAAGCTCCTCTTCGGAATTCACTAACAACGCCCTCTCTTCACCCGGAGGAATAGGTCACAATACACCCGAGCACCAACATGGATGTCCCCGCCTGAGCACCAACACAGGACTCCACAATTACAAGGAGTTTTGACTTCTGAGTGTGTTCTTATATCAACACTGAATAGTTACGATTAAGTACACCCTTCTTATAATATTATCCTCAAGTATATGATGTGTATTTGAATACTGAAGGAAGTATATTACTTATTGAATCAAGAGATAGAAAAAATTTCAATGATTCAACAAGTTGTTTGATTATGAGTGCTTTTAGAATGCAAGAATCTAGAGATGAAGATCAAAAATAGAATAGATTTTCAAAGAATCGATGATTAGAAAAACTGAGTTTGAAGTGTATATATAATAGTTAAAAGGTAGTGATCCTTCATGAAGATTTTAATCAAAAAGATGTACCCATTTCTTTTCATAAATGAAGAGAAACCTTTTCATTAAGAATGGCAACCTTTCATAAAAATGACTATTATGTTGAATCAGTCAACTGGTATGAAAATCACTACTCAACTGGTTAATAATAAAAAAATATTTATATTTGAAAATTGCTTGAAAAAATAGCCATTACTATACATTTTTATGTTTACCAATCGACTAGTAGAAAACTAACCAGTCGACTGGTTAGTACAAAAATGTGCAGTTCTGATTACTAGTTGACCAGTTGATTTTTGACCAGTTGACTAGTAGTTGCCACTAGCTGACTAGTAGATTTTTAACTAGATGACTAGTAGTTGCTACTAGTTGACTAGTAGATTTTTAACTAGTTGACTATTTCTTTCCATAGTTTCTTCATGCATTTGTGTAGAATTATTTGAGGATAGATTTTAATAGTATTCTAACACTCTAAACACACACATAAACATATATACTAACTCTTCAGTCGATCTTCATTTATTCATTGTTGTGAATCAACACTTTGGACAGGTGCTTATCCACTTCCCTTCATACCGACGTTGAAGGATACTGAAATTCAATGGGTTGAATCAGAAGGTATCTCTGAAGCTGAGGGGCTGCGCCAACGAGGGACTTTCCTGCTAACATGGTTACTTCTTCACGCACTTCGTTTTACTGTACATCCTGTGCTTTAAAACCTGTTTTTTGGCTTCATGTTCATAGTCCTGTATGGATCCTAGTCTGTTGGTTCTCTGGATGTATTTTATGTTGCTAGCGGTTTATTATTGTTTGTGTTTAAGCTTGTATATTTTGGTGTAGTGTGCATGCTACGGTATCTGACACTTGGACTTATTTGGCCAGCGGTCAGGCTTGCTGGCCGTTTACTATTATGCTTATTTAATATGAACCGGCTGCACATAACCGCTCTACACAACCGTCTTGCTCAAAAAAAAAAACTGCTGTTTATTACACTTGACAGGAGAGAAACTCGTGTGTTTTCAACAATCGATCGACTCAGTATTCAAACAAGCTTACCCAGATTGAAAAGGAAATTGTTTACCTCATTCGTGGCAACGGTAGCAAGACTTCGGATACGGCTTCGAATATTTTGTTGTTGCAACGGTGGGGAATTGATTTATTTGACTCTGGTTAAGCGGGATATTTGAAGAAGACAAAGATTTGAATCTATCTGATATGGATTTTGGGCTGATGGGCTGATTTATTTAATCCTCTTTCCATTTTTAAATTCATGTTGTAATAATTATGTTTTCATCTTATATCCTATGTACTGTTAATATGTAGAACTTATATGTACTCTTTTCCCTTGTATGGTACCCAGTAGGGGGTTACAAGGTTTTGATGAGGCAAATAACTGAAGCATATAATTGATCTTTTAATCAAGCATATCAATTTCCAAAAAATAGTGTTACTATATATTTTATAACAATAATAATTGAAACAAAGTATAAACAAGGTTATTATCATCAAAATCATCATCATTAATGTCTCAGTCTCTAACAACTTTCAAGTTCGAGATAAATGCACTGAATTGAATAGGAATTAAAGAATCTTAATCTTAAGATAATATCTAGATTAAGGGCTTGTCATCGTTCATCATGGTTCTTCCTCTCCAACAATTTTAGTCATCTAGATATTCTTTCCCTTTCTCCAATTGGTTATTAATTTAATTGTATTTGTTTACTTTAGCTTTATTCTATTATGTGTAAACAAAATCTTGGTGAATCAATAAATACGGTGGTTGGCTAGAATATCTTGTGTTACTGTGCTTTAAAATTTTCAAGTTTGTCTAGTTTTTTATCCAAGTTATCTCTTTGTGATTTGGGTGACGAAGATCCTGGTATACGCTTCTGCTAGGCGCAGCACATGCTCTATTTTGGTTACATCAGTGTCTAGGCTATGGTTTACCTGCAAATGATAGTATGTAATATAAAATATACTTTGTTAATACGAGATATTCAAATTTAAGTATAAAAATCAAAATAATTTTGAAATTTAATAATATGTAAGTTGCAGACCTAAACAAAATTATAATGAACGTTATTCTAATTTCAGTTTGCTATATCAATAGACCATTTTCCTTTTCAAAGGAGTTATTGTCAATACAAGTCTGGCGCTAATGCTAGATACTACAACTTTGTATCTGGTTGCAATAACATAACCAATATCTGACACTAACACCCACTTTTACATTGGTGCAAATCCTTCTTCTTCATGCGCAAGGCTCTTAAGAAGAACGCCAATTCTACTGTGTTCTATGAATACATGATCATGTAAAGCTTGATTTTCATATAAAATTTCATATAACTCCCATCGAATTTGAGTTTAGCTTGATTCTCCTAAACTAGGCAAAGCTGGCACACAACGATAGCCGCAATTATCATTTGATTGAACATCAATAATATTAGTAAAAAATGTCTTTAATTTCAATGGTACTTGATTCAAATATACTATAACGTCCTGCAATTTTAGCGATTAAATAATTAATTCATTTAATCATTTTAATATTTTGAATTAAATAATTTTGATTATCTAATAAATATAAAATAGAAATTAAATTATTAATGATTGTTTAAGAATAAAAAGAAAATATAAAATAAGACAACATTATAATTTGCAAATAGAATGTCGTTTAAGCCAAGCTGACAAAACGAAGTAAAATATCGTGTGCGACACACACGTTTAAATGGTTCATTTATTAAGTGATGAAACACTCTTCTCTAAGATCATGTTCAGCAACCCTAGAGAAAATCAATAGCGGATCTTATTTATAAAATAAAATAAAATAAAATGTATGGGATATTCGTTATCCACTATTTTCATTCTTGTAGCAATATCACTTTACTACATGAATGCCAACTTATGCTTCACACGTACATGTTTTATACAATGGTGTTCTACTACAAATGTAGTGTATGAATGGAATGCAACCATTTAAATATTATTCCCATTTAAATAAATAGTTAAGGTGGATTATTTTTGACTAGAACATCAGCTAGTAATAGAAAACAAACTCACCGCTTGTATTCTTGGTTTAAGAAAAACGATCATATTATTGTAGATGAATATATTTTGGAGGAACAAAACACATCAGTAAGGTTTATTATAATTATAAAAGCAAAGAGTACATTGCCTGCTATTCTATAAGCCAAAAAGGTAGGCACGCATATGCTAGCTACCCTACTATTTGCAGCCAACTGCTATTTGATTTTGCAAACGTACACATTAGATATCGGATGTGTGAGCTGTCGCTATCCTACAGACCGTGAAGTGAGAACTCATGTCGACTTCCCTCTATGATACTTCATACCCGAGAAAAAAACCTGCATGCTACACCTCGTTACTTAACATAGAAGTATTGTACCTACGCAAATTAAGGGAGGCAGTTTCTGGGGGAGTATGGATTCACGTTTACTTAGCGATGAAGGTTTCCAACGCTATAAATACATTAAACAATTCACTGTTTCCTCCTTTGTAAACCCATGCACCGCCATTGTTTTATCCTTTACCAGTAATGCTCCGCAAATTTAAAAATGGGAAACAAATCCATCACTCCTCAACAAAAATCCCAAGCATATACATATACATATGTGTATATATATATATATGCGAGCCCCTCTTCTCTGCTGTATGCTTCTCGATGAATCCAAACCGTTTTGGTTCATTGTTGGTAAAATAGCGAGGAAGGCTACAACAATGTAGCGGTAGGGAGAAACGACTAGTGTAGAGAATGATGTAGAGTTGGGTATAAACTTGGAGTGACGTGAAAAAAATGGAGGGGTCTGTGTGTGAGGCTTGGAGAGAAGCGATGGCGTTGAGGTCAGCTGGGGTTTGCTGAAGGGTTGGAGCCGTGGGAAGGAAAAGAGGCGGCGTTAGGAGGCGGTACTGGGTTTGAAGAGTCGAGTCTGAGGAGCAGCGCTGACATGAGAGCAGCATGAATTGGTTAGAGAAACAGAGCAAAATCGAAAGGGGAGAGCGTTATAAGACATGGACACAAAACAAAATGGAAATGGGGTTTAAAGCTTCGAAGTGGTGAAAATACAAATACTGAAGACGTGAAAGGCAGCCAGGCTCGAAGGTACTGAGAATGTTGGAGCTCGTGTTGGATTTCCAGAGGAAGAACGAAGACTAGTGGATAAATTGCGTGATTTATGGTATAACCTAGATTCAATTGTATCAATTTTAAATTAAACATAGTGATAACCTGATTTATCAAAATGTTAATTACTATCCTTGATAATTATAACATGAGGTATTAGTTTGTAGAACAGTTGTAGACATAGTATTTAAATCCATATTTAACGGGCTGTTTAGATGATAAATTATTGGAACTAACTAATGTAAATACTCTTTAACTTAAGCGCGTAACTATTATAGATTTGGGTATGGCTCAAAGTTGGTGTTAATAATCTATACAAGTTTGTAAAGAGATAGATACCAACTATTACTTTTTAATTAGCAAGGTATTGGCCGGGTTAGCGTTTAAACAAATTATTTGGTCAAATATAATTAAATGGTTATATAAAGTAATAATCAAATTATTTTATTCAAAATTGTAAAGGTAATAACTTCTATATACTATATCTGAATTTCGAACGGTCTGATCCGTTAGGATCGTATGGACGACGGCTACACAATGAACTGATTGGGAGTAAATTGGAACTCATTACAATTTATAGTGAAATAAATTGTCTTTCTGAATCAGCCGACAGTTATCATTATTTAACGATGATCATCCAATATGAGTAAATCTCACTAGCTCTGTACAAGTTTATATTTTTATAAATATAGTTTAGAATTGATAAATGATGATTAATTGTTGTGTGTTGATTGTTTGGTTGAATTGCTGATTTATTGGTTGAAATTATAAATAACGATATATATAAATCGTTAATAAAATATTGATTCTGTTTATCGGAATATTTCATATTAAAATGAAATCGATGTTATTTATATTGTTTAACATCTGTGATGAAGGGGAAATAGGTTGGAGGGATCCAACTGGATTCCTCAATATTTATAATATTGTTTGTTTTTATATATTGCGATATATGATGTGATATATAATCTGTGATTGATTATGATGACACTGGTCATGTTATTTGTTTTTTTAAATACCATATGAAATACTAGAATGTAAAAAGGATTTATATAAAATAAATAGAATTATATAAAAGGATTTATATAAAATAAATAGAATTACATAAAAGGATTTATATAGAATAAATAGAATTATATAAAGGAATTATAAATGGGATTATAAGTGCTAGAAGAATAAAATGAGTTTTTACATAAATAATTCTATAATTAGAAGTATAAATAGAAATGGGATTTGGGATATTGTTTTAAATACGAAATCAAACTGTTTTGACTGCAAAGAAGAAATATTATTTACATTTAATGTGAATAAGGGATTTAAGTAAATATTTTGCTAATAAAATATTATAAAGGAATTTGGGGTTTGAAGTAGGAATTTAAATGGAATTACTGAAATTAGAAACTGACTGGAAAGTAGTTGAGTTCAATGACTTTCTGGGTATTGATCTGATGTTGGTTTCCGCCTTCGGGGTTTATGCTTGGGAAGTTGTTCTCTTATTAGTTTACAGTTAGAGACTATAGAGGTGGGAAGATATTGATGCGTGAATCAGAAATGGAAACTTTTTCCAAATTTAATGACGTATATTTTCTAAAATTAGAAAATAAGGATTTGATGAATATATGGAAATGAGAAATGGGGAAATGAATAAATGTTGATTGATGATTGATCGATTGAATTTCTATTTGGAAATAATATCGTTGTTTGCACACATGTTTTTCTTTGATAGTTAAATCACCGACTATCAAAGTTTTTGACTATTTTTCCGTTGTCAATATGGAGAGACCGGGATCAGATATATTATATGAAAACCACTTCATATGGCATTAGCGTTGCGAGTCAAATATGATGAAGATAAGTGAAGACAACGTTATGCAAGGGGTGTCTTGTTTATAGAATAGTGCCTTCCGTCTGTCCAGTCCCAGGATGACCTGTATTGAAGAATGTCTGACGGTGTATATTTAATAGACCGCGTAAGTTGATCTCTTCAAACATATTTACGTTTGATGGTGGAGGAATTCGTTTCTCTTAGCTGTTTACCCGTGATATGTTTGGAGAAATCAATTTGTGATTCAGCGGGTATGACGATGTGACATTCAAAGTGAATGAAGACGTGGTTTGTAAACGATACGTTATGGCCTCTAGCCTCACAACTAGAAATGGAAAACATCGGGTAGGTCGCATGGCTAAGTGGTTAGCTGCCAATTTGGGTGTATTGTCTCCTGATCTAGAGAAATTCCATTTACTTCTATAATATATTTCAATGCTGTCCCTTTCGGGAAACGGTTGCTGATCCCAACCGTTGATGATAATACATTCGGTACACTCAAGCGAAATGAGTGACCGGTCATGTTTAGCCTAGGTTACAAGATGTTCTTGTTGAACCCAGTGTATTACTCTCTAAAGAAACACTGCTAGTTGGAATTCATTACCCAATAGGCACCCACGGTTTTTGATTATATATTATACATATATATATATATATATGGAACGTGAGATGAAAGCATTCTGCTAGATGATTATTATATTGTGGTTGATAGACACTATTATATTATCAAATTATGTTTTGATATAAAGATCATCGTTTCTTTCAAAAGGATTTTTGGAAGTCAAATCAAGTGTTTTGGATTCTCATAAGGGAAAAACCCGGTCCGTGTTATATGGCGTGGTCTTATGAGATATCGTTTATTTTCTCAAATTTTTAAATTCTTTACTCATACCAGTACCATGACTGACCCGGAGTTTATTTCGTTTTGATTTCCCTAAACTCTTGGGTGCCCAAATTTGTATGGGCAGTCAAGTAGTCAGGATTTTACAGATATACTGAGAGCTTGGAGAAGGAGACTTTAGGATTATATTGCTATTGTTATTTCCGTTGTGTTGTAAGTGTTATACTCTGATAATCTTATGTATACATATACTGATTTTGTTTCAAAGATATGTATCAATTATATATTGTTTGTTCCATTGTGAGATTCGTGTTTACTCTGATGTTGTATGTTCTTATTCTTCTTCTTCTTCTATTCTAAGTTTCTATCTTGTCTATTCTCACCCTCTATTTTCTTTCATTAACTATCCAGTATTTCCAATGCTTGATAGTCGACATTGGGTTATATGTCGATTACTCAGGATCGCGAAAACCTAGGTCGTTACAGTGGTACCAGAGCCGAAGGTTAAGTTATTACCTTGGCTTGGTGGCGTGACTCAGTAGAGATAGGGTTAGCAATACCCTAGATTGAGTTTGAGTGTGTGTGTATATATATGTATGAGCGCGTATTTGTTGTTTGATATAAAAATTGTTTTTTATTGCGGAGATTTATTGATTGAGTTGTTTATGAGTTCTGGTCGATCAGTTTGATCCACTGTATCGGTAGGAGTTAATAAACACTTGAATACAATGAACCGACATGGTGTGTTTTGAAAAGAGGGTAAATGAAATAATTTTACCCGAAATATATTTTATTATAAAAGGAATCTATATATTGGAATTATTATATAGGATGTGTTGGTTATTATTATAATCGAATGAGATTATAAATTGAAATGGTTATATAAATAACCAGTTAGAATTCATATAAGTGTAACATAGAAATCAGATGAATTAAATCTAAATTTAAATCAGAATTTGGAATTTGAAATTCCGAAAACATGAAAAGTGTTTGTAAATGGAATTGAATTGAATATATGAGTTAAAATCTTAAGAGATTTTAAATTGTTTACAAGCATTGTGAAGGATATTTTGAAAGTGATTTCAAAATGAAGGTGTTAAAATATGGTTTTGAAATTGTTATAGTATTGAACTCACTTTGATATGCTGGAAAATAACCCTAATGATGATGGCCACATCATCAATGTTTATTTTCGAGTTTTAAGTGACGGATTGCTACCAAAGATATTGTTTTTGGAAATGTTTTGAGAAAACAAGTGGGTTTGATTTCCAAAAAGGAATATTTGATTTTTGAAGGAGCTAAACTATTTAAAAATTCTCAGGAAGAGACTGTTTGAATTAAAACAAATTAAACTAGAATTTGTAAAAGCAAATAGAAATAGAAATTGAATTGAAACCAGTTAAGTGGAAAATGAATTGAGATAGAAAATATCGGATTAGTTTGGATTAGAGATAATCCAAAATGGAATTGGACTGGCAAGTAAGAATTGAAATCGGAAATGGAATTTAGCTTGTATAAGCAAATGATTTGGTATTGAGGATATATTGATTGGAGATTGATTGGGATGATACCGGTATATGTTGAACTGGTAACAGATGGAAATGATATAATGATATGCCCAACAAAAAGGTACCAATTTATATTATATATGGATTTGAGATTTTAATGAGCCAAATTTGGCAAGCCGCTTGGCTGTTTGATTTTCTTTTGGGTTCAAGAAGGCCTAGAGAGGCGAGTTGTAGTTGTACCGATTGAGTCATACAAAGGAGATGCTTGAAAATTTTTCCTGAAATTTGAGGTGTTAGGAAATTTTCAGAACTTTTGGGAATTTTAGTTGGTAAGAATAAATTAATTATTTAATTGAAATTAAATTAGTTCAGTTAAAACTGAAGTTGATAAGTAAAACAAATAATTTTTAACCATGTTAATAGGGTTTGTTTCCTACCTTAGCAATTTCGAGGACGAAATTATTTTAAGGGGGTAAGAATGTAACGTCCTGCAAGTTTAGCGATTAAATAATTAATTTATTTAATCGTTTTAATGTTTTGAATTAAATAATTTTGATTATCTAATAAATATAAAATGGAAATTAAATTATTAATGATTGTTTAAGAGTAAAAAGACAATATAAAATAAGACAACAATATAATTTGCAAATAAAATGTCGTTTAAGCCAAGTTGACAAAACGAAGTAAAGTACCGTGTGCGACGCACACGTTTAAATGGTTCATTTATTAAGTGATGCAACACTCTTGTCTTAGATCATGTTCAACAACCCCAGAGGAAATCAATAGCGGATCTTATTTATAAAATAAAATAAAATAAAATGTATGGGATATTCGTTATCCGCTATTTTCATTCTTGTACCAATATCACTTTACTACATGAATGGCAACTTATTCTTCACACGTACATGTTTTATACAATGGTGTTCTACTACAAATGTAGTGTATGACTGGAATGCAACCATTCAAATATTATTCCCATTTAAATAAATAGTTAAGGTCAATTATTTTTGACTAGAACATCAGCTAGTAATAGAAAACAAACTCACCGCCTATATTCTTGGTTTAAGAAAAACGATCATATTATTATAGATGAATATATTTTGGAGGAACAAAACACATCAGTAAGGTTTATTATAATTATAAAAGGAAAGAGCACATTGCCTGCTATTCTTTAAGCCAACAAGGTAGGCACGCATATGCTAGCTACCTTACTATTTGTAGGTAACTGTTATTTGATTTTGCAAACATACACATTAGATATCGGCTGTATGAGCTCTCGCTATCCTACAGACCATGAAGTGAGAACTCATGTCGACTTCCCTCTATGATACTTCATACCCAAGAAAAAAAACCACATGCTACACCTCGTTACTTAACATAGAAGTATTGTACCTACACAAATTAAGGGAGGCAGTTTCTGGGGAGTATGGATTCACGTTTACTTAGCGATGAAGGTTCCCAATGCTATAAATACGTTAAACCATTCACTGTTTCCTCCTTTTGTAAACCCATGAACCACCATTGTTTTATCCTTTACCAGTAATGCTCCGCAAATTTAAAAATGGGAAACAAATCCATCACTCCTCAACAAAAATCCCAAACATATATTTTTATGCGAGCCCCTCTTCTTTGTTGTATGCTTCTCGGTGAATCTGAACCGTTTTAGTTCATTATTGGTAAAACAGCGAGGAAGGCTACAATAGTGTAGCGGTAGGGAGAAACAGCCAGTGTAGAGAATGATATTTACTATACAGTCGGGTATAAACTTGGAGTGACGTGAAAATAAATAAATGAAGGGGGACTACGTACGAGGCTTGGATAGAAGTGATGGCATTGAGGTCAGCTAGGGTTTGCTGAAGGGTTGGAGCCATGGGAAGGAAAGGCGGCGGTGTTAGGAGGCGGTACTGGGTTTGAAGAGTCGGGTCTAAAGAGCAGCGCTGACACGAGAGCAGCATGAATTGGTTGGATCAACGAAGCAAAGTGGAAAGGGGAGAGCGTTATAGGACATGGACACAAAACAAAATGGAAATGGGGTTTAAAGCTTCGAGGTGGTGAAAATACAAATACTGAAGGCGTGAAAGGCAGCCGAGCTCGAAGATACTGAGAATGTTGGAGCTCGTGTTGGATTTCTAGAGGAAGAACGAAGACCAATGGATAAATTGCGTGATTTATGGTATAACCCATATTCAATTGTATCAATTTTAAATTAAACGTAGTATTAACCTCATTTATTAAAATGGTAATTACTATCCCCGATAATTATAACATGAGGTATTAGTTTGCAGAACCGTTGTAGACATAGTATTTAAATCCATATTTAAAGGGCTCTTTAGGTGATAAATTATTGGAACTAACTAATGTAAATACTATTTAACTAAAGCGCGTAACTATTATTGATTTGGGTATGGCTCAAAATCGGTGTTAATAATCTATACAAGTTTGTAAACAGATAGATACCAACTATTACTTTTTAATTAGCAAGGTAATGGCCGGGTTAGCGTTTAAACAAATTATTTGGTTAAATATAATTAAATGGTTATATAAAGTAATAATCAAATTATTTTATTCAAACTTGTAAAGGTAATAACTTCTACATACTGTATCAAAATTTTGAAGGGTCAGATCTGTTAGGATCATATGGACGATGACTACACAATGGAACTGAGTGGGAGTGAATTGGAGCTCGTTACAATTTATAGTGAAATAAATTGTCTATCTGAATCAACTGACAGTTATCTTTATTTAACAATGATCGTCCAATATGAGTAAATCTCGCTAACTCTGTACAAGTTTATATTTTTATAAATATAGTTTAGAATTGATAAATGATGATTGATTGTTGTGTGTTGATTGTTTGGTTGAATTGCTGATTTATTGGTTGAAATTGTAAATAACGATATATATAATTTGTTAGTAAAATATTGATTATTTTTATCGGAATATTTCATATTAAAATGAAATCGATGTTATTTATATTGTTTAACATATGTGATGCAGGGAAAACAGGTTGGAGGGATCTAACTGGATTCCTCAGTATTTATAATACTGTTTGTTTTCATATATTGTGTTATATGATGTGATATATAATCTATGATTGATTATGATGACACTGGTCATGTTATTTGGTATTTTAAATACCATATGAAATACTAGAATGTAAAAAGGATTTATATAAAATAAATTGAATTATATAAAAGGATTTATATAAAATAAATAAAATTATATAAAAGGATTTATATAGAATAAATAGAATTATATAAAAGGAATTATAAATGGGATTATAAGTGTTAGAAGAATAAAATGAGATTTTATATAAATAATTCTATAATTAGAAGTATAAATAGAAATTGGATCTGGGATGCTATTTTAAATACAAAATCAAACTGATTTGATTGCAAAGAAGAAATATTATTTACATTTAATGTGAATAAGGGATTTAAGTAAACATTTTGCTAATAAAATATTAAAAAGGAATTTGGGGTTTGAAGTAGGAATTTAAATGGAATTACTGAAATTCGTAACTGACTGGAAAGTAGTTGAGTTAAATGACATTCTGGGTATCGATCTGATGTTGGTTTCGGCCTTCGGGGTCCATGCGTGGGAAGTTGTTCTCTTACTAGTTTACAGTTAGAGACTAAAAGAGGTGGGAAGATATTGATGCATGAATTAGAAATGGAACGTTTTCCAAAGTTAATAACGTATATTTTCTAAAATTAGAAAATAAGGATTTGATGAATATATGGAAATGAGAAATAGGGAAATGAATAAATGTTGATTGATGATTGATCAATAGAATTTCCATCTGGAATTAATATCGTTGTTTGCACACATGTTTTCCTTTGATAGTTAAATCACCGACTATCAAAGTTTTTGACCATTTTTCCGTTGTCAATACGGAGAGACTGGGATCAGATATATTATATAAAAACCACTCCATATGGCATTAGCGTTGCGAGTCAAATATGATGAAGATAAGTGAAGACGGAGTTATGCAAGGGCTATCTTGTTTACAGAATAGTGCCTTTAGTATGTCTAGTCCCAGGACAACCTGTATGGAAGAATGTCTGACGGAGTATATTTAATAGATCGCGTAAGTTGATCTCTTCAAACGTATTTACGTTTGATGGTGGAGGAATTCGTTTCTCTTAGCTGTTTACCCGTGATATGTTTGGAGAAATCAATTTGTGATTTAGCGGGTATGATGATGTGACATTCAAAGTGAATGAATATGTGGTTTGTAAAGGTTACGTTATGGCCTCTAGCCTCACAACCGGAAATGGAAAAAAGTCGGGTAGGTCGCATGGCCAAGTGGTTAACTGCCAATTAGGGTGTATTGTCACCTGATCTAGAGAAATTCCATTTACTTCTATAATCTGTTTCGATGCTGTCCCTTTCGGGGGGAAACGGTTGCTGATCCCAACAGTTGGTGATAATACATTCGGTACACTCAAGCGAAATGAGTGACCGGTCATGTTTAGCCTGAGTTACAAGATGTTCTTGTTGTACCCGGTGTATTCCTATCTAGAGATATACTGTCGGAAGTGGTCTCATACCTTGCCAGTTGGAATTCATTACCTAATAAGCGCCCGCGGTTTTTGATTATATGTTATATATGTGGAACGTGAGATGAAAGCGTTCTGCTAGATGATTATTATATTGTGGTTGATAGACACTATTATAATATCAAATTATGTTTTGATATAAAGATTATCGTTTCTTTCAAAAGGATTTTTGAAAGTCAAATCAAGTGTTTTGGATTCTCATAAGGGAAAAACCCGTTTCGTGTTATACGGCGTGGTCTTATGAGATAACGTTTATTTTCTCAAACTATTTTAAATTGTTTACACATACCAGTCCCATGACTGACCCGGAGTTTATTTTGTTTTGTTTTCCCTAAACTCTTGGGTGCCCAAATTTGTACGAGCAGTCAAGTAGTCAGGATTTTACAGATATACGGAGAGCTTGGAGAAGGAGGCTTCAGGATTATATAGCTATTGTTATTTCCATTGTGTTGGAAGTGTTATACTCTAATAATGTTATTGTATACATATACTGATTTTATTTCGAAGATATGTATCAATTATATATTGTTCGTTCCACTGTGAGATTCGTGTTTACTCTAATGTTGTATATTCTTCTTCTTCTTCTTCTATTCTAAGTTCCTGTCTTATATATTCTCACCCTCTATTTTCTTTCATTAACTATCCGGTATTTTCGATGCTTGATAGTCGACATTGGGTTATATGTTGATTACTCAGGATTGCGAAAACCCGGGTCGTTACATATACTCCTATGAACGTCAATTATTTCACCATGAATCTTTTTCGCAATACCATTTATCTGCGTTCATAAGTTGTTAGAGGAGGCATTTTCAACTATTTCAAAATATGATGACATTCTTTTGGTTAAAATATTAGCACTTTTTCTATTTTCTCTTGTTAGTGTTTTTTTTAGAGAAGCTAAAGATTAGGTATTTGGTTCAACAACTTCCAACATCTTCTTATATATTTGCAATCAGTATAAAGTATCCATTTTTTTCACATCATTTAATAATAGTTCCGTTTTACCTACTAGTTTGACATTTTTATCTCGTTTCTTGAGATGAGGTTATTCCCAATGAACGTCAATTATACTAATTTCGTTTGCATGGACCAAGACGTGCAGATTCAAGCATACATGGAAGTCCATGCATTCTATGAATTATACATCCACATAAAAATTCATCCTCTTCGACTAAATTTATTGTAGCTATTTCCGAATGAATTAATATAAGTGGCTTGATAGAGATGTTGCCACACAAATTTTGAATTCTCTTATATGAAATATGTGCTCCACTTTTGTTAGACTTTGTTTAAGTGTGGCTTTGTGTTTGGTATACGAGAGTTCGATTAATGAATGCATCTACATCTAAGCTTAGTTAAAATTACATTTACATGTAGCTAAATGTTTCTTCAATTTCGAATTAGCGGACTAGGCTCTACATTTGAAATAATTTTATGATTAATACAAACAGTAGCTAATAATTCGAAAAATGTATAAGTATAGTAGATAAGTACCTATTAGAAGTATACTTTCCAAAATGCATATAATGATCTACCCAACAGAAACAAATTGAACTTTGGCCTTTGTATGAATTCAACCATTGCTTGTGAATATACTTTAATAATAATGCATGCTTCGAATACTTCTCATGCAACACTTGTAAGTTATCATTTTATATAACTGAATTTTTGAGCATACAAGTCATTCCAAGCATCTAAAAATGACTTTTTCTCTTTCATTTCCATTACTTTTTTGCATGTATGTTAACACATCATTTTTAATATGTCATGTACATAATATACTCTCATAATCTGGAAAAACTAATCCGACACCATTAACTAATGCTAATTCCTTGTCGGTAATGAAGACCTTAAACAGTTCTACATCATAATCAACCATAATAGGATTCAACCATTCTAAAGTCCATATGTGATTTTCCTAATTTTCCATAGATATACACAACCGTGATACAAAAGTAAGATCGGTAGAGGCAACATCCACAATCTCAAGTAAAAGTGTTATATATATATATTGGCCCCATAGGTGCAACCAAATATGATAACTCGTGGAAATGTTTGTAAAAATTAAAGACTTGTTGAATGTGCCTAAAATATATCTTAAGTAAATATATGTACCATCTAAAGTAAATATATGTACCATCTAAAGTTTTACGTTACCATTCAAAGTAACCAAATTCTTTTAACTAGCAAAGCTTGACATCGCCTGGCCCGCTCAAGCATGGATAACATTATAAATAGTTTTGATAGTGGTACAATTTGTAGGATCGTTCTCTTGATCACGTGCAAAATTTCTTTTTCTTTTACTATATTTCTATGCATCTCGACCACTAATATGGTTTTTTTCTTCACTCAATTGACCAACATAAGAATATCCTGCACTATTTTTAAAAATAATGATTATGAACGCTATTCACAACAATTAAGTGTCAATCATCTACAGTAGGAAGTTTCTCACCTTTAAGCCAAATGGACAATTGCATATTTTTATATCAGTCATTCAAATGTTTTGAGATTCTTCCATTCTTTATATGCACCATTTCGTTTACAAGAAAATATAATTATCAATTTGTTGAATTAAGTAATAGTGTTAGGAATATAATAATAATAAAACCAAGTCATTTTTCCTATGCTGCATGTCCAGTCAATCAATTTTCCTATAAGTGGGTATATCTATAACTAAAAAACAATATATTTACATTGTTGAAATCTTATTTGATGATAAACACAATATATTTACATCTTAAGTTGTAAATTCATTAGAATAATCTAGCACAACGTCGCTGATCATTTCTTCATCACTAAAATATGTACGATCTGCAAAAAAAGTTGCTAAGCTAGAAGCTATCAAAAAGAAAAATTAGTACGTTAAAGTTATACGGGGCAATTGAATGAGTCACGCTGAGGCAGTGCATGGTTTGGGCAGAATTAACATTGATTGAGCGGATGGTTTTGTTTACAATCGTGAAGTGCTTATACGTGGTTTTTGACCAACCCACGTTTTTGTTCTTCGCTATTTCATATAACTTTTCTTGCTTTCCAACAGCGGACGTGATTTTTTTCAAAAAAAGAACATTTTTTGAAATACTCCTATGATTGCGTCAGCATTTCACTATCCTCTTTGAAATTCATTAGTTCGCTCCAAATAATTAAAATTTAACTTTAAAATTTTGAAATTAGAGTTTTAAAGAAAAATTATATCAGAGTATCGAGAAAAGATGAAATAAGAAGATGGGTAGGTCAGAAAGAATGTACTTTTCTTACCAAGGATATTTTAGTCTTGTTGATCAGTATACTATTTTAGAGGGGGCTACTGATTAAATCACCGTGTTTGTTATAATATAATAGAGGAACCTGACAATAAATATAGCTTGTAAAAGGCAATGAGCATGACTTAGTATAAAGAAATTCTTAAGGTAGCTTAAGGAATCATGAATATATAGTATATAACCAAGTATTTTTGCTAATATAAAGTAAATTTCGTAATAAATACATAATTTTCAGTAACAAATGAACAAAAACCTACCTGAGGTGAAAGTAATTATGAATTATGGTCCCACTACCACAATGGATATATGAAATTAAACATGTGAGCTTTCATGCATATTTTCAATGGAAAGCTCAACAATAATATTATACTTCTTATGCATACAATAAACTTATTAAATCGATGCAATGACTTGCAATAGTTATAAAGACCCAACCCAATCTTGGTTTGATCACGGTTAACCATTGACCTTGGAGCGCCATTGTTCTGAAAACAAAATAACCTTGTGCGTGCGTAAATCCACGGTTTAACCTCAAAACCCTTAAAAAAACATAAACCTACCTCTTTGAACCCCACGTTTATTCAAAATTGAGAAAAAATTAATGCTTTGTTCTTGTATTTTGGCTTGACCAATTTAACAAGTAATTACATAGCAATTATCACAAAATTTTAGATGATATAATTTATTATTAGCGTACATTTTACGAATTATTATTGAATTAGTCCTCTTTTATTATAATAAATAAGTAAATTTAAAACTTTAATTGCTATAAGAACTTGTTATATAATTGCTCTAATTAGTATTTATCATAAAATGCTAAAAAAATGAAAATCAATTAACGATTATAATTGGTTAAATTTTAAATATATTTGAATAATTTTACGTTTAAATTAGAAAATAGTAATAAACTATTAGTGCACTTCTCAAGGTCTGACCAGTTGAACCACAAGAACATTTGACCTTACACTAATACGGTTTGATTCACGGTTCGGTTTTCACAACTATGGTTATAAACAAAATGACCAAAACGGAACCCAATAGTCATCTATTAGGTTTGAAGAAGGTAACACTTATTAATTGGTAATACAACCAAATTGCATATTTTAAATGAGCAGTAATTTGAAATCACTTTTTCATTTTCTATTGTAGATTGTTATTGTTTATGATGTGCATAAGCTGTCACTATCTAAAGATAACATACTTTCATTAACTTTATTCTACTTGGGATGCATAAATTGAGAGTAGTTTTGTTTAATTGAAAGGTAAAAGTTTGTTGAATAAAAGATTCATTTTGACATGGAAACTCGGTTTCATTTTTCACCATGCAGAGTTGGGATAGCCTAACGTAGACAAATGATGAATAATAGTGAATACAGTAGTGAAATTGATTCCCATTATTAGCAGTAAAACAGTAACATAAATACAAAAATAGTATTCCTATTACCATACTTTAAATTGACTATTATGTATTCGTCCTTGAATAGTTTTTGCCAGCCATGACTATTGACATGGTAACAACAACCGTGTTAGATAACTTAGCCCATCTTGTTATATCAAGAATTTTTTTGTGGTCATTGGATGGAAATAAATAGCTACTAAAATTTATGCTATAGTCATCAATTTGCAATAAATAGCAATACCCATTAGCAATGGTCGCCTTTTTACAAATAAATAGTTGTATATCAATTTACCTTCCTTTCGGATGGAGTGAAAAAGGAAAAAAAATAGAATTCATGAAAATAGTCATAAAAATCTCCTATGGTTCATCAAAAGCAAAGTCTTGCATTTGTAACATTATGAGTAAGAAAAAAATATGGAAAAAGGCTAGATTCATCATGTGATTAAATATATCATGGCATGCTTACCAAACAATGTTCAAAAACCATATAAATAATATTGAGGACGTTATATGCATTTGATTTTTTTTGAAAAAGCACATTTAAGCCAACAAAGTACCTTATGAAAATGAATCCATTAGTATTGAATCTACTACTATATAGAGAATGAAAAGAACATATAAAAACCAAGTTCGACGATGCATACCAGATAAAATTGAATCAGATGATATAGGATGGACGGTTGGATCAGGTAAGGATTTTCTTATCAGATAAATCAACAAAAATATGTCTTGAATTTAGAAAATTTTAGATGAAGATTACAATCATAACCACTTGTATTCGAAGGTAATGATAAAAAAATGAAATCTTTATACCTAAAGATCTATGGAAAACATGGAAACCAAATATAACTGAGAAATGCTAGCATCAGTCGCTTTAAAGAGACCGTACCAATACTCGCGTTTTCTCATTGGCTACATCACCTTGAATATCATAATCAATAAGAGGGCAAATGTTGGTACAATCGCGCGAAAGAGATTGATGTTAGCCTTTCTTAATACAATTTTGCTTAAAAATAATGGCAAACCGAACATTAACAATTATAGCCTTGAAAGCAAGAAGTAGTCTTTAACCTATGATAGGTGACTATGTCAGATCTACCATGGTGACGACGTCAGCTTATATTGGATGGATGCTTGAATCAAGGAAGAGTTTTCCTACTGAACAAATCAACAAAATAAGGCTTAACCTCATAAAATTTTAGATGAAGCTGAACGAAGACTTAGTCTCGAAGAGACTTCCATGCCGACTTCCAAACCTTACCTATATGCGGTTTACCCCAGCCCTCCATCGCCCATTGAACCACCTTTCTCTCCTCTTGAAAGCATGCCACAACCTCCTCCTCTCCCTCCAGACCCTTCGAACCCTCCGGAATCCTCCTCTAATCCTCTAGCGCTTCATCTAGTAAGCTATCAGCCTAATGCAGTTTCCATTTCACCTCCATTGAAGTGAAAACAGCTTTCATCTTCAGATCCCAACAGTAAAGCTGCCAATCATCATTCTGTTAATGAAAGGGGTGAGTTCCAGCTCGTTCCTTGCAAGCAAGCTCGCCCAGCTCGGGAGCCATCAAAGGGAATTGAGAGAATTAATTTTGATCTGGTAGAATCCCCCCTTGAGAGCTGCAAATAAGCTGGATACAACAAAGGCAATAAGTATCCATTCCCAATCAGCTGGTACATCTAATAACCCTCCTCTTTTTCTTCCTGAACCTTATGTTCTAGACTTCTAGGCTTCTTATCCGACTGCTAATATTGCTCCGAAAACTAGCCAAGCTTGGAAGGATGTTGTCTGAGGTAATCAAGTGCCAGTTCATATTCCACTTAAATTTTATCAGCATAAACAATATACTAATTTGAATTGTGCCAAAATGTCTGATGATAAGGCTAGAAAACAATGGGAAAAGGCAATTATCATGTATGTTGTGGGCTCGAAACAGCATTACCCTTTTTCAAAGCGTATATTCATAGGGTATAAGACCAGTTAAAGATTTTACTATTTATTCTGAAGAAGATGGTTTTTATATCATTAAATTTGAGATGAAAGAAGACTGCAATCGAATTTTGGAGGGTGGACCTTTTTCTTATAATAGGAAATTAACGATGATAAAACGTGTTAGTCGATGGGAATGAAACTTAATAAATAATTATTGCAAACTATTCCCATATAGGTTCGATTACTTGATTTGCCCTGGAATATTGGACGGAGGGGATTAGTAGAATTGCGTCTCTTATTGGCAACCCTTTGAAACTTGATAAATTTAAAGAAGAAATTAGGAAAATTACCTTTGATCGTGTCCTAGTTTTGGGCAAATACCAATTCTGTCATAAGGTGATCGGTTGATTATACAAGATGTGAAATATGAGTGGTTTTCCTAAATATGTTCGAATTTCCATAGTTTTGGGCACCTATATAATGTTTGTTAATTTAATAAAATTTGAGTTCCTAAGAATTTCATTCCTCAAGGATGTTATACTAACTCTGTGGACATAGAACCAGGGGTGCAATATTCTGAACCTATCGGTAATGATACACAAGGTGCTACTAGAAAGGTTTTACTTCAGACCGTTTGTAGTGAAGCTTAGGAACAGATTCCAATGTAGACTGAAGAAGTTAGGTATGTTTCTGATACTGATGATCTAGATTCAATGGCCGCCAAAGAGGATGTGACAGACCATGGAGGCAATAATTTGGATAACAAAGCTGTAAAACAAGTTAGGACAGGATCTAAGGCATCACGTAAAGAAAAGCCAATGAGGCCACTTATGATGCTGAAGTGAATACAGATTCTGGAGTAATTGATAACCCGACTTTGAACTCTATGATCTACCAAATAAAGGGAAAAATGAAAAAAAAAGCTAAGAAGTTCAATAAATTAGCGACTCTAACCAATTCTAATCTAGGTGCTTCCTCAAGAGCGTAATGTTATCATTTTTGCAAGGAAAGAAGCTGTATGGTATTTAAAGGAAGTTTAGTTTTGTCTTATATTTATTCTATTATAGGCATAGTCTTGTAATGGCTTTGAATTCTACATTTGTAGCTTGTATGGTTTACTTCAGTACGAGCGAGTTTTCAGTCGTGTCCTGCGTCACTTGTTTTGAAGTTGTACATGTAATATATATATATATATATATATATATATATATATATATATATAATAAAATACTAATTTTATAAAAAACCTAGATAAAGTCTATATTCATAACCACTTGTACGCAGGGGTAAAAACAGAAAAGTTAAAATCTTCAAACCTAAAGACTCCTCAAAAACTTATAAATAAAAATACAATTTTGTCAAAATAATAATAAAAGATGATTAATGGCTGCTAGTGCTTTCTTCTTCTAGTGCTTCTCTCTCTCTCTCTCACCTCTTCTCCTTCTCACCTTCCGTTTTTGTCTCCCTTCAGCTCCTCTGATGGTGCTCACATCTTCCGCGAGACCTTGGACTTTCTGAATTTTACTTTTTGTGCTTGTAGGGGTTCTTATAGCGTCGCCTGAATCCTGTTTAGGGTTCATAGCCTTGGGAGATTTTTATGGCTCGTGCCTTGCTTTTTTTTCTATTTTTGAGGTGATTTATTTTGCTACCAAGGTTTGTGCCTCTATCGCCATCTCTGTCGATTCGTTGGTAGTGATTTAGGCTTTGTCAGTTGGTGATTTTCTGTCTCTGATCCAACATCGTTTCTTTTGGTGGTCGTTCGGTTTATGTAAGTTGCCCCCTACAAGTTTGTCTCCTTTGGGCCTAGATTGCGCAATTTGGAAGATGTACCATTCTGGAAAACCGTGTTTTCAACAAGTTGTGGATTTCTTTTTATTTGGCCAATCTTTGGTTTAAGGCAGTTGTTTATGTTCCTCTTACACTACAAATTAAGTTTACATCAAGAGTCATTTAGTGTTATCTTCTTGATGAAGCTTGGCTCCACTCCGACATCAATCACTTTTGGGTTTGATATCGCATGTCGGAGGTAGGGCTTCAATTCATCGTATATGTGACGATCCCAAAATCCGAGGGGCGGTATTAAGGATAATCATCGGAATATAACACATTAATCATCATAGCAGAGTACAGATAATAGCAAAAACAGTAAATAGGATAACTTTACAGGGATATAACAGCGGAATCACAACATGTAACAACATCAGAATAGCATAGCGTAGGATATAACTTAGTAAATAAAAAGGGAAGTGATCAGTCATCATCGCCAGAGGCGGAATACATACATGCAGTGAGACATAATAAGGGTATCAGTCTACATCGCCGAAGGCGGTACATATACATACAATAAGAAGTACGGAAAGTAAATCAGTCTGCATCGCCCGTGGCGCAATCATAATATAAGTACAGTAATGGCAGAAAATATCAAAGTCGTCTCTGTGAAGTCAGCCTCGCCATGAGCCAAAATGCACTCTATGCACAGTGCAGAGCCAAAAACTACCTGTCACCTGTGAACTAGGCTGCCCGTGTGAAAATAAGGGCACCCGCGTTTGCAAAGTGAAACAAACAACGAGTCAGTCATGGGGACTGGTATGAGGAATCTATGTAACAGTTAAACAACAGTAATAGTAAATCATAGGACCACGCCACTTTCACGGAACGGGTTTACTCCAGTGATTGCTAGTGCATTTAACACAAAGTAAATTCTTTAAAACAACGCAATGCTTTTAAAAAGAATGAAGCCATTATAAGACTCAAGTCCCATCATACAATGCAACGCAAGCCGGAGGATAGAGTTTTACCTTATAATGGCCAAATATGCTTGGTACGTATAAAGCAAAATCATTTGATATTATTACTAGTGCATATATGTTTCAAAAGCGAATAGCATCATAAATATCAATCATAGGCGACATGAGCGTCCCATGCCACTATGTCGCCATATATAAGTTACAATCGAATCCGTTATCTCGTATTGGAAATTGGATTTCCGTCATGATTCGAGGCAAGGGGCAAGCTCCTCTCCGCTTCGAGACATTCTAGCAAATGCCTCAGGACTACACACTCTGGGCAACCCTGGATTCGGCTGGGCCGGTCCTCTCTTACGTTTGAGGATTAGTTATTCCTGAACACACGTTTCTCGGTCCTTACAGACCTATAATCGAGGCGCCTCGCATTCCAACAACCACATAGGTGAAAAATAGATATAAATGTCAAGGCTGGTAAGTCACTGACACCACCATAGCTAGAAAGAAACGTCGTGCTCTCCCAGCGGTCTGTATCCCGTTTTTAACTTATACCGAGGTGTGAGGCTCGCGAATCCACGCTATACACAAAGCCAGGCCACGTAGACCGTGCTATGATCATCATCCACAAGACTTTGCTTTGCAACATAAGCCTTGATCACAGCATCTTGGCATGCCACATAGGCAATCCACTCCATACGATTGATTTCCATCGATATATAACCTCTGAGCTCATATGTCTCAGAGAAGGGCGTTAAGCAAAAGAATAAATTCTCCGCCGCCAAACAGATATATATTTAACAGAGATCAACCACTATAGAACAAAATCCAATGTCAGACACACAGTCCATTTACAAGTCCGTTCTGGGTTTGAACGAAACCGGAGGCGTCAAATTCCTCGTATATCCGTCCAATCAACACATACGTTCAGACGACTATTAGTTCCGTCCCTTTCTGGTAGCTACTCCGGTCAGGAACCTCAGCAGCGCCCATCCAACCGATACGAAGATCGTCGGTCTTGAATCGTCTTTGCATTTTCCAATTCGAATCGTTCGAGAAATTATTTGAAATGAGGGTTAGCTCGGCCTTTTCAAATAATTCACGTAATTAGAATTTAAATCGATTCTTTCTATGGTTATATTATTCGACATCCATCTTTCAGTTCTTTAGTGTTATTTTCGTGTCAAGCATATACAACCATCAAATATCAAACAATTCAAGCCCAATTGGTTTATTTGCAATCTATGTTGCTTATAATATTTCATAACGATTTTTCGCCATTTTTATTTATTTAAAAATGGCCATATTTAATTAAACGACGTTTCAGGTCGTGTCGTGGCACTGGCGCTGTTTTTCCCCTAATTTGTTTTACACATATCGGGAAATCTAACCGTTGGATTTCTACGAAGTCTATATCAGTGGGAAGATATTCCTAAAGCGAACCCAACAGTTCTAGTTTCGTGAAAATCCGACGGTCGGATCTTCCACACTAGTCGTTTGAAGTTACGGTTTCAAAATTCGAACTGCAGCGTTGTTATTCGATTTAATTTAATTATATTTATATTTATATATAAATATAAACGATTCTAGTGCTGTTTTTCTTCGGATTTGAATTAAACATTCCGGACAATCCAACTGTTGGATTTTTACAAGGTTGGTGCCGTTGGGAAGATATTTCCAAGGCGAACCCAGCGGTTGCGGTTTCGGGAAAATCCGATGGTCGGATTTCTCATACTAATCGTTTCAAATTACGATTCCGAAACACGAACTGCACGGCTTCGATTCCTTTTAATTATATTTATATTTTAATATATAAATATAGTTCATTCTATAATTCCAACTATAATTCATTCTATATTTTCAACTTCGTTTTCACTTCAAATATTTCACTAACGCCTTAATATTTCGAAAAATTTCGCCATAACCTCCTTTGTACGGGGAGGGGTTTGGAAATTTATTGGGCTGTGTTAGGTACCCAATAAATCCTAAAAAGCATTCACATATTTATAGTGATATATTCTGGTGTTTACGGGGGAGCATGTATAGATAATCACTCCAGAGAATAAATTCTCGTCACCCCGTTTCCGTGTGGAAATAAATAGTCCATGTGTCGTATCTAATAACTAGAGCGACGTGATTATTGTTAACTCCAGACCCGTGTGGGGTTTTTATTAATCTGGCAGTTTATCGTTATATTTTATATAGTCCATATCAGTCATCAGTTCAACCTGTAGTATATAGTCATTGCCATACAAGCCTCTCGCTCGTACGGTAAATCTTCCACCTCGTCACACAAGCTCCAATTGCTTATGTGGAATATGATGAAGTACGCCTATCGTCAAGAAGTATGCCATATAGTGTAGTTCAAAATTAATTGTTACTATCCTATGGCGATGTTTATTATTTCACACAGAATAACTAGCACTCCGCATCCAATGGCATTCACAGGAGTTGATATATAAGTAAAATTGCGCAGCCAACTCATCAAGGTTTACCTATTTGTCGGGCACGCAAATAATTTCTTTACTCTACAGCTAATCCATTTTTCATGTTCAACACATGTATATATATGCAGAACAAAGCTAATAATAATATTTCTAGCAAACTATTATTTATTTCAACACGTGTGTATTTTTATCAAAGCTTATACATGATAAAAGAAATATTTTTATCGTCAAAAATATTTATTCAACACGTGAATGTTTTTAACACTTCATACTCACAATAAAAAAATAGTTTTTATTGTCGCTTCATTTTATTTTTAAATACGATAGCATTCAACACATGAATTTCAACTCGACGAACGAATTTCGATTCAACACATGAATATTCTCTATAGTTTGTATATATATAAAAATGTGATTTTTATCGCTAAAGCTATTTGTTTAAATTCAAATAATATTCAACACATGAATTTCAGCTCAACGAATGAATTGCAACTCAACACATGAATATTCGCTATAGTTTGAATATATATAAAAATGTGATTTTTATCGCTAAAGCTATTTGTTTAAATTCAAATAATATTCAACACATGAATTTCAACGAATGAATTGCAACTCAACAAATGAATATTCGCTATAGTTTGAATATATATAAAAATGTGATTTTTATCGCTAAAGCTATTTGTTTAAATTCAAATAATATTCAACACATGAATTTCAACTCAACGAATGAATTGCAACTCAACACATGAATATTCGCTATAGTTTGAATATATATAAAAATGTGATTTTTATCGCTAAAGCTATTTGTTTAAATTCAAATAATATTCAACACATGAATTTCAACTCAACGAATGAATTGCAACTCAACACATGAATATTCGCTATAGTTATTTATTTCAACGAATGAAAATTATTCTAACACATGTATATTTCAGAAAATTTCGGCAGCATAACGGCAGGGTAGTTAAAACCGGGACCGTCCCTAGTACGGCTCCTCGCTCTACCTTAAAACCTCGCGGTTTTTGACAATGGGGATCATGCATCTAGTTCGCACGCAGGCGGCATGTTTTATTTTCAATTCCACAATCCTATTCTAATTTGTTTCAACCACAAGAGGGTATTTTTCAACCACAAAGGTATTTTTCAACCACAATATCAACCACAAACAATTATTTCCAACCATTCGTCATACCATATAATATCACGTCAATCACAAGCAATAAATATCGTCCATGGTCTGTGGACGAGGGGAGAGTATATATATATATTATATTATAATTCACTTGCATTTCATCACATTTCAAAGCATATATGTTTCATTCAACGCTTGTATAATTTATACATCGCTAACATAACTTATACAACACATGTACATGAGGTATACAATGCGTATATAATTTACACTTCGCTTATATAATTTATACAACGCGATTTCATTCACACAATTAGTTTAGATTCCTCACATTGGTTATTGCAGTGCTAAAAATCGTAGGAAGATTAGAAAAATCCGCGGCTTCTTCTAGAATGTAGAGAGCCTCCTTGCGGTCACGGTGTCTCCTGTTTCATCCAATTTCGTTAAAGAACGAAAAAGATATTATTTTTCAAAGTTTGCAATGCTTTATAGTGTTATTTTCATTTCTGAATAATAAAGGTCGTACCTTTATTTTTGATTCAAAACTAGGTTAGCAAAATCCGTGAAATCCGTCGATTGTTGCTTCGATCAGGTAGTGCCACGTGGAAGGGCTACGAATCAGCTCCCTGTCGGTGGTGGTGCGGTTCCCTTCGGTGGTCGGAGGAAGGCGGCGCGGCGCTGGGAAGTCGACGACTTCCTCGACGTCGTTCAGGCGATTCCGGCGAAGGTGGAGGGCGGCGTTTGGTCGGATGTGGAGAGGAGGCGAAGGCGAGTCGAACTGGGGTGGTGGTGCGGCTTAGCGTCGCCTATGGCGGTCGGAAAATGGAGGAGAAGGTTCGAGCTCGTGGAACCGTCGAAATCGGCTAAGGCCGCTAGGGTTTCTCGATTTTTTTTTTAAAGAAAAATTCCTATTGGTCGAAGCTATATAGGAAATTTTAAATAGTGTTTTCACAAACGGACTCGAAATCAAACCCAACGACTGTCGCCCCTAGCAAAATACCCCCATTCCGGACACAATGGGATATGTTTCGTTGGCCAATTCGACTGTTACAGTCAGTTATTTTTTAAATTACAGTATAAAACATTCAATATTTAATTTGAACGTACATTTCAATTTGCCAGGGCCACAAACTGAATCGAAAAATTCCAGAAAAATAAATCTAGCTTTGTTTTGACAATACGGCCCTAACAAAACCAGTTTCGTCGAATTCTGAGCTCGTTTGAAAAATGGCCATTTTTAGGTCGACCCATTTTAACAGAATTTGACCAATCACATTTTCTTTTGCCCCGCTCACATACTAGATTCAAAAATTATGAAATTTGAAACTTAGCAATTATTTGACATCCCGGACCCAACAAAAGTGGTTTCGTCGAATTCCGAGGTCGTATGCAAAATATCAATTTTCAAGGGATATATGCTACATAGCAACCTTTCTGAAAATTCATTTGGCCATAACTTTTGATTCCCGCTGTGAAACTTCGATTTTTCAGATTCGTTAGAAAGGTATTCATAAACAGATTTAAATATTTTCAATTTCGCTAAAATCCGTTATATTTTCCACCCAGTACAGTTAGACAAAGTTTGTATTCAAACTTTCAAACTGCAATACTATACCCAATTCTCTATTTTATTGAAATATTCTATTTCAATTATTCAAATTCTTTGGTAATAACCAAATTTAAAAATTTTAAATTGGTTCACATTTTCTGGGTTATTACAATCTCCCCCACTTAAAACTTTTCGTCCTCGAAAAGGAAATAACAGCAAAGTAGGAAATAAAATGTAAATGCAAAGTATTGTAAAGGTACCTTGCACCGGAGTTAGTCAGAGATGTCTACTCTGCATTTGGGGTAGGCTTGTTTAATGCTTTCCTCAGTTTCCCAAGTATAGTCTCTAGGATCACTACTCCACTGCACTTTGACTAAATGAATCTTTTTGCTCCTTAGTTCTCTAGTTTCTTTGCCTACTATCTTTAATGGCTCTCTTCTGAGTGCTAATTCTGGAGTTATGTCAATATCCTGTTGCGCTGCTTCTTCCACAACAAGATCTGGATCATGAACATGTTTTCTGAGTTGAGACACGTGGAACACATCATGCACACCAGGCAACCAATCAGGTAATGAAACCCTATATGCAAGAGTTCCAATCCGTTCAAGTATAGGAAAGGGACCAATAAATCTCGGTGCCAACTTCCCAGTCTTGCCAAATCTGATTACTCCCCGCATTGGAGAAACTCTTAAATAAACATAATCGCCAACGGCAAACGATAAATCCCTTCTCCTCGCATCAGCATAACTTTTCTGTCGGCTTTGCGCGGTTTTCAATCGCTTCTTAATGAAATCGACTTTATCTGATGCTTCTTGAATCATATCGGGCCCTAACACAAGTCTGTTGCCAGGTTCTACCCAACATGCGGGAGATCTGCACGGTCTACCGTATAATGCTTCAAATGGGGACATTCCCAAACTTGCTTGATAGCTATTGTTGTAAGAGAATTCGGCTAAATGTAAGTGATCTTCCCATGAGCCTCCAAAATCAATAACGCAAGCCCGCAGTAAATCTTCTAGAATTCTATTCACCCGCTCAGTTTGGCCGTCTGTCTGTGGGTGGTAAGCGGTGCTTAAATTCAATTTGGATCCCAGTTCTGTCTGGAATGCTTCCCAGAATTTGCTAGTAAATAGTGGATCTCTATCACTGACTATATTGAGCGGCACTCCATGCAGTTTTAACTATTTCTTTGAAGTAAATCTGTGCTAAACTTTGAGCCGTTCTGTTGGATCGGACAGGTATGAAATGGGCAGTCTCCGTGAAGCGATTTACGATTACCTATATACTGTCGTTTACTTTCCTAGTTCGAGGCAAACCATCGATGAAGTCCATCGAGATTTGCTCCCACTTCCATCCTGGAATTTCTAATGGTTGTAATAGTCCAGCTAATTTCTGCCGATCGCTCTTAACTAGCTGACAAGTGGGGGCATCTACTAACATATAATGAAATGTCTCTTTTCATCGCCTTCCACCAGAATGTGCGCTTGATATCGTTATACATTTTGCTCACACCGGGATGGATACTTAATTTGGACTTGTGGCACTCATCAAGTACTTCCCTTTTGAGTTCAGGAATTCTTGGCACACAGATTCGCCCTCGTAATCTTAGGACCCCTTGGCTATCAAGGCTAAAATCTGAGGGTTTTCCTTCTCGGATCCGCTGGCTAATCCTTTTAATGAATTCATCGCCTTTCTGTAGACTAGTAATCTTATCTTCTAAGGAAGAAGTAATGATAAAGCTGGCGATGATTTCATTCTTTCTACTGAGCGCATCTGCGACAACATTGGCTTTCCCCGGAGTGTATAGGATCTCAAAATCATATGCTGCAAGGAATTCTAACCAACGCTATTGTCTCAAATTTAGATCTTTCTAAGTGAACAAATATTTCAAGGATTGATGATCGGTAAATAGTTCGAACTTCTCGCCCAATAAATAATGCCTCCAGATTCTTAAAGCAAACACGATAGCTAATAACTCAAGATCATGAGTTGCATAGTTTCTTTCATGCGGCTTCAGCTGACGGCTGGCATAAGCGACCACTTGGCCTTTTTGCATTAATATTGCGCCTAGCCCTCTAATAGAAGCATCTGTCCATACAGTCAAGTCTTGGTTGCCTTCTATAATTGTCAATACTGGAGCGGTTGTCAACTTCAATTTCATCTCCTGGAAAGCTTCTTCACATTCGGGAGTCCATTTGAATTTCTCATGCTTCTTTGTAAGCTTTGTCAAAACACCCGATATCTTTGAAAAATCCTGAATGAATTTCCGATAGTAACTAGCCAATCCAAGGAAGCTTCGAACTTCTGTGGGGGTAGTAGGTTGTATCCAGTTCTGAATCGCTGTAATTTTTCTTGGATCTACAACAATCCCTTCTTTTGATACTACATGGCCTAGGAACTTAACTTCATCCTACCATAAGACACATTTAGAAAATTTAGCTTTCAAGACATTTCTCCTAAGAATTTTCAACACTTGTTCTAAATGTTTTGCATGCTCGCCTTCTGACTTGGAGTAGATTAAAATGTCATCGATGAAGACTAGAACAAATTTATTCAATACACCACGGAACACTCTGTTCATAAGATCGACGAAGTATGCCGGAGCGCTACACAAACCGAACGGCATTACTAACCATTCGTAGAATAAATCGGGACCCCTGAAGGCTGTCAAAGGAACACAGTCTTCTGCTATACGTAATTGGTGGAAACCTGTAGCTAGGTCCATTCTGGAGAATACTGTTGCTCCATTTCATTGATCTAACAGATCGTCTATACGTGGTAAGGGATATTTGTTCTTCATTGTCTGCTTATTGAGATCTCGGTAATCAACACAAAGTCTTAGAGTACCGTCCGATTTCGGGACAAATACTACTGCTGCTCCCCAAGCTGACAAGCTCGGTCTGATCAGACCTTTCCAAAGTAATTCTCGGGTTTGACTACTTAACTCTTCTTTTTCTTTCGGGGCCATTCTTCTAATTGGATGTACTACTGGTCGGGCATTCGGAATTAGATCTATCCTGAATTCAATTTCTCTTTGCGGCGGTAAGTTTTCTACTTCTTCAAACACATCCGCATAGTTTTTAACGACCGGTATCTTTTCTAACGAAGGGGAGTAACTTCTAAAGAAGACCAAAATTCTGTTCTATTAATTTCTGAACCGTGACATGGTATATATATAGGTCCAAGTTTCGTTTCGACTTTAACGATTCTTTCGGCACATCTAACTTCGGCCTTATATTTTGTCAACCAGTCCAGCCCTAGTATAACATCAAATTCGGAAAGGTCCATGCCAATCACTTTAAAAAGAAACCAGTACCGAGAAAAGGAAATAGGTGCTTTACAATATGTACTGAGACTAACAGAACCTCCTATCGGGTTTTGAACTTTAATTGGTTCTTTAAGCTTTCTTCATTTCAATTTTAACTTGTGAACAGTGTTACCAGAAATGAAGCTACGTGATGCACCAGTATCAAAAAGTACAGAAACAAGAATATTTTTAATGGTAAGGGTACCTCCCAAGACGTCGGGTTTACCTGATCCATCGGTGGTAGCTGGCGGGGTCTTCCCGTCATACACATGAGCCACTTGTGCATTCTGCTTCAGAGGACAATTCCTGCTATAGTGCCCCTTCTTATGGCAGTTGTAGCATTCGGCTGAGTCTGGATTTGCCTTTGGCTTCCTCGGGGCTTTGGACACATTAGAAAAATGACCTGGCTTCCCGCAGTTGTAGCAATTTCCTTTGGGGATCCTTCCAGGTTTCTGAGTAGCGGCCGCTGTAATGCTAGACTCGGGCTGATCTGCTGAAGCCTTGCGCTTATTTCCAGCTTGGCTTTTGGCGCGGTCTTGGCTGGCGTGTCTTTCATCCATATCTTCATAATTGCAAGCCATTTCTACCAATTCTGAGAAGGAGAGTTTGATGTTGCTCATGGCTCTGTCATGGTACTTGCGCTTTAGCCCAAATATAAATCTCTTGTTCTTGGCTTTGTTAGTCATAATGAGCTCTGGAGCATAGCGCGACAACTGGGTGAATTTATTGAGGTAATCCTGGATAGAGAGATCTCCTTGCTGGAGATTAGCAAACTGCTCTCGCATCCTCTCTAAAGCCTGTTCAGGTACAAACTTCTCGTTGAACATGGTTTTGAATTGCTCCCAGGTCCTGACAGTACCTGCTGCATCCTCTGAGGTGATGGCATCCCACCACATCTCTGCTTCCTCCTGTAGGAGCCAAATACATAGTCGTGCTTTGTTGTTGGTTCCCAAACCCATGCCTTCAAAGATTTTCTCACAGGTCTTCAACCAAGCTATAGCCTCGGTCACTGTACCCGTGCCAGAAAAGGGTTTTCCCCCAAGGTTCCTATACCTCTTCGCTACTCTGTCTAGTTCAAAGTCCTCGGGTGCTGGTGGCTGAACAATAGGGCCTTCCACAACTACGGGGATATTCCCCCGTCCTCCTGCTGCTCCTGCTCGGCCTCCACGGCCTCCTCTAGCTGCTGCTCGTGTAGCCATCAGAAAGAGTACTGTATAAGCAAGAAAAGAGTCAAGCTTACAGATTTGATTATTTTCATTTATGATTAAGCAGGAGAACATAAGGAAAGGTAATGATGTACTAATCAAATTATTTTGCTAATCTGCTTAGCTCATTCTAGGACATTGCTAATCCTATCTCTAATGAGCTACTCGCCTTAGAACACTACTGATTCTATTCTGACGAGGTGTTTAATGTGTTAGATCCCGGAACTAAGGTTAACCTGGCTCTAATACCAACTGTGACGATCCCAAAATCCGAGGGGCGGTATTAAGGATAATCATTGGAATATAACACATTAATCATCATAGCAGAGTACAGATAATAGCAAAAACAGTAAACAGGATAACTTTACATGGATATGACAGCGGAATCACAACATGTAACAACATCAGAATAGCATAGCGTAGGATATAACTTAGTAAATAAAAAGGGAAGTGATCAGTCATCATCGCCAGAGGCGGAATACATACATGCAGTGAGACATAATAAGGGTATCAGTCTACATCGCCGAAGGCGGTACATATACATACAATAAGAAGTACGGAAAGTAAATCAGTCTGCATCGCCCGTGGCGGAATCATAATATAAGTACAGTAACGGCGGAAAATATCAAAGTCGTCTCTGTGAAGTCAACCTCGCCATGAGCCAAAATGCACTCTATGCACAGTGCAGAGCCAAAAACAACCTGTCACCTATGAACTAGGCTGCCCGTGTGAAAATAAGGGCACCCGCGTTTGCAAAGTGAAACAAACAACGAGTCGGTCATGGGGACTGGTATGAGGAATCTATGTAACAGTTAAACAACAATAATAGTAAATCATAGGACCACGCCACTTTCGCCGAACGGGTTTACTCCAGTGATTGCTAGTGCATTTAACACAAAGTAAATTCTTTAAAACAACACAATGCTTTTAAAAAGAATGAAGCCATTATAAGACTCAAGTCCCATCATATAATGCAACGCAAGCCGGAGGATAGAGTTTTACCTTATAATGGCCAAATATGCTTGGTACGTATAAAACAAAATCATTTGATATTATTACTAGTGCATATATGTTTCAAAAGCGAATAGCATCATAAATATCAATCATAGGCGACATGAGCGTCCCATGCCACTATGTCGCCATATATAAGTTACAATCGAATCCGTTATCTCGTATTGGAAATTGGATTTCCGTCATGAGTCGAGGCAAGGGGCAAGCTCCTCTCCGCTTCGAGACATTCTAGCAAATGCCTCAGGACTACACACTCTGGGCAACCCTGAATTCGGCTGGGCCGGTCCTCTCTTACGTTTGAGGATTAGTTATTCCTGAACACACGTTTCCCGGTCCTTACAGACCTATAATCGAGGCGCCTCGCATTCCAACAACCACATAGGTGAAAAATAGATATAAATGTCAAGGCTGGTAAGTCACTGACACCACCATAGCTAGAAAGAAACGTCGTGCTCTCCCAGCGGTCCGTATCCCGTTTTTAACTCATACCGAGGTGTGAGGCTCGCGAATCCACGCTATACACAAAGCCAGGCCACGTAGACCGTGCTTTGATCATCATCCACAAGACTTTACTTTGCAACAGAAGCCTTGATCATAGCATCTTGGCATGCCACATAGGCAATCCACTCCATACGATTGATTTCCATCGATATATAACCTCTGAGCTCATATGTCTCAGAGAAGGGCGTTAAGCAAAAGAATAAATTCTCCACCGCTAAATAGATATATATTTAACAGAGATCAACCAGTATAGAACAAAATCCAATGTCAGACACACAGTCCATTTACAAGTCCGTTCTAGGTCTGAACGAAACCGGAGGCGTCAAATTCCTCGTATATCCGTCCAATCAACACATACGTTCAGACGACTACTACTTCCGTCCCTTTCCGGTACCTACTCCGGTCAGGAACCTCAGCAGCGCCCATCCAACCGATACAAAGATCATCGGTCTTGAATCGTCTTTGCATTTTCCAATTCGAATCGTTCGAGAAATTATTTGAAATGAGGGTTAGCTCGGCCTTTTCAAATAATTCATGTAATTAGAATTTAAATCGATTCTTTCTATGGTTATATTATTCGACATCCATCATTCAGTTCTTTAGTGTTATTTTCGTGTCAAGCATATACAACCATCAAATATCAAACAATTCAAGCCCAATTGGTTTATTTGCAATCTATGTTGCTTATAATATTTCATAACGATTTTTCGCCATTTTTATTTATTTAAAAATGGCCATATTTAATTAAACGACGTTTCAGGTCGTGCCGTGGCACTGGCGCTGTTTTCCCCCTAATTTGTTTTACACATATCGAGAAATCTAACCGTTGGATTTCTACGAAGTCTATATCAGTGGGAAGATATTTGCAAAGCGAACCCAATGGTTCTAGTTTCGTGAAAATCCGACGGTCGGATCTTCCACACTAGTCGTTTGAAGTTACGGTTTCAAAATTCGAACTGCAACGTCGTTATTCGATTTAATTTAATTATATTTATATTTATATATTAATATAAACGATTCTAGCGCTGTTTTTCTTCGGATTTGAATTAAACATTCCGGACAATCCAACCGTTGGATTTTTACAAGGTTGGTGCCGTTGGGAAGATATTTCCAAGGCGAACCCAGCGGTTGCAGTTTCGGGAAAATCCGATGGTCAGATTTCTCATACTAATCGTTTCAAATTACGATTCCGAAACACGAACTACACGGCTTCGATTCCTTTTAATTATATTTATATTTAGATATATAAATATAGTTCATTCTATAATTCCAAGTATAATTCATTCTATATTTTCAACTTCGTTTTCACTTCAAATATTTCACTAACGCCTTAATATTTCGAAAAAATTCGCCATAACCTCCTTTGTACGGGGAGGGGTTTGAAAATTTATTGGGCCGCGTTAGGTACCCAATAAATCCTAAAAAGCATTCACATATTTATAGTGATATATTCTGGTGTTTACGGGGGAGCATGTATAGATAATCACTCCAGAGAATAAATTCGCGTCACCCCGTTTCCATGTGGAAATAAATAGTCCATGTGCCGTATCTAATAACTAGAGCAACGTGATTATTGTCAACTCCAGACCCATGTGGGGTTTTTATTAATCTGGCAGTTTATCGTTATATTTTATATAGTCCATATCAGTCATCAGTTCAACCTGTAGTATATAGTCATTGCAATACAAGCCTCTCGCTCGTATGGTAAATCTTCCACCTCGTCACACAAGCTCCAATTGCTTATGTGGAATGTGATGAAGTATGCCTATCGTCAAGAAGTATGCCATATAGTGTAGTTCAAAATTAATTGTTACTATCCTATGGCGATGTTTATTATTTCATACAGAATAACTAGCACTCCGCATCCAATGGCATTCACAGGAGTTGATATATAAATAAAATTGCGCAGCCAACTCATCAAGGTTTACCTATTTGTCGGGCACGCAAATAATTTCTTTACTCTACAGCTAATCCATTTTTCCTGTTCAACACATGTATATATATGCAGAACAAAGCCAATAATAATTTTTCTAGCAAACTATTATTTATTTCAACACGTGTGTATTTTTATCAAAGCATATACATGATAAAAGAAATATTTTTATCGTCAAAAATATTTATTCAACACGTGAATGTTTTTAACACTTCATATTCACAATAAAAAAAAATAGTTTTTATTGTCGCTTCATTTTATTTTTAAATACGATAACATTCAACACATGAATTTCAACTCGATGAACGAATTTCGATTCAACACATGAATATTCTCTATAGTTTGTATATATATAAAAATGTGATTTTTATCGCTAAAGCTATTTGTTTAAATTCAAATAATATTCAACACATGAATTTCAACTCAACGAATGAACTGCAACTCAACACATGAATATTCGCTATAGTTTGAATATATACATAAAAATGTGATTTTTATCGCTAAAGCTATTTGTTTAAATTCAAATAATATTCAACACATGAATTTCAACTCAACGAATGAATTGCAACTCAACACATGAATATTCGCTATAGTTTGAATATATATAAAAATGTGATTTTATCGCTAAAGCTATTTGTTTAAATTCAAATAATATTCAACACATGAATTTCAACCCAACGAATGAATTGCAACTCAACACATGAATATTCGCTATAGTTTGAATATATATATAAATGTGATTTTTATCGCTAAAGCTATTTGTTTAAATTCAAATAATATTCAACACACGAATTTCAACTCAACGAATGAATTGCAACTCAACACATGAATATTCGCTATAGTTATTTATTTCAACGAATGAAAATTATTCTAACACATGTATATTTCAGAAAATTTCGGCAGCATAACGACAAGGTAGTTAAAACCGGGACCGTCCCTAGTACGGCTCCTCGCTCTACCTTAAAACCTCGCGGTTTTTGACAATGGAGATCAGGCATCTAGTTCGCAGGCGGCATGTTTTATTTTCAATTCCACAATCCTATTCTAATTTGTTTCAACCACAAGAGGGTATTTTTCAACCACAAAGGTATTTTTCAACCACAAACAATTATTTCCAACCATTCATCATACCATATAATATCACGTCAATCACAAGCAATAAATATCGTCCATGGTCTGTGGACGAGGGGAGTATATATATATATATATATATATATATATTATAATTCACTTGCATTTCATCACAATTCAAAGCATATATATTTCATTCAACGCTTGTATAATTTATACATCGCTAATATAACTTATACAACACATGTACATGAGGTATACAATGCGTATATAATTTATACTTCGCTTATATAATTTATACAACGCGATTTCATTCACACAATTAGTTTAGATTCCTCACATTGGTTATTGCAGTGCTAAAAATCGTAGGAAGATCAGAAAAATCAGCGGCTTCTTCTAGAATGTAGAGAGCCTCCTTGCGGTCATGGTGTCTCCTGTTTCATCCAATTTCGTTAAAGAACGAAAAAGATATTATTTTTCAAAGTTTGCAACGCTTTATAGTGTTATTTTCATTTCTGAATAATAAAGGTCATACCTTTATTTTTGATTCAAAACTAGGTTAGCAAAATCCGTGAAATCCGTCGATTGTTGCTTCGATCAGGTAGTGCCACGTGGAAGGGCTACGAATCAGCTCCGTGTCGGTGGTGGTGCGGTTCCCTTCAGTGGTCGGAGGAAGGCGGCGCGGCGCTGGGAAGTCAACGACTTCCTCGACGTCGTTCAGGCGATTCCGGCGAAGGTGGAGGGCGGCGTTTGGTCGGATGTGGAGAGGAGGCGAAGGCGAGTCGAACTGGGGTGGTGGCGCGGCTTAGCATCGCCTGTGGCGGTCGGAAAATGGAGGAGAAGATTCGAGCTCGTGGAACAGTCGAAATCGGCTAAGGCGGCTAGGGTTTCTCGATTTTTTTTTAAAGAAAAATTCCTATTGGTCGAAGCTATATAGGAAATTTTAAATAGTGTTTTCACAAACGGACTCGAAATCAAACCGAACGACTGTCGCCCCTAGCTAAATACCCCCATTCCGGACACAATGGGATATGTTTCGTTGGCCAATTCGACTGTTACAGTCAGTTATTTTTTCAAATTACAGTATAAAACATTCAATATTCAATTTGAACGTACATTTCAGTTTGCCAGGGCCACAAACTGAATCGAAAAATTCCAGAAAAATAAATCTAGCTTTGTTTTGACAATACGGTCCTAACAAAATCAGTTTCATTGAATTTTGAGCTCGTTTGAAAAATGGCCATTTTTAGGTCGACCCATTTTAACAGAATTTGACCAATCACATTTTCTTTTGCCCCGCTCACATACTAGCTTCAAAAATTATGAAATTTGAAACTTAGCAATTATTTGACATCCCGGACCCAACAAAAGTGGTTTCGTCGAATTCCGAGGTCGTATGCAAAATATCAATTTTCAAGGGCTATATATGCTATATAGCGACCTTTCTGAAAATTCATTTGGCCATAACTTTTGATTCCCGCTATGAAACTTCGATTTTTCAGATTCGTTAGAAAGGTATTCATAAACAGATTTAAATATTTTCAGTTTCGCTAAAATCCGTTATATTTTCCACCCGGTACAGTCAGACAAAGATTGTATTCAAACTTTCAAACTGCAATACTATACCCAATTCTCTATTTTATTGAAATATACTATTTCAATTATTCAAATTCTTTGGTAATAACCAAATTTAAATTTTTTAAATTGGTTCACATTTTCCGGGTTATTACAGTATTTTAGTTTGGATGCTTCCTTCTGTCGCGCTTGCGAAGTTTTATGCAGTGGGATCAGGTTTAATAGTGGATTACGTGGTACGTGCCTGCTCGTTTGCCTCCCTTTCCAACTTTCAATTCTTTTAACCATCAGGAATTTCTGTCGTTGATGAGGGGGGTGGCCCGTATGCGCCTAGTACTCCTTAGTTGACTTACATTAGTCGTGTGTAGCTTAGAGCCAGTGAATTCTGTTGTTAGCTTTCTTAGCAGTTTTTGTTAGCATCCGTGCTTCGAATTGTCAAATGTAGACAGTCAATGACTTGGTTTGCGAGCCACCCGACGTGGAAGATGATGCTTCATCTTGTGGTTCTTTGGTTGGTTCATTGGATGCTTCCCCATTGTTATGCCTTCCTTCCCTTTTGTGTTTTTTTACTCTTGTTGTTGCTTCTATGATGATTTTATGGCTATATTGTATTGTTAGGGTGTTTTAGGCCAGCCTGAGTGGGTCACCCATTATGGGTTGGTCTTGTTGGTCGTTTGAGGGATTTCACCATTATCCTCATGATGGTGTTGTTTTCTTTGTCTGGTTTTTACTGGCTTGGTTTTTTGGCCATGTTAACATTGCCTTTTGCTATCTGATCTGTTGTCCATTTCATGGAGTTAGCTCATTTCACCCTTTCAGATGCAGTCGGTTAGATTCCTGACCGGCGAGGAAGCCAGGGGGAGTTAGACTGGCTCTACGAAGTGGTCATTAACCCATATGAAGTCATTGTTTCTTTGCCACATGTGGTTTTGTTGGACCAACAGTTTCCTTTCTTTAGTTTTTCCCCAGATCACAGGAGTCCCTTTATGTCCTCTTTGTGAATTTTTGTGGTTCAGTCTTGGCTACTCTTTCGGCCTACCGTGGCTATAGTCCCATGGGTATTTTGGCTTTGTCATGTGTTTTCGTTGAGTGGGTGGCACTTGATTGGCCCCCTTTCGGGTTTTCTCGACCGGTCTTCCTTGTTGATCGATTTTTGATGGCCTTTACATTGTTCCCCTCTCTTTTTCCTATTTCGATTGGGCTAGGGTTAGGTTAGTCATGCACCTCTATGCAAACTTGTCAACCTAATGAAAATTTTGCGGAGATAAAGACCAAACAGTCAATTATGACGTCCTTGATCAATGTCCCAGTATTCTCTACTCCCCCCTCTTTTTCCTATCCCTTGTGATACTCGGTGTAGACGAGATTACGCACATTAACAACCGCCTTCCTCGGCTCGCTAGGAACTCATCCTTCTGTCTTTTAGCTAACCATCACTGCTCCCAGTTCGGAGTTTCATCTTCCTCTAGTGAGGCGCGCTCCACCTCACTCCCTGTCCTCTCCCCGTTGGCTTTGCTTCTTGTGCCCACCTCGTTCCCGGTGCATCAAAGGGTAAGAAAGTGAAGGATATTACTTGTACTCTAAGGATTATTCGAACTCGCTCTTTAGCTTCCCAAGATCAAATTCTTAGAACCATTAGGAGTCACCCCTATATGATCTGATTCCCTTGGGGTCTTTTATTGTCTAATTTCTTATTGTATTCCCTATAGATAACCATCTTTTTCTGAGTATTCACGATGTTGGGAATGAGGCTTCTTCCTCGCACCTTAAACACATCATTAAGAAGCATTCTTCATTGTTGCTTTTCTCGAACCATTTGTGGGGTCAGAGGTACTTGGCGACCTCATTCATCTTCTAAATTTTGGTGGAGGCATGCATAATTTTCCAACAAGATTTGGATTCTCTGGGACAATGATGTCACAGTGCTTCCTGTTTTTGACTCTTCTCAGCTTATGTCTATAGACTGCTCTGCTTGAATTTTCTCCACCCAATTCCTTTTCTCTACGGTATATGCCAGATGTGACAGCGTGCAGCGTTTTGAGTTTATGGTAGGAAATCATCTCTATGTCTAACCAGGGTTTTGAAGCCTCCCTGATTGGGGGAGATTTTAACATCGTTACCTATCATGCTAAGAAATTGGATTGGTCATCTATTAATCATTCAACCATTGCAAATTCCAACTCCTTCATCATCCAATTTAGGTTGTTTGAAATTTCCTTTATTGGGCCAAAATTTTCTTGGTGTAATAACCAGGGTAAACCTAACAGGATCCTCTCTCATCTTGATAGGGTGTTCGGTTCCGATGGTTGGTTTGCGCTTCCTTTCTCTTTCTCCCTCGAACATCTTCATGGCACTAACTTGGATCGTGCTCCCCTGATTCTTAAGTGATCCCCATTTTCAGAATTGGGTCCTTCATTCTGGTTTCAATCTATGTGCTTTTCTTACCATCTCTTATTTTAGCAGTTAAATTTCTTGGGCTATTGTAGTTGAAGAAATCCAACTATCGCCTTCTACCTTAAGCTCAAGTGCCTCAAATCTTGCCTCTAGGCTTGGAACATCTATGTTTTTAAGAACATTTTTCATTATGCTCATTCGACCAAGGAAGCTTTCATTATGGCGAAGGCTTCTTTTGACATGGACAGTTCTCCTTCGAAAAAAGCAGTCTGGGTCCAAGCTCAGCTTGCTTTCAACTTCGAGTTAGAAATTGAGTCTGGCTTTCTTCGTTAGAAAGCCAGGATGAAATGGTCATCGATGGTGACTCCAACTCAAAAGTTTTCCGTTCATCTATCAATAAAAAAATCAAACTCTTTCTATTCACTAGATTTGTCGATCAGATCTATCTTTGGTATCCACCCCATCAAAGGTGGAGCAGACCATTATTTCTAACTTTTTGTCCCTCTTGCAAACCGAGTCTGCTAATTTCCCCGACACTGTTTTACTTTGGAATATCCCTTGTCTCATTCTTCCTTCTAAGGACTCAGGCCTTTCTTGTTCGCCCTCTAAAGAGGATATTCTCTCTTAGTTTCTCTCTTATTAAGGAGAAAGTGATCAGGCCATATGGTTTCAATGGTGCTTGAGAATCCCCAATCTTGTTTGGATTTTCGTCTGTTTAGTCTCTGCAATTTCTCTAACAAATATGTTAGGCTTGCGCCCCTCACGGAGTTGGTTTTATCCAGGGTTAACTTATCAATGGTAATGCCCTTATCTCATAAAAGTTGCTCTCCCAAATCGACAAGAAGGTTCACGGGTGCAATTTGCTTATCATGCTTGATATGACTAAAGCCTATAAGTTAGTTTTTCGTCATTCATGTTCTACGAGCTTTTGGATTCACTGAACCTCTTATTGACCTTACCTGGTGCCTTATTTCTATCTATTACTTCTCAGTTCTCATCAATGGAATGACTAAAGATTTCTTCTGTTCAGGAAGAGGCCTGAGGCAAGGAGACCTTTTTCCCCTTCACTCTATGTCATTGCTATAGAAGCTCTTGTTTGAGGGCTTTACCCCCTCATGATCGCACGGTAAGACAAACAATTTGGTATTCTTTTTTTCCTTGTCATTTCGTCCTTATCCTTTGCGGATAACATCATGATCTTCCCTAATGGTCACCGCCATTCCATCCGTTGTCTTATGACCTTTTTTCATATTTACAAATAGTGTTTAAGATAACTGACTAATGCCTCGAAGAGATGATTTGTTCCTTCTCGATCCACGAACCCTCAGAAGGTGTTATGTATCACTTCTTTCGTTGGCTTTAGGTTGATCGCTCTTCCCCTTACCTATCTTGGTATCGAGCACTATCGTGGGCATAAGATCAATATCCTTTTTGACCGTTTACTAACAAAGAAAGGAAAAAAAACTCGATGGAACTTTGTCCTTTTTCAGGCTGGAAGGTTGGTCCTCATCAAGTCTATACTCGATTCTATTAGGTCTAATGTTTTTGCATCCATAACGCCTATTGAATCCTTTTTTTTTCTCTTTTCGTTCTCTGGCCTGTTCTTTCTTCTTAGGAAGTAAATAGATGTAAGGAGGAATTATTGGGTTTCTTGGGAAACTGTCTACCTTCCTAAGTGTGAGGGTGACCTTGGTATGGTAAACCCCAGGATGTGTGTAAAGCTTATGCTTGTAAGCTATGGGCTCGCTTTAGATTCATTGACTTGTTATGAGTTTCTTCTATTCACGCCAATACAGGCATCTGCTTCCTTTTGACTATAATGGGGCGCTGTCTTATGCTAGTGAGACGTGGAAATGAATGCAGTCGGTTAAGTTTTTTCTGATAGACGTAGTCGGGGATTTTCCTAGAATGGCAGGCCCTTCTCCCTCAGGGCAGCATGGAACTCCGGTAGGGTTCCAATGCCTAGAAAACCCAACTTCTCCTACATTTGGAACAAGCGCACTCCTCCAAAGGTTTCTATCCTGATATGGAAAGTTCTCCATAATAGACTGCCATTAGATAACAAACTTATGAGAATTGGTATCCCTCTTGTTTCTCGCTGTCGTTGTTGTAATTCAAAGGCTTTGGAATCTCTCTTGCACCTTCTGTAGGATAGTGAGATGACTTTCGCTGTCTAATCTAACTTTGGGGTACTGATTGGTTCCTTGGTATTGTCCCTACCTCTCTTCCCTTCGCTCTTTGTGGGAAAAGGGTAAAGGCAAAAATCTATGCTTTATACTCTTCCATGTTATTCATTGTCTCTTCTACTAGCATCTCTGATACACTCGAAACAAGGCGATCTTTAATGGATCGCTTATGCTAACTAGTCCCATCATTCGGAGTGTGAACTCCGTCATCCATTTTGCCTTCGAAGGAAGGCCCTCCACGGCTCTCCTAAACCTCTTGTTTGCTACTTTTGCACGAGTCCTTGCCATCTCTTCATATTGAGGCCTTGCACGGGGATAGGATAGTTTTTTTAGCACACACTTACCCGCCCTTAGAGATTCTTTTAGGATGCACTTTTGTTTATTGTTTTATTATGCTCTTACCAGGACTATGCTTTAGGTGGTGGATTTTTAGTTCTTTATTCGATTTCTTGGGCTACGCTGGAGGTTGGAGTGGGATGCTCACTTCTGTGGTTAGGTTATTGGTCCCTTTTTGGGGGAGACCCTTTTACTTGTCCTTTCGGGGTGTGGCTCGTATTAGGTCTATGCACGGGTTTCTTTGCGCTTTGTATCCCCTAAGCCGGTTTTTCTGTTCTTTACTATTGGGGTTTTTGTATTTGTTGTTGTCTTATTTCCTTCTTATTATTTGTCGATCTGTATGTTAGGCACAGTTTTGTTGTACAGTTGAGTGTGCACTCTACGCACTCTTGGTCTGTTTTTGTGAACCAACAAAGAAATGCGTTTTTTCGTCACTTGGTATTTATGTTAATATTTCTTGTAAATAAACATCTTGTTGAAAAACAATGACAAATAGAACATGAACGATTATAGCCTTGAATGTAATAGTGGAAGAAGTTTTTCGACCTATAATAGGATACTACGCCAGAACTACCGTGGGGATTGAATGAAATCATGCTTTTGAAGAAATTTTGGATATGGCTATGGTTAAAAAAATTAGGAAATAAATAAAATATCATGAGTCACTATAGCGTAAAAAGAAAAATAAATCAGGTGATTATGTAAATAAATGTTTGAATAGAAATCCAAATTCAAAACAAAATACTAGCGATTATAAATCGGAGAGAATCGTTACCTTGGAAAAAAGTATACATTTTCACACTGTCTCACCAAAAACTTAGTAGATGACTGAAGAAAAACTGGTATTCTTTAGAGGAAGGTTAAAAGGGACGGAGCTGTGGGTATATTCGACCGTTGAAGTGATGTGCTTCAGGAAGTAACAACGAAATTAGGGAAAATCTGGATATTTATGACAGGACGAGGGTGAGTGATTATTTCGTAGGAATAGGAAAAAATGGATTTTTTACTTGCACTCTACAATTGATTGCTAATAGACATTCCAAAATCAAGTAACTCGATAAACCCGACAAAATATAATTTTAACAGTACGTTCGACATCCCCTCTCCTAATTTCAACCTTAAATTCGGGGTGGGTCGGCCGAATTCAAGTCTTAAATTCGATAAAGACCTTTGAAATGCCCTCTCATAATCAAATCTATAATGGCAATAACGATGTCATAAAAATTGGAGGAGACAAAATGTTTTCAAAATACCAATGGCGTGCTAAAAATCAGTTTTAGCAGAAGTCTTCAGAGATCAAGGGAAAAAAGCTAAATAATAGTAGTGCAATATATATGCTTCTATCTTTGATAATTCTATTAGTTTTGAATCAACAAATTTAAGTAATATGAAATTTGTCTTTAATATGTGATTATGTTATGGAGTGTTTACATAACCATGAAGAGATCATTAATAACCACCTTAATTTTTTTTGGAAATGCTTTGGTTGGCTTAGATGCCAAATTTAGTCAAATAAACTCAAAATAAAATCCACTAAAAGTGGGAAGTGCTAAGTGCACTAAAGTAAAGCACAAAGAAATTTATGTGGTTTAGATTTCAGACAATCCTACGTTTATGGGCTAACTCATGTATTGTCCTTCTTCTTCCTTACATTGTCATTTTAATGGCCAAAAGAGTACAAGAATATAATGTCATTTTCTAGAGAATTAATAACAAAAGTTATTTTCTCTCCAATAATACTTTTGTCTTTATAGCATGAATTCTCTTATGGATTATCACCCGTATTTTATACATCCTTGGTCCACTGTTAGATGTTGTCGCATGTCCTCATGTTGATTGTAATAATTTGCATGAGTTATTGATGTGACCATTTGTTGGAAAGTATGCTTTTGGTGAACAAGTATGGATCTCATTCCTTATTAATGCTCTCTTGATCTAAGCCATCCAAAATGTAGCATATAAACCCTAATTTGAGCGACTATCTCTTCACCATGTAGTGATGCTACAGAAAATTCCACCCATCATGATAGGCCAAAATATCATTTAAGCCTAAAAATATATTTCACTGAAATCAATTGAAGTGCAAACAATATCTCATATCGATTGATATATTTATAACTATTATAAGTATTTGTTGAATAATATTTATTACTTAAAAAATAATAATAATTTTATAATTAATATTTCATAAACACTAGTTAATATAGTTTATGTGTTAATATAAACAAATTACATATTTTAATTAAAATATAATTCATTTTTTTAGTTTTATAACCCATAATGTGTAAATTTGGTTTACAATTAATATTAAAATATTTGAATATTAATGTTCCTGTTTCAGTTGGTAGGTGTGTGACATTATGACCAAATTTATCACTTACTTGATTTCAATAAAATCAAATTTATTAATTAGGCATTATCTAGTTTTGACTTTTGTTTATACCAAAATCTCTTCTCAAAACTACATCGCTTATGATTTATGAAATTTGGCAATGACCAAAGCAGAAATACCATCCATATTTAGCTTTATTAGTCAAAATACAAAGTCTTTACTTCTATAATTGATGAAATGGCCTACTTAGATACTTTAATTTTGTGTTAACCATGATATAAACCCCATATAGCCAAAGGGACAGATCTATCCTTGAATAGTGCATCACTTCTAATACTTGTACTCGACTTATCATAGTAACTCGATAGGCATTGTACAATGATTTGACTATGATCAACACAGAGCTTTTATATTAAAGATTGATGATATATTTAAGTCGAGGGAAATGCTAAATCAATCATAATAATAATTTATACTAGTCCTTAGTTATTTTTAAATTTGGTGATACAAAATCACAAATTGATTAGAACAAATTTGCCAAGAATGGAAAGTAAATATTTTTATAATGGGAATGCATTGATTGCATTTGATGAGGTGGTAGAGGAATAAATGAAGGGATTAATTTCTTCCGTCTATGCTAAAGAAACGGATTGATTTACTTCCTAAGTTTGCACATTTGTTGTTATGGTAATTTTCCTCCATTATATTATTACTATATGTTGGTAATTTAATTGAAGACTCACATAGATTTGCACTGGCTATATATTGAGGGGTAGATTTTAGTGTAAACCCACCCTGGCCTGGAGCCAGTGATCCCCAATGGTGTCTCTTCTTGTTAAACCTGACTAAGGTTTGGATATGTAAACTCTTATTTTGTAATCTCTTGTAATTCTCTCATGTGGAATAAAATATCTCTCTGTTGGACTGGACGTACACTATCTCGAGGATAGTGGAACCAGTATAAATATTATGTCTCTTTGTTTCTCTGCTATAGTTATTTATTATTTTGTTGATGTAATAGAATAATTGCTATCAGATTAGATTGGTGTTCAACTGACAAATCTAGATCCTATTTATTGTGCTTCCGCATATGCTCAATTTTCACAACAGATTGGTATCAGAGCGAGGCGATTTGTTTTAAATTATGCACCAATTATTTCTACAAAGATTGGTAGATTCAGTGGTGATTATGTTATTACTATTTTGGAGAAAAGGAGATTATGTCGAGAGTGAAGAGGATTCCAATCTGGGAAATTTGACGTGATATGGAGTTTATTGTGAAGAAACCCTCTGATATGGATGAGGGAAGATGGAAGAAGACGAAGAAGAAGGCGGGTGACGGTTGAAGTACCTAGTCCACAGCAAGGTGGAGAGGTTAATATGGTCACTGCTTATGGTCCTAAGGTGGAGGATCATGGTATCGACAAGGGTCTAGATTTTGATGATGCTCGAGGGATCCCGGAGATGAAGAGATCATGTCAAACGGAAGACAGATGTCGAGTTTTGAAATCCACAAAGACGATGGAGATCTTGTGGTATTGCAAGCATTTTTAGACCGTTGGTTGATGCACGGTGCAACTCAGGTGGTAGATGCATCTTTTGCAGGCGGTGGGTTGTGTTTGTAATTGATGTGTGGTCGTACTCCTTTCAAATCGACTGGGTGTATCTCGTTTCCCTGAAATCGAGGTTGGTTTTAATTGAGAGTATAATTTTTTGGCCTTGGTGGTGTTGAGATTACTTTGGAATCTGTCTTTTTTATTTTGGATATTTGCAACATTTTGTTGGCGGGCGGGGACGTAGTCTGAGCTCATTAATAATTGTGTGATGGGGGGTGGCGTTGCTGGAACCCATTTGGTAAATATTCATTTTTTGTTGTGTCTCGTTGTGAGATTTTGATTGAAGGTGGAGTTCTGTTGAAGAGTTTTATGATGAGAAGAGAATTTGACTCAAGGTGGGGTGCTGGAGATATGTGATTTTGCATCAAGGTGGAGTGTTAAATTTGGTGATAAACAATCACTAATTGATTGGAACAAATTTGCAAAGAATGCAAAGTAAATATTTTTATAATGGGAATGCATTGATTGCATTTGATGAGGTGGTAGAGAAATAAATGAAGGGATTAATTTCTTCCATCTATGCTAAAGAAACGGATTGATTTACTTCCTATGTTTGCACATTTGTTGTTATGGTAATTTGCCTCCATTATATTATTACTATATGTTGGTAATTTAATTGATGACTCACATAGATTTGCACTAGCTATATATTGAGGGGTAGACTTTAGTGTAAACCCATCCTGGCCTGGAGCCAGTGATCCCCAATGGTGTGTCTTCTTGTTAAACCTGATTGAGGTTTGGATATGTAAACTCTTATTTTGTAATCTCTTGTAATTCTCTCATGTGGAATAAAATCTCTCTCTGTTGGACTGGACGTACACTATCTCGAGTATAGTGGAACCAGTATAAATATTGAGTCTCTTTGTTTTTCTGCTATAGTTATTTATTATTTTTTGATGTAATAGAATAATTGCTATCAGATTAGATTGGTGTTCAATTGGCAAATCTAGATCCTATTTATTGCGCTTCCGCATATGCTCAATTTTCACAACAGATTGGTATCAGAGAAATTTTTGCATAACAGTTATATCAAGCAATATAAAATTGTCATTTGAATTATATTATATTTATTTAATAATTACCAGTAGTAACCATAGGTGATCCCAACCACCATAAGCAATACACTGTCTAATATTTGAAAAGAGTTATGTATTCCAGTATCAATGGATAAATTGATATCTAGTCTTGAAGCATATTAACTAGAAATAATAAAAATGGTATTTTTATTTTCAATGTAATAAACTTATCATGATTACAACATTGTTTAACTACTATCAAAAATCATATCATTTGTGGATTTATATCAAATATGCTCTAAACTAAATTAATTAATATAACTACATTATATCAAGTATACAATAAGAAGAAAATACCTTTGATTTCAAACAAGATCGATGATTATTTTATTTATATGTAACAAATTACATAATTGTCTTAGGTATTCTTGTAATCTGTTAAATAAGTAGAATGGTTCTACGGCTCTACTAGCTACATTTACGATTCAAAATTACTTTGTAATTAGTAAAATATCTTAGGTAACAAATACTGGATCTGGTACTCATATATGTAATTCATTATAAGGGCTTAGGATGCCAGCATCTTGTGACAAAAGCGTGGATGAGTCTCCATGTTCTTAATGGATTTATTATAGATGCAACTATACTAGAAGATTATGATTTAGTTTTGGCTCGTGGAGTAGTATTAATATCAATAATTGCTATTTTGTAAAAAAATTATATGTAGGATTGTTTTTGTTTCTAAATTGTCTAAAGTTGGTTGTGTATTTCATTGTGTAAATAAAATCATGAACATTAGTTTGAATGGAAATAACGTTTGCATTGTTATTTTTATAAGTGACATTTTCTTGATTAATATCGATTATATGTGTTATGTTAATAATTTTTCTTATAATATAAATGATAGTTATCTTTGGCATTGCATGCTAGGTTATACTAGTGAAATGGATGCACAAACTAAAAACTAAATGTTTTCTTCCATCGATTAATTTTGAATCTTTGGATACATATGTGTCATGTCTTAAAGGTACAATGACCAAATACCCCCTTAGTGAGAGCAATGAAAGAGTTGTTGCTGGCTCTAGGTTAGTACATAATGATACACATGGTCCATTGCCTCTAGTTAGCAAGGATAATAATTCTTACTTTGTTACCTGTACTAGTGATTTTTCGATAATGAGATATGAGTATCTTATGAAGAACAAATCTAATTATATGAATTTTTTTATGAATATAAATATGAAGTAGAAAATGAAACCGATGTTAATACCAAAGTTCTTTAATCAAATCGGGGAGGTGGGTATTTTGGATAGTATTCCAACAATACATAAAATATAATAGGATTTTCTCCAAGGTCACCCACCTTATACACCATAAGATAATGGTGTGTCAGAGCGAAGGAACCCAATTACATTATATATAGTTCGTTCCATGATGGGTAAAGCCAAGTTACATCTATCTAATTAGGATCAATATGCACTAGAAACTACGATGCATATATTAAACTTGTCACCCACTAAAGCTTGGCATAAAACACCATATGAGATGCAGTGCGGTAAGAAACCCAGACTCAAATATTTGAAGGTGCGGGTTTGTGTGGAACTCATTAAGAATGTTTGTCCGAATAAACTAGAAACAACATCAATACTCTGTAAATTTATCGGATATCCTAATAACTCGATGCGGTATATGTTCTACAATATCGATGAACAATAAGTTATTGGGTATCAACAAAAATTAGTTTTAAAAAAAGCAATTTCTATTAAAGGAAATTAGTAGAGGTTACAGACTTGGATGAGATCGAAGAAAATGATACTAAGGCTAATCCAAATAGGATGAACTAAGTCTATTGGGTATATATTAAAAAGAAACCTATTGTAGGTTAGCAGAGGACCTCGCACCAAAGAGATACTACAATTTTCCTACGGATGGAAATAAGAAAGATCATGCCTTAAATGATGAATTTTTTTTATCTTTCCTATGAGCACTACAAGTTAAAGAATTTCTAGTATGGCTTGTAGCAATGAAATCCATGATAGATTTTAGGTACGAAAACAAAGTTTTGGACCTTTTTAAACATACTTAAAAGGATAAAATTCAGTAGTTGCAGATGGACTTTTAGGAAAAAAGATAAATGCAGACGAGGAAGTAGAGACCTATAAGTCAAGACTTGTTGCAAAAGGATCTTTCCAAAATCATGTTATTGATTTTGGAACTTTTCCCTTGTATCCATGCTTAAGTCCACTTGGATCATGCTAGCAATTAGTACATTTTATTTTTATGAAATTCAAAAGCTAATGTAAAGACGGATTTTTCAAATAGTGATTTAGAGTAAACCATTTATACACTGCAACCTAAGAGTTTTATTGTTGATGGAAGTGATGGTAAGACTTGCATGTTTTTAAAGTCCGTTTATTGACTTAAACATGCTTCAAGAAGTTGGGACAAGTGTTTAAATAAAGTAATTAAATAATTAGGTTTTTGTGGAAAACATAAAGGTAGTGTGCATATATAGAAAAGAATGGGACAATGCTACCATATTCCTAGCACTCTAAGTCAATGATATATTATTTATTGGTAATGTCACTTTATTGTTGCTATCAGTGAAATCTTGACTTTCCAAGAACTTCTCTATGAAGAAATTGGGAGAAATAACTTATATGCTTAGTATAAAGATCGATATATATTGGACCAAGAGGTGGTAGGGATTGTCATAACCCTGGTACTGGTGCTATACTGAAAAGGTCCTATGTGGAGAATTCCAAGCATGGAAACATACAAAGAAACATGGAATCATTACTTGGAAGAAAGACTCTCCTCATAACGATAATACTAGTAAATCGGGCAAATAGTTATGACTTTATGCTTAACAATAAGGCCTTTAGTTGGAAAATTTCCCATCAAGAAACAATAGATTCCGTGGTGGAAGCCAAGTACACAACCCTCAATGAAGTAGCTAAAAAGACAGTCAGAATGCAAAAAAATTTAAGTAAGCTTTAATAATTACCAATATCATAAATCTTGTTGCATTGTTCTATGAAATAATGCAGCAAAATAGATTGCATAGGATCCCAAAACATAACTAGTTAATTCATATTCTTTGGAAGTTCCACCTAATTAGAGATTTCGTTGAGTAGAAACAAGTTATGACAAAAATGGTAGATGCCAAAGACAATGTAACATATCAATTCACTAGAGGCATGCCTTGGTTGGCTCTTGTCAGTCTAACTAAAGAGATGGGATTGACCGTAATTGGCTATAAGTGCAAGTGAGAGATTGATGGAGTTAAGGGTATATCCTAGGGATAATTGTATAATTTATTATAAATTAATCAACTTTATAATTTATTATCATTCGTAATAAAGGTCATTTTATTTTGTTATATATTTATTATAATGTTTCATAAATAATAAAGTGCTCAATTAAAACATATATTTAGCATAAAATAAACAAATGGTGTGTTTATGGTAGCAATTGCAACTAGTTTAGATCATGAGTATTGTATTAGTATATTTATTTTCATTGTATAAAATTACTCATAATTACAAAATTTCGTAGTTTTTGTCACGAAACATACTATTTATGGATTTATTTTCTATAAGATATTTTTAAATAAATTAATTAATATAACCAACCACATTGTATCAAGTATATAATAGAAAGAAAACAATTTTGACTTCAAATGAGATTGGCTATTTAATTAGATATATGTAATAAATTACAAATGTCTTTAGGGCATACTCCTAACACTATCAAAGAAGTAGAATAGTTTTATAGATGCATCGAGCATTTAAGATTTAAGATTGCTTTATAATCAATAAAATATCTTAGGTATTAGATATTAGATCCGATACTCATGTATCCAATTCATTACAAGGGCTTTAGAACTAGCATCATATGGCAAAATAAGAGATGAGACTCCAAGTGGTTGATGGATTTTTTGTAGATGGAACGATAGTAGAAGATTATCATTTATTTTTCCCTACTAAAGTAGTGTAAACATTAAGTAGTTCTTTTTCGTAAAAAGCTTTATTTATGCAATTATTTATGTTTCTATATTGTCTAAGACTGAAATGTTAAATAAAGACATGAAATTAGGTTACATGAAAATAAAAATTCTGAGGGTATCCTCAAAAATGACATTTTGTAATTATTATAAATATATGTGTCCTGTGAATAGTTTTTCTAACAATTAAATGATGGTTATATCTGGCATTGCAGGCTAGGTAGTATTGGTGAGAAATGATTAGATAAATGTAAAATTGAGGGTTTCATTTGATTGACGGATTTTGAATTTTTAATATGTGTGAGTCTTGTCTCAAAGGTATAATGATGAAACACCTCTTTAGTGGAGGCAATGAAAGAGTCGATGAACGCTTAAGGTTAGCATACAATGATTTTGTAGCTCGATGCCCATATGTAACAACCTAGATTTTCTAGTCATTTGAATCATAATATTTAAATTTGTTTTAAATATTTTATTTGGAATATTAATGGATTTTAATATTTAATTCATTTTTGTTAAAAATGAAGTTTAAACGTTATAATTTATATTTAATTTAAAACGAGCTCGAAATGGCACGGTAGTTCGTAATATTGAGTTTTGAACTTTAATTGAGTATATAGGATCTGATATAAGTTGGATTTCTGCGAAATAAGAAAAACGACTTGCTGATTGTAATTTTCATATGGAAGAGAAAATCCGAGATTTCATGTTATAGATTATTAATTATGTCCATATAAAATTTTAAAATAGTTGCTATGAAAATCGTTAACAAACGATGACGTTTATTTAATAAATTTAAAAGGGTTTTAAATATATTTGGATACCGCTTAACTCGAAAGTGTTAATATTGATTTATAAACCCATATTGGTTAATATTTGAAGCTATATGCTAACCTTATTTGAATATTTACGATAATAGTTTTTATTGTTTAATCCGATTATTTTAGGATTTATATATGTTATTTATATTATATACAAGCCTTAAAAAAAGTCATTTTGCAAACGACCTTGGTTTTCGACTTGTACGAAACCAATTATGTGAAATTCCGATGTTGTATGTGACAATGGTAGCCATAAACGCTCTGATTTTTATTTAATCGTTTTGTCGATTTAAATTGGAAATTAAGAATAAACAATTGTCTAACGAACTCCGTTTTTAGCGAAAATGATTTTATTAAATTCGTAATAATTTATTTTGTTAGTATTTCAATTTTCAAGTTATTTGGATTCACTTTGTGATCGTACACAATTTAAATGTGTGTCGATTCACATGTATGAGTTATAAAGGAATTTTCATAGATGATCTCGAAATTTGACGAAACCTTTTCCATCATGTCCGAAATATTGTTTTATGCTAGGGTGTAAATTTTTATCTTGTTCGAAGGTTGTCTATAGTGGTTTTTATAAGTTACTTCAACCCAAAGTTTTATATATTAATATTATATTAAATTCATGCCATATATATACATCTTTTGTCATCCAAAATGGGGTCAAACCCTAAACCCTGTGAGTGCATGGTTAACCAATTTCAACGCCTCCATTTTTATCAATGAACGGATGAGAACATCCATCTATCATCCTCCAAAGCATTTCAATTCACTTAACTAAATCAAAACCACTTAACTGCAAAAGTATACAGCTGATCGAGAATTTCTCTTTAACCCGCGATGATCGTAATTCGTGCTTTCTAGTGGTCGGGGCGGAATCTGAAAGGCGTGGCCTTCTTGTGGAAACTGCAGGCAGTGGATGGCATTAGGAGGAGTAAGGTTCAGGTCAGAAATCAGCGGGGGTGCAGCGCGGGTCTTGGTCACCGTGGATGATCTTCCGGTGGTGGCATGGTGGTCATCAATCGGATGGTGAAAGGCGTGTGCGGTAAGGAGTTACGAAGAGGAACAGAAACGAAGTAGAAGGGAAAGCTTAAAAATAAAAATCGGGCACATTCCAAGTAGTGTAGAAACAGAAGTCGGGAAAATTGGAAACAAAGCCACGTGGAAGAAAAAAATAATAAAAAGGGGAATATGTGCGTGCTGAAGTAATTTGGATCGAGCGTGGTACTAGGTTTCTTGAATGAGCATGATCGCATGTAAAAGATAAAGAAGGAGGCAACCGTAATTACCTAATAACGTAATTAATTTGAGTAAATTAATAACTTAGAATAATTAATTAATTGAATCATGGATTTATAAATGCTATAGCCCGCTCATATATTATCAGAATCCGACCAAACAAGTCGCAATGGAATCGTCTTGATGAGCAGAACATTATGGAATAAATTTGGACAGTGCATGAGATAGTTGAAATTTACAGTTAAACTGAACGACTGTATAATTTAACTCTAACCGAACTGCCTCAACGATAAATGAAATCAAAGCGAGTTAAAGTCACTCATTTCTTCCCACTTATATTTATATAAGACAAGTTTTATAATTTTGTGTTATGGTTGCTATTGGTTGATTTTTTGTTAATTATATATTCATATATTGATTAAACCGATGAAATTAAACGTTGTTTAATTTCAGTGAAAACCCAAATCGTTATTTAACGATTAGAACCAACTAAGATAACTTACCTTGTTGGTCACGTTTATAAAATAAGCGTGTTTAATTTAATGAATTGTTTGAATGGTTGTTGTTGCATTAAATTATTATTATTGACTGTTACAGAAATTATTAGTTTAAATTTAATAGTTCTTATTGATTGATTTTATATGCGGTAGCACATTTGGATGTAGGGTTTGACAGGTTGAAGAAATCCAATAGGATTTCTCAATGATACCGATAATGTTTATCAGTATGATTTGTTGTGTTCATTTGAATGTGAAATTCATTTATATTTCACAGTCTGGTACTTTAGCAGACATTGACCTCTTTAGTACCGACGAAAAGAAAAGATTTTTGAAATCGACATTAAATTGATTGCGAACGTTTCAAAGTTTTGATTTATATATTTGAAATACAATGTTTATTTTAAAATAAATGTCGAAGATTTATTTATGTTTTTATAATTATTTAAGTTATAAATAAATGGGAATTCCAAGATATTAATAAATAAATTGTTAAATGGTATAGATTAAATGGGAATTTTAAAATAATTGCGAAGAAGGGATTTAGTGGCGTAAATGGATTTTTTTAAAGATATTGAAATAAACTAGTGGAATTGGAAATATACAGGAATTGGTTTAAAAGAGTTGAATGGTGAATTTTCGTAGTTAATGAACATTTTTTTGTAAACATTGTTTTAAATATATGAAATGTGATTATTTAACATTTCGTGAATGAGATTGGCAAATAAATAGAACTGAAAATGCACATTGATTTGGAATGTAACTGGATTTGGAAAATACTTAAAATTTAAGTTTTCAAGTAAAGATTTCCATCAGGGAGTTGTTAATGGAATACATATAAACTGAGGTATATGGCGAATGTTATGAAATGGGTTTATATAATAAAAGAAATTGTCGAATTAGAATTAAATATTACTAAATGGTTTACAAGATTATATTTGCAATTAGAAAGACAATCATAAATGAATGGTTGAGATAATTAAAATGAATGGTTATGGATTTATAAATGAATGGTTATGGATTTATAAATGAATGGTTATGGATTACAAATAAATTGTTATGGATTATAAATGAATATATGGATTACAAAATGAATGGTTAAGAATTTTATATACGAATGGTTAAGTGTTTTATATGCGAATGGTTAAGGAATTTATAATAAGAGATTAATGTTTTTGATAAAATAAAAGGTGAACGGTTTAGTAAATGGATTCGATAAGATTTATTTTGAGAAGTTAAGTTAAACTATTTTAGTTGATTTTATGAAATGATATTTTTGAATAGAATTGGAAATGATTAGCGAGATTATAAAGAAATATAATCATTTTGAAAATGGTAAAAAGGGAAATGTTTTCCAAATTGGAAGTTTTTAATGTTTAATTAACGACTGGTAAATTAAAGAGGCTGAATGATGTTGGGTACCGAACCGATAAATTTATTTTATTTTTTATGGATGAATAGTTGTATATTTGACAGTTAAATAACCGACTATCAAATTTGGCATATACGATTGTTGGCTCGGAAAGACCTGGATCGAATTTATATTTGAAAACCATTCCAACTAGAAAATACGTGAAGATATCAAATGTTGGTTGAAGATGGAGCAAATGAAGACCGTTGATCTTCATGAGCGGAAGAACTACTTGTTGAATTTCTCTGGTTAGCTCCCAGAGATATTTCGGCAGTGATTTTGTCGTTATTGAAATCTTTGGATTGCAAGGACCACTCGCTACTAATCTATAGGGTGTTACCTTGGATGTGGTAGGAAGGTGCCTTCGGTCATCCTATTCATGGATGACTTGTATTGACGGATGTCTGATAGAGTATTTCCAAATAGATCACGTACATTGATTTCTTCAAACATACCAAAGTTGTGGCGGAGAAGGGCCCGTCTATTAGCTTAACAACTAGAGTATTTTTGGGGACGTCAATTAGTGATTTTCTTGACGATATGACATTCAAAAATAATGGTGGTCAGGTGTTCTAAAGATATTCATGACCTCAAGCCTCGTTAATCAGGAAATTGCATAAAATCGGATGGGTCGCATGGCTATATGGGTCACTCCTATTAGAGTGTATTGTCACCATCTAGAGAATATTCATATTTGTTCTTCTTTTTGCATCTATATCTCTGGGGAACGATTATGGTGCTAGCAACCGTAGGTGGTAATTATTGATTCACAATATTTTCGATTCATGACAACATAGAAATGAAGGCCAACGAAGATCATATTGAAGAGATAAGTGTCATATATATATATATATATATATATATATATATATATATATATAGTTGTGTTAGAAAGATGTTAAAATCTATCCTCATAGTATAACATAAATGAATATATTTTTAAATATATATATATATATATATATATATATACACACACATATGGCTAGAAAGTAGCGATTTACTGGACTTGTTTCACTAACCAGTCGACTGGTGAAAACCAGACCATTCGACTGGTCAGTGAACCAAAGCCCAGTAATGATTAGTTTTTCTTCATATATATATATATATATATATACACACACACACACACACACACGCGATCTTCTTTGATCAACCAGTTGACTGGTGAAATGTAGATCAGTCGACTGATTCAACACAACACCTATTTATATGAAGAGTCACCTCTTTTCATGAATAAATTTCTATTCATCTTTAAATAGAAATGGCCTTATCTCTTCATTGCAATTATTCGTGAAAGGTCGCTACTCTTTGATTATTATATAAACGACTTAATCTTCAATTCCAAACAGCCGATTCTAACTGATTCTATTCTAATTTCTGATTTACATCTCTATACTCTCCGGCACTCTAAAAGCTCTCTAATATTCAAATTTCTTATTGAATCATTGAAATTATTTCATATCTCTTGATTCAATAAGAATTATACTTCCTTCAATATTCACAAACACATCACATATTTGAGGATAAGATTATAGGAAGGGTGTACTTAATCGTTGGCTATTCAGTTGTTGATACGAGAACACATTCAGAAGTCAAAACTCTTCTGTAATTTGTGAAGTCCTGTATTGATGCTCAGGAGGGGACATCCTTGTTGGTGCTCGGGTGTATTGTGACATATTCCTCTGGGTAAAGAGAGGGCGTTATTTGTGAATTCCGAAGAGGAGCTTCTGGACTAGACGTAGGATGTGAAGTCCAAACCAGTGTAAAATTCTTGGTGTCTTTACTTACTGCATTTATTTATTTGAAATATTCTATATAGCTTAGTTTTACCTACATATTGTATTAAGTATATCATTGGCAATTCCGCTTAAATCCATATATAAAGATCCTTAAGTCGTACACGACTTTTCATTTGGTATTAGAGCAAAATCAAATTGCTGACATATTTACTAAACCCCTATTGTAGAATACTCTCATAAAAATTCGAAGAGAACTAGGTATTGTTTCTTATAAAGATCTTTGAAAACTTATTCTCTATTACTCTCGATTACTATTTTTCTCGTGGCATTTATTATTTTTTATCGATGACAAAGGGGGAGAATAGTGTGTCAATATATTAATTATATGATCATATGTATGATATGTATGCTATATGCTAACATTTTGTTACAGGAAGTCGCACGGTAAGTATATGTTATATTATGAACTAAAAAAATGATGCAGAAATTTGAGCTAAATATATATACAAGCATACATTCGGGGGGAGATATTCAATATTTCAATAGAATGCAAGATGTTGTCATTAACCAAGAAAGGGGGAGAATGTTGATTCGCGATATTTTTGATTCATGACAACATAGAAATGAAGGTCAATGAAGATCATATTGAAGAGCTAAGTGTCATATATATATATATATATATATATATATATATATATATATATATGTGTGTGTGTGTGTGTGTGTGTGTGTGTGTGTGTGTTTAGTTGTGTTAGAAAGATGTTAAAATCTATCCTCATAGTATAACACAAATGCATGTATTACACACACACTAGATTAGAACCCGTGCTTCGCACACAGAGAGTGTTAAATGTTGTTGAGTGAATAGCGTGGTATTAGGAGGGGAAATATCTTGTCATTAGAGTTACATAGATGTTGAGAGAAGGTACAGTTGAAATTTTCAGAAGAATAACATACATGGTGGGTCGTGGTTAGCACGAGGAACATGGGATAATCATTGGAGTACCATAATATGTTTTTGAGTTTTTCTTACATTGGTATGTCAATGAGTGTCGAGTGCAAATGTGTTTGTATTGAGCGTAAACTCAAGTGTCGTATGGGAAAAAGAAATAACCATGGAGGCATATGTAGCTATAAATGTGTCTTCAAACAAAGTATTTATATCAATTGAGCTACTGGTTGATATTTTTCCATTTTTCATACTAAAGATGCAGCTGTTTTTTCCATTTTTCATACTAACCATGGAGGCATATGTAGCTATAAATGTGTCTTCAATGCGTGTAGGCTGTTTATCCCTAAAAAGCATGTGTATAATTGGTGTATCAAATCTTCGTAAGACCTACGAGGCGACCGCTTCAGGGCTCAAATATGCACGGACGATCCAAGACACTTGGGTCATTCGTGCAGGGTAAAAAGCAACCCCACAAGACCAAGATCAAACGTGTCAATAAAGTCTGAGCACGACAAGGAAGGACACACAACATCAGAACTGATGGGTCGCACGCCAGCCATGCAGCATGGCTCGACCATATAAAGAGATAATATAGCCCAAGCACGCTTGGAAGACTCATGTTTGATATAAGAGTTGTTGTTCCAATATAAAAGGGTGGTTGCACACAACCAGGAATATAATATAAACTAAAAAGTACGAGCACAGTTCAAAGGATTGGACGTCCATATCTGAAGAGGCCGATCGCTCATATCAGGAAAAGTTACTTACCTCTATGTCAAAAAGGCGTTCAAATGCTCAGGCATACGGAGGACTTAACAAGAACGGTTAGTTTGACTGCTCATTAAAATGGTTTGGATTAACTCGACCATGGGGAAAGGTCATATGTACAAGGCAAGGAAAAAGATTGGTTTTAACCGCACGTTCCACTCTGCAGACATCGATTCATACTGCTCTGATCATAGCAAGGAACACAAAGACGCCAGAAGTCGCACATGTCTCCTATGTCTGCTCGCTTGTTCTTCAATCAGTCACCAGAGCTTCAATCAGAATGCTACTTATCGGTCAGTCAGATAACAGCTCCTAAAGGGTCGCATTTACATTCTATTCTATAAGCCTTGATCATTCGCTTACGGGCTACGATACTAATCGCCCGTTCATCTGTAATCAGATGAGCTACATCAACCATATAACACCAATCAAACAATCATTAAAAGGTTAAAGCATGGCGCTCGGTCGGTCGCCTATGCACCAATTCAATGGCTATAACTAATTGCCCGTACACCCCATGCAAAGCCGCTCATTCAAACGACAAGGGTCTATGAAACCATTTGTACCCATAAAGCTTGATCGCATGAGGAAACTGAATACAGCTGTCGCCAGTTGGCTGCAGCTAAGTGGTGGCATATTTGTAATTAAGGAGACAAGCGACCCATAGTATGCATATATGATTTTCAGATCATTTCCTCATAGGGATACACCTATAAATAATCCATGGTTCCATCATAAAGGGAACCCTTTTGGCCTCCACGAAGTGCTATAGAATTCTCCCCTCCACCAATCCTTAAGCATTCCAATCGTCATCTTCATCTCCATTGGAAGATCATTCATCCACTTGGCCATGGCATCCATCGAGATCACCTAAGCAACAAAGATATTGAAAATTCTCCTTCTTCCTCTGTCGGCTTACTCTTCTCCTCCACCAATCTTATCATTTCTTCACTGAAATACCAGAAGTCAAATGAGATCTATATGTGAGGAAGAGAATATGTTGTAAAAAGAGAGGATGTATGAATAAAGAGGGTTTATATGCTTTGTAATCATTGTCATGATAATGCAAGCTATCCTCATAGTGGACATATGCCTAGCTTAGGGCCGAACCACTCTAAAAATCTTGTCTTCATTTTACTTTCCTCGCACTTTTACTATCAACTCTTTAATTGAGAACGACTCCAATTACTTTCCAACCACTTTGGTGAAGTACGATCCTTGTACCCTTGGTGTTTGAGCCATTTTTGGTGAAAACATTTGGTGCCCACCGTGGGGCCCTACTTGTATCTTTTCCTGTTGAAGCCCAACAAGATTTTTTTTAAGGAAAAGGCTTGCTTAAGGTCATGGATGTGCCGAAGGAAGTTACTTGTAAAACCGTCAACTTCACCGGCAACGTTAATATTGTCACATCGCATACCACCCGTTTCAAGGTAGGAGAAGCATCAAAAATTGAGGTAGCTATAACTAAAAGAGAGTTGGAAGAAGCAATGGCAGGACTAACGAGTCAAATAACTATTGCAAGCAATGCAATGATGACGAAACTTGAATCAATGCTTGCTATTCAAGTAGCTACCGCATAAACCACCCTAAGTGCTACTTGTTTTCCACCCTCTCAAACGAGTCACACACACGGTATCGAATCTTCTGCTTCAAGCGCGAAACAAGGGAATTCTATTCAGGAAATAACATATCATGCTAATTTGGACCGTGAAAAAGCTAAAGCACCTATACATAACTGCCTCGATGACACAACCTCTCAACGGGTAAGTGATCCCACAAAAGAAGCATTTCTCCCAAAAGAAAGCCTAGATACCCTGCCTCCAGATCATAATTACAAGTCTAGGCGAGAGTCTGGTGAGGAAGAAAGCGATCGTTCCACGGATTGGAGCAAAGAGTAGGAATATATTTTAGGAACGGCACACGAAATTGTGAAGGAGAGTTTGGAGAAAAAGGATAATCTAAGAGAGTGGGAACTTTTTCCCACCAAGACTCCACTCACCGAAAGAATCAAAATGGCTAAATATTCACAGAAATTTAAACGTCGAACATTGCAATCCTATAACGGGACAAGTGATCCCAATATGTTCTTATGAAAATATGATCAACATATGAACGGGGTGCGTGCTACCGAAGAGATCAAGTGCCTGTATTTCCGGACTTATTTAGAAGGAGTGGCATACCTCTGGTTCACAAAGCTACCGCCGAAGTATGTGGACGACTTCGCTACCTTGGCTAGGCTATTTAGTAAGTAGTTGAGGTTCCAAGTAGCCAGAGCTCGGGATGCTATGGAACTATGTGAACTATAACAAAGACCAGGAGAGTCTGTCGGAGCCTTTCCCACACGCTTTAATATGGCAGTGACTAAAGTTGAAAATTATGAGCCTCGTCGGTTTTAATGGCTTTGAAAGGGGCCGTATGCAAAAAGACCAAGTTAGGGCGGTGTATTTAGAAAAAGAAACCAGGTACACTCGAACAACTACTCAATAAAGCTAAAAAGTATATGAGTGTAGGAGAGAATTCGGTGTGTGAACAGCTAAAAAGCGAAGGTAGTGCGCAGAGTAGTTTTAATCATCGTAGGAGGAGAAATGAAGGAAAAGATAATCGGGCTAAAAAAAAAAAAGCTATGCTTTTTTGAGAATTCTGAGCTCTCTCCCCTTAATGACACCATAGGAAATATCTTCATGGCAACTAAGGATACCGAAAAGTATCTGATCCCAAAATTAATGCAGGTCAAAGATGTTGCTATAAGATCAGGAAGGTTCTGTCAATTTCATAACCAGCCAGGCCACGATACAAATGACTGCAGACATTAAAAATCATTGATTGAAGGCCTGATTAGGAAGAATCATTTACAATAGTACGTACGAGTCCATGGACACTACCCCAACCCGCTACAAGCAAGGGGCAACAAGTAGTGAATAGATCGCTCAAACCGATTCAAGGCCAACCCATACTTAAGGATTAGTAGTCAACATTCTGGTTATGGTGACTCTGAATAAGCAACCTCCATCACTTTACTTTGCTTTATTACTTTGTTTTGCTTTCTTACTTAAGAAGCAGTAGTTAATTTACTTTGTTCTGTTACCCGTCACATTCTTGTAACACATTGATGATGATTCGCTTGCGGTGTATTAAACGAAGACCTTACAAATCAAAAGTTATGTGCTTACCTAAATGACGTACTTGTAAGCTCATACTTAGAATTGATTTCTTAAATGTAGGGCTTAATAGAAGCGATCTCTCATCTACAACTAAACTATAAAGGAGGGCTTCTAACCAAATATAATCCAACGAAGTGGACCCTTCATTATTGTGTATGCATCATGCACTGTGTAAACTGTAAAATATAATCCAATGATTAATATATACCTAATCAATTTTATTATTTAAATGAAAACATTCATATATTTTTTACTTGGTTTGATGAAAACTTGTCATTTGCCGTTAGCATTATAACCAAATAGGTCAAATGAATTTCCCTACGTTCACAAAGAACTGTTTCTATTAGTAACATGCAAACAAGATGAAAAAATATATCCTTTTTAAAAGATAAAGACTATACAATATTATTCATACAGAACAACCGCACCATCCTGGTTCTAAACCATTACAGTTAACCTACCAAAAACATGATAAATACAATCCTTCTTGGTAACTCCAAACCAATCTAACAAACAATATAGAAATAACAAATAAAGTACCCTTAGAACATCTAACAACTTCAAAAATGTAGGATAAAGTCTTATCCAACTTGGTAGGCTTAAGGACCTTTCGAATGAAGTCTGAGTAATCCCTCCCAAAATGGTCATAAGTAGCAGTCTTCAAGAACCTTCCATTCCCGCTCATCTTCAAACCAGATGGTCATTATCCCAGGCATGAAGTCAAAGTTCTCTTTCAGAAACTTCAGTATTTCCATGTATCTTTCCAGTTGCGTAAGTGTCAACGAACACGTATAAGGGCTCAAGCACCTCTATGGCAATGACAATTGGACTATACAACGTTTAGCCAAACAGTTGGCTACAATGATTTTGGCAGCCTACCTCATGATGTAGGCCCTGTTATATAACGACGGTCGGAACAAAGCCCCTTTCCTTACACGCATATGAGATGGCACACAACTCTCGTATAACAAAAGTAATCTCTGATGTTACGTGCATACCAACTCATATTTGTACTCAACTCCTTCAATTTATTCCATGATGTGGGGCTATTAATTCCAACCCGTAATCCCTCCTTAAAAACATGCGAGGCAATCCTAAAAGGCCCCACTTTGATCCACTTTTATAGTGCCTCTACTAGAGAAGGCGCCGCCTCCATGAGTGACCCACTCGTCATAGGTGTCGATGATGATATTGCGGCCTGTTAGCCCAACAACACGGTAGGGGGGCCCCGGTGACGAACCGTCCCAATGGGTTTAGGTGGAAGATTGTGTTGTTTTTAAGGTATTGGGTGGGGACGACAGGTTTGATGACGTGGTCTTTGAGGCCCTTGGCAATCTCGTTGTTGGTCACAGTCTCGTTGCGCTAGATCGAGTTTAGCACTGTGTGCATCCGAATGGGAACCATGGCTCCTTGATCGTTCCTGTACTCAATGGTGAACTGGGTTTTGCCATCAGGTCTCAACCAAGTGTAAGTACCATTCTTCCTAACTTCAGTAAGTTTAGCTCCAAACTTTGTATCAAGTTTATGAGTCAAAGGCGTCAACTCGAGCATCCTATCAGTGGCATAACTGAACATGCTACCTTGATCTCCAGCGATCTCTTCGAGTTTTTTGGTGAAATGACCATGGAAACCCTGCGAAATGTCGTGCGACAGCTGCTCGATGTTGACCAGGACCTTGCAGTTGTCGGCATCCAGATCAACATTATCGTAGATGAACCCAATCGATCTGCAGGGGTCACGGACGATCTTTTCATAGTAGACGTTGGAATTAGTGGTAATTTCACCAAATACCATGACCGTTTTTGTCTTAGTGCATGTTTCGCATGCTACTTTGCTATTTGGGTCTTACTTGAGGCAGAGGCATCAAGGACAGTATCAGAGGTTTGGTCAGAGTTTGTCCGGAAGGTCTTCATTGACTAACTCTGGTGTGAAGCCATTACTTCTTCTAGCTTCACTTGAGAATCAAGATAAAAGAGAAAAAAAAATGTACTTTGACTCTTTGAGCTAAAAATATATCCCGCCATTACAATCGGTCTGTTCCGATCCTACAATAAGCCAATATTGTGGTGCCGATTAGCGTTTGATATTGGAAAAATATATGAAATCATGTGTCTTAAACCAATAATGATAAGATACCAACAAAAGATCATGTTTATGCAGCAATGAATTTTAATGCAACTTTAAAACGATACATAGTAATGAAGTATTCATATGACTGGTTAAAGCAAAGATTGAAGCAGAACCAAAAAGTTAATTTAAGTTAATTCAAACTATTCGCAAACTCTTGAATTTTAGTAAAAATTGTAGGAATATATGTTCAAACTCAACTAAAATTCCACATTGTAGAACCAGCCGATAACTTAGATTCCAAATCGTAGGACCACCTAATAAAAAAAAAGTATGCTACTATCAGCACCTCCTTTGGCATTGGCGGCCACCTCAATTGGTGGACAACCGCTAATAACCGACAACCATCAACTGCACCCTACTTCAGACCTCAAATGGCAAGAATAGTGCAAGAATCCAAAAAACCACTTGAGACCGTGACAAAAGAAAATAATAATTAACCAAAGTAAAATGACCCAGTAACATGTTAAAACCCAGACACAGAGAGAAATGGAATGATGGCATCTGTTTATATAGAGGCGACAAGCACCATACCCCAATGATTCTATGAAGGAATATATATCCATGTTAACATTTTTGTTATCTTCATCATTGCTTATTTCTTCCAATTCCAATATTGCGCGATACCAAGTTTTTTTCTAACACATTCACTTTCAAAAATATCAAACTGCTACTAATATATTATATCAACTGGAAATTTACATTAAGGGCTTACTAGTTGGTCCCAATTATTTTGTAGGACATGGGTTTTAAATAATTATTTTCCAGGACAAAAATCAAAGCGCGAGTCTTCATCTTCTTAAACAACCATCGTAACTTCGGAAATCAGGTGCTCGTGGAAATTAGGTCAAAGTTAAGCTGTTGTTTCTTGTGCACTTAAAATGGTCGTTTATTTTTTGGGAAAAAAATAGGCGTTAGTTTGTTTTGAAATCAAATTCGAGTTTAATTGTGGGAAATATTGGGGCAATTTTGTTCGTTTAGATAGACTATTCGATTTTCTCTATTGGATTGCATGGTTTTTGGTAATTCTCTATTTTATTTGTTATTTTTCATTGTCAATATGATGTTTTATGTCGTTTTTCATGCTTTTGTATATTTCTTATAATGAACTATTCGTTGTTATTTGAGAGGCAATTTTGATCTATTAGAGGAATGTTTCGTTTGCTTTAGGTCGAATAATGTACTCTGAAATGTATTCTTCTGATAAAAAAAGCACTATGTATTTAGCATGGTTGCATTATTCACTTTATATTATGATTTTTGTATTTACACTATAACTTCATATTTGTCTTAAGCAATCAAGCTAGTTATTTTTATCAGTCAATTCTGTTTGTACTCACTTTGAGTATGAAATTGTATATTAAATAATATTAGTTGACAATGTCTGTTCTTCAGTTCTTGGTGTTTTGTGATCCGAAAAAGATAAAGGATTTTATCTTTTTTTTAAAAGTAGTACAGAAAATGATAAATGGGTGAGATTCTTTACAGAAAATGAAATATGGACAGAAAATGATAAATGATTTCATTGATAACTGCATTTCAATAATGTATATTTACAAATGAAACTTAATCTTTTTATATTAAAAAAAGATTGCATTTCAATGAATAGGTAGAAACGTTTAATATACAGCCATGCTCCTTCTTAATGTAAGATATCCCAAAAACTTTTTGCATTATTTTTTATGTTGTATGTATATTTGATCCAAAACAAATATTGTAAAAGATTTAATGTTATTTGATTTATCAGATTTATTTATACATAGTTACTATTAAGATTTGTAAGTACAGCTTAATAGTTTATAAATACTATGATTTGTAAGTACAGCTTAATAAGATAAATGCATATATCTTTTTTAACTCTTATAAAAATAATGAAATAAACTATTAAGCTGTACTTACAAATCATAGTTACTACTACATATTAAAAATATTTATAAATTTTCTTCTGATTTGAAGTTATTAAATAAGGTATACAAATGATTTAAATAACATATAGAAAAGATAAAAGCATATATGTTTTAGAAGTTCAATTTTAAGTCTTTGTACTTATGCATGAATTAATTTTCATATCTTTAAAATTTGCAATTTTCCCTCATAGAGTACACATTCAAGTAACAAAATTAAAAAATAAAAGGAAAGAAAGCATGAATTGCCTCTAGCAATTTTATTTTTCCTTTACTTTTAACATGTTGTTCTCAGTTTTTGATAAATGATAAATGCAGTTATCTTTTTTCAAATTGTTATGTAGCCTGTATTATGTTTTCATTTTGTTGGTGTTATTTGCTAAATATTTGCTGGTTGGGTTTCTGTATTGAGGCTATGTTAATATGAATAATGTAAGGAGCAAGTAATATAAAGCAAATATCATTGTAATGTTTTATTTTTGAGAGTTTGTTACAGTAAGAATTAAAATTGTTCATAGGAGTATGATGCATCAGTGCATCTGCTTAGTGCTTGTTTACACATGCATGAGTGTGTTTTTTTTTTGACAATGTTTTATGGTTTAACTGAAAGCTGTGATAGAATATTTTCAAGTTTATAAATTTAAAGATTAACAAGAAAATTATATTGCAAATATTGAGCTATGCTCTTATGCACAATTCATTAGCAGTAATACATGAGCTTTTTTTTATTCCCTTGTAGCGTAGGTTTGTGATGTTCAAGAATATTAACGGTGTGTGATTGCCGCTTTTGCGTAGTCCTGATAATGTTTGTTCAAATAACGTAACAGATGTTATAGGACTGAAAAAGATAATTTATTTTATCTTTTTTCAATATGTATGCCATGAATTTTTTTTCTTCTCGTAATGATAATTATATGGCCTAATGTAATTGATTTGTCCATCTTCGAGTTCAATGATGACTCTATCAATTTCTACTTCAAATTCAACAACAGCAGCGGGAATTAAGTTTTGCCACCACAGAATCCCACCAAAGATGAGGACTGTGAAGGTGGGGTTGAATGTGGGGAAGAAGTTTTCTGGTTGCTCCATGTTGCCTGTAAGTATAAATTAAGTATTTTTGATTTCTTTGTCAATTATCGTATTTTTCAGTGATGTTTTAGTCGAGAATTTAACATATATATAGAATGATGATTATGGGTATTTTATGTGGCACGAAGAAGTGTATGAAATCAATAACAATGCTAAACGGAAGATACTACTGTTAAATTGATGGAAAAAGAAAATATTATATTGTAATTGCTCATGGAAAGGAAGACACTTGAAGACAAGCTGCCGAAGCAAAAGCAAAAGAGGGAAAAAGCTGCTGAGATTGTTGTTGATATGAAGGTAGAGATGCTTTAATGTGCGTTAAATGTGGAAATCACGAGAAACAAAAAAAATATTTGCAAGAGCTTTAGCTATGTCATGGATCATGTTTGGGATTATTTTGTGTATGCTTATGGCAATGTAGTGCAGTGAAGTACAGTTTTTCTTCATATTTTTATTTTCATGTTTCATCTTTTGGGAGTTGATGAAATGTGATGTGTAATTTTGTATGTTTTGAAAAAAATCTTTGAATGGTGTTTTATTATGAGTACTATGGTTATACTGATGTAGAAGAAAGATAAATGATTTTATCTTTTATTGGTAATATTTTATGTTTAATTGAATTTAGTGATGATATTGTGATGGCTGATGCTGAAAACTTTATGATAAATTTGATAATGAATTTCTACTGTCTGATGATGTTATTGACATAACAAAGCATGACTTTGTAATCTGTAATATGATTATTTTGATTTTTGAAGAAAGATAAATCATTTTATCTTTTATTGATATTATATTTAAGGCCGTGACATGCTATGTTATTAAAAATAAAATAACCAGGATAAGTGTTAATCATTATCGCTTAATTTAATAATGATTTTATTTATGGTAGGCTGATGGTTCTGAATTGTAGGAGCACTACAAGGATTGTACAGTATAGCGTCGGAGTGTTCCAACGGCCTCCAACGGCTATTGACCAACGGCTTCCAACGGAAGCCAAAAGTTGGTATTTTCTTACGGTACACAAATATACGCCGTTGGAAACCGTTGGCGGCCGTCGGTTATAAAACTGATGGAGGCCGTTGGTACCCGTTACACGGACGAGCAGAAAAATAACTCGAGCTTTCTCCTTCTTCCCTATTTGCTTCCCCCACGAAATCAAATCCAAAACCCCCAAATTTTCCCCCTTTATTTCTGAAATCACTCTATTCCGCGCCCCCATCCACCTAGGATCTCTCCAAGTCGGTCAATGCGCTGTCTTCTCCGCTCTAATCTCAGATTCTCTTCAATTTGAAGGTATTTTTGTGTGTATTAACCCTAATTTTGTTAATTATTGTATGTTTGTGTATGTTTGTTTGTATGATGCTTTTAATTAGTCGCTAATGTAGCGTTTAATCATTTAAGTTGCTAATCTAGGGTTTTTATTTATAAATTACTTAGTTGTTAATTAATCTAGGGTTTTAGTTAGTTTAATTAGTTGTTGTTAGTAAGTTTGTATTTGAAGATTTATTTGATTATGTTGCTAATCTAGAGTTTAATTAGTTCAAGTTGAATATGTATATATGCATATGTATAGTGATGTATGCATTGAAAAAGATATCTAATTTGTTGAAAACATGTGGTGGAAATAGAAGTATTTAAGTTTAAATTTTATAAAAATTTAGCGAAAAAAACATTTAATTTTGTATATAACGTACGACTATACAGTTCGATTTAATGTTGGAAATATACGTATATGTGATAAAATTTATATACGTACAATTCAGAGTAGTTAATTAAGGCGCACAAACGCGCACGGCTTGAGCTTTGGCCTTTTTTTGAGTTCTGCAACTGATCGTAAACCTGCAAATATGATTTTAAAAAATTTTAAGTTGAAATTTCTGAACCAAAGTTGGAAAAAAACACTTCAATCACGAAAAAAAACCAAATCGTAACATATTATATTCATAAAGCCTTAGATAGTTTTTTTGGCCCCGTCTGATAAGTATTGTATATAATCATTATGTGAATGTTCGTTTTATTAATAAAACAGACATTTATATTCATCATATACAATATTTGTTGGATTTGTCCTTTGTATTGGACAAGTTACGAACACAATAACGAAATTAAATCTCGTAAAATATTTCATTTTAAACGGTTCTCAAATTTTCGAAAAGTACTTCCCGTATGTTCCCTATGTACACACAATTGTGTAATGTTCAGGGAACTGAAGGGAAGTGCGGCCGAAATTTTTTTGAATCGTTTAAATTGAAAAGATTTACGTGATTAATTTACGTTATTGTATTTGTAATGGGAGGTAGGATGACCCACCAGTAAATGATCAATTAACATAACATGCATTCGGTAATAAAATTGTGAATATATTTCAACATAACATGCATATATCAGTTATAAGGGAATTTTGAGAATTTAGTGACGGACACAAAAATTGTTAATTTATTTCAACTATTTGATGTTATAAAAGTAATAAAAATTGTAAATTTTAATACTCTTTCTAATTTTATATGTACTTAGGAAAAATGGATCACGATTATTTTAATGGTCGAAGTTGGATGTACAAACGAAGAGAAACTGATGGTACAATAAACAAATAATTTATGAACGGTGTCAGCGTGTTTATTGATTTTGCGTTAAGTAATAAAGGAAACGACATCGAAATCCATTGTCCATGTAGTAGATGCAAGTTATTGAAGCATTTGATACCACAAATGGTTAGAATTCATTTGCGTCAGTATGGTTTTGTGCTGAACTATTCAGTTTGGGATCATCTTGGAGAACCATTAGCATCTACTTCTACACAAGTTGAGGAGGTAGTGAATACTGAAATTGCTACGATGAGTCTCGTAGAACAAATGGTTGAAGATCCTGCACGTTCAATGTTTCCGGTTCAACAATTTAATGATAACGATGGTAATGATGACGATGGTAATGATGAAGAAGAGCCAAATATTTAAGCCAAACAATATATGATTTATTAGATGCAACGAAAAAAACCCGTTGGGAAGGTTGTGAAAGCAGAACTCAATTATCAGTAACTGCTGAATACATTGCGATGAAATCGAAATACAACCTCGCAGATGCTGGATTTATAGCTGTTGTACAAGCTGCAAAGCAGCATATGCCTCCTAATCATTAGATATGTGAAAATCAATATGAAGTTAAAAAAATGATGTCGACCTTTGGTTTACCATATCAAAAAATAGATACATGTCTAAAGGGTTGCATGCTATTTTGGAAAGAAGATATCAACCTTAAGAATTGTAGAATATGTAATCAGAAAAGATCGATACAAACCTAGAAAGAAAAAGGGAAAGGAAGTCTCGTATAAACGTATGCATTATTTACCTATTATTCCTAGACCTCAAAGGTTATATGCATCTTCTATAACCGTGCAACATATGAGATGGCACAGTGTGAGAACACATGAAGAAGGTACATTAACACACCCGTCCGATGGAGAAGCATGGAAGCATTTTGACCAAAAATATCCCAATTTTTCATCTGAGAGTCGTAATGTTAGACTTGGTTTATGTACGAATGGGTTTTCACTATTTTCTCAATTTAGTTCTAAATATTCATCTTGGCCTATAATTGTAACACCTTATAATTTACCTCCATGGATGTGTACGAAAACACCTTATATGTTTCTCACAATTGTCGTCCCTTGTCTTGATGATCCGACACAAGGAATCGATGTGTATTTACAACCCTTGATTGAAGAATTAAAAAAATTGTGGTATGAAGGGGAAGAAACATATGATATTTCACAAAAAAAAACTTCCGTATGCATGCTTCTCTGTTGTGGACAATTAGCGATTTTCCTACTTATGCAATGCTTTAAGGTTGGAGTACGGCTGGTCATCTAGCTTGTCTGTACTGCATGCAAGAAATAAGAGCATTTTCTTTACCTATCGAAAAGAAAATTTCATGGTTTGACTGTCACAGGTGTTTCCTTCAAATTAATCATCCTTTTAGAAGAGATAAGAATTTTTTTACAGTTAATAGGCATGAAAATTTGCGACCACCTAAATTATGGACAAGTGAACAAATTTATGAACTTGTAAAAGATCTTCCTAAGATTCATGAAACCGGAGTACAGGCAGAAATTCAAGGTAAATCAACGACTCATAATTGGTGGAAACAAAGCATAATTTGGGAGTTGCCTTATTGGAAAGATCTTCTGATTCGTCATAATATTGACGTGATGCATAATGAGAAAAAAGTTTTTGATAATGTAATCAATACAATTTTGAATGTCAAAGGAAAGACGAAAGATGATTTGAAATCAAGACGCGATATCGAAGTAATATGCAATCATCCGGAGCTTCATATAAAGCCAAATGACACCAAAAAAACGAAAGCGTGCTATGAACTGGACAGTAATTAAGTTAAAATATTTTTAAAATGGATGAAAGGATTAAGATTCCCAGATGGTATGTCTTCCAATCTTCGTAGATGCGCTGACTATAAAAACAGCAAACTTAGCGGGATGAAAAGCCACGACTGTCATGTTATGATGGAAAATTTATTGCCCATCGCTTTTAAAGAACTATTGCCCGTAAAAGTTTGGACTGTTGTAACGGAGCTTAGTTTGTTCTATAAAGAGCTTTGTTCTACTACATTAAAACTTGATCGTCTACGTAAACTAGAGGAAGAAATCCCTATATTACTCTGCAAATTGGAAAAAATATTTCCTTCAGGTTTTTTCAATGTTGTGGAGCATTTACCTATTCATCTTCCGTCAGAAGCACGCCTTCAAGGGCCTGTGCAATATGGATGGATGTATCCATTTGAAATGTATATTAATATTTAGTTAATTTAAATTTTGGTTAATGAAACGTGTAAGAAAAATAATCTACATTAATTATAAATAGGTATTTAAATCATCTAAAGAAAAAAGTGAGGCAGAAAGCTCGAGTTGAAGGTTCTATTTGCAAATCATACATCGAAGAAGAAGCTTCATTTTTTTCTCCCATTATTTTAGTGATCATGTGAACATATCATTTGCAAGTACTGCGCGTAATGACAAAGGCATTGATCAAGATGACTGTCCCGCGACTTTATCATTTTTTAAAAAACATGGACGGCCTTCTGGTAGATGTGTGCAAGAATGGCTGAACGATAAAGAATATAATGCAGCACACACATATATTCTTCTCAATTGCACTGAAGTTGCACCGTTTGTTCGGTAATGAACTTATACATCTATGTATATATGTACTAAATGTTTAATCATAAATGTAACTTTTATCCTATAATTGCAGCATTTATGAATCACATTATCGAAACGACGATATCAGTAAAGAATTCGCTAGTTGGTTTACTAATTATGTATTTGATCCAACAAATTGTGTTGTGGATGAAGGATTGAAACATTTGGCAATGGGACCAAAAAGAAAGACATATCCAATATGCTTTGTTAATGGATATAAATTTAACACTAAAGAATATGGTGCTGAAAAATTAACTGACAATAGCGGTGTATTTGTTAAAGGTAGTGATGATCCAAACGACCATATACATGATTTTTATGGCGTGCTAGACCAGATTCTGCAATTGACATATTTCACACGACCCGTAGAAGAAGTATTTTTGTTTAAATGCACTGGTTCAGCAATGTTTCGAGTTCTGGAATAACGTGCACCCAAAATTTAATCTTATTGAAGTGATACATACTTCCCGTTATTATAAGTACGATCCTTTTGTACTTGCCAAACAAGCTCTTCAAGTTTATTATGCTCCTTATCCATCAATGAGAAGAGACAAAATAGATTGGTGGCCTATTTTCAAAACAAAGGCAAGGTTTACTTTTGACGGACGTAATATTCTCGACGACCAAGCTTATCAAGCAGATGTCGACGAAAATCCAGAATTAGTAATAACCGATGATCAAACAGATTTTGGACCTCTAAATGATGAATCGAACACATTAATTGATGTATTTGAGACTACAAATGAACCAAATATGGAGGAGGAAATGGAGTCAGAATCTGAAAGTGATGGGGACGACTAACCAATAATCCTCATTTTAAAAAGGTAATTTTATGTTTATTTTTACTTAGTACGAATCAAATTCTTATTTAGTAGGTATTGCTTATATTATCTATGTACAAGTAACTCATATGTTAAGTAGACATATCTATTAACAAGTAACATATAGAATCATAGCATTTCCTACTCATGTTATCTCATACCTTTCTTTTACATAGCTCTTTCATGTTTATGCTATATATGTTAGGTCGTTATCTGTAACAGGTGATGTCACAAGGTGGTAATGAGGGTGGTCCGTCGGACTTATCTCGTCCTGTGGTCTGGCTTAAGCCAAAAGCCAGCAGAGGGTAAATCCTACGTTTTTAATATAAATTTAATTCAAGTACAATAAATTATATAAATTGTTATTCTAATAGCCATAATTTTTTTTCCTTTATTACAGGGGGTTTGAGTTGGAGCCGTCCAACGCAGTCTTGAAGATATCTAGATGCGCATATCAGGCTCGCACGACTGGATGTTGGCCCATATGGACGTCGATACACGACATTGTGAAGGAGACTATATGGCAGGATTTTCTGGTATGTGTGATATAACATTTATTATGTTAAGTAGTCATGCTCTTATTTGATAAGTTCATATATGTGTATGCTATTTTTTTTTTTAAATGCAGGGTTCGGTGGATCTGCAGGTGACAGATTTGGATATCATCAAGCGCCACTGGAATTCTAAAGTGGAAAAATTTTACAGAGAGACAATGAGTAGTTTGAAATCAAGTGGGAAAAAACAGGTTTGGATAGGCGAATCAGTGTGGGATGAGTTGCTTGCTTATTGGAACAATAATGAGGGTTTTCTGGTAAATTTGTTGCATATTTAATTTAAATTATTCTATTCAATTAATATGTGATTTGGAATAATACATTTAAAAATAAATAAATGTATAGTCCTCGTCTGAGAGAAATGCAACTAACAAGAGCAAGAATCCTGTTACGCATCGAGGTGGGTTGAAGTCGTTTCAGCACCATCGTGAGGATCTGGTATATTTAGCAATTGCATCATTTAAATTTAATAGTTGATTTAACTTTAAGTTTTAATTTACAAACACACACACACACACATACATACATATATATATATATATATATGTATGTATATATATGAATGCTTATTTCAGGAGAGAGCGCGTATGGCTCCTGTGTCGTACTGGGATGTTTTCGAGCGTACTCATGCACTGAGTCAGACTGACGACACAGGCTCAGTTTCGTACAGTTGGGACCATGATGATAAAGCACGTAAGGGATATGTAAGTATAGAATAATTAAGTTACAGGTATAATTTAATTAAAATAGTGTTATCTAATTTCATTTGTTTTATGTTTAACAGGAGAAATTTCAAGCACATAAGGCGTAGTTACTTGAATCTACTGGGAGGACTGAGTTGACCAAGGATGAAGAGGACATGATATTTAATGCTGTCATGGATAAGCCCACCCAGAGCAGACGATACGGTTATGGAAATCTAGAGGTAAGAATCAAATTTATAATAAAAACTCAAATTTACTCCAAATGCTACTATCAAATATTGAAATTATATACATGTTAGATCACTTACTATTGTCCCTAGCAAGTTAGCTAAAGGTGTATCAATCTGCAAAAGCGCTTTGACAACTATAATGTAAATTAGATCGATATTTTTATATGGATTAGAAAACGCAAAATTGGCTTATAGTTTTCTAATAGAAAGTGCAAGTTTAAAAAAAATCAAAATTCAAAGTATATTAATCTTGATTGATATATTATACATGTACTCGTAAATGATACAGGTTAGATCATCTTAGGAGACGTATCAGAGGGCTCGAGAAAAGGAAGAAATCGCACAACTAAAAGCAGAAATTGCAGAGCTTCCTGATCGTGAGCATCGCCGTGACCAGCAGATGGAGTTGCTTAATTAGAAGGTAGCGGAGTTCATTGACCAGTACGATATGTCACCTTCATCTTCTGGTGGAGAGAGTTGATCAGGTTAGCGTTTTGACATGATTGTGTTTGTGTTTTGAGAGCTGGAGAGGGCTTGCTACATGAGTGTTTTATATATTGATGGTTTGGATATGTTATGTTGCTTTGGTGATGGTATGTTGTGTTGGTTATGATATGTTGACATGCTTGTGTTGTTTTGGCAACGTTTGGACATGGGTTATGATTTTTGAGCTACGTATGTTATGTAAATATTGGTTAATTAACGTGTTTTGTGTTTGATTTTTATTTTATATTTTGTTTAGGTGTGTATATGGTTGAGATTGTGAGTTATATGCTCGAAATGGAGTAATTTTAGTGTTGTATGTGTAGTGTGTGGCTTGAAGTGGAAAATGTAAAATCTGTATAAAACAAAACACCCAGATTTCCAACGGCGAGCGACGGTAAGCAATAGCTTACTGGTCATACAGTTTCAACGGTTTCCAACGGCTATAGACGGCTAATTTGCAACGGTTTTCATCATTTTCCAACGTCTCTTTGATCCGGAAAAGGGGACACGTGGCCATATCTTCTAGTTGGAAGCCATTGGAAAATGGTCGTTGTTTGCATTGGAAGTCGTTGGAAACCGATGATCCGTATATCAACGGGTTGACCAACGTCCTTCAACGGCGTTTCCAACGGCCGCCAACGGCCCCTGGCCGTTGGAAACTACTGCTTCTCTTGTAGTGGAGAGAGAGAGAGAGAGGTGACTATGCTTGCGCTCTAAATGTTCTACCTATGAATTCCCCGAGTGCTAGTGTGCCTATTGTCCTTTTGTCAGAAGAAGTGGATAAACCAGATAATGTTGAACAAGGGAGGAATGTGGATAATGCTTTTGTGAATTATGAAGGGGGAACTCATGTAGAAGTTGATACAGATGGAAACATTACGGGAGTTGGTAATGCGTAGACAAATGATGATGATGCAGTAGGTTTGGATGATTTTGGTGATGATCGGAGTGATAACAATGAGCATTTTGAGGGCAATGAATATAATTATTAGGACATAGATCTTGGTGGTGGAAATGCTTTGGCTCTTACTAATTCAGGAGAGTGCTCTGAGATCACTAGCAAAAGAAAAGACAAAAGACCTCTTGAAAACTCTGGAGTGGTGATGCTTTGGCGCAGTGAAAGAGGCCTGCTCATATTATTGAAGATAGTGATAGGAAGAAATATGTTGAAAGCATTGCTTAAAAAGTGCATGCAAGGGTAAGAAGGATTGCTGGACCTTCTGCTTGAAGATGTTGTTGAAGACTTTATGCTACTTTGTTATTTTTGGGGATATAATATGCAGTACATGCTGTTGTTTTTCTTTATGGAGGTTGCAATATGTTGACAACAATTATTACTAACTTTTTGCTTCAGAAAAATTATATTGTAAGATGAATATTGGGTTACATGTATGTGATGAACATTGCTTTTTAGCAGTGGTAAGTGTTAAGAACTGATTAAAATTAAGCAATATTATGTTTTGTTATATGTTGTGGTTTAAATGGTTAAAAAGATATTAAATTTTATTTTTTTATTTTATATATTGCAATTATTTCATTTGTTGAATGATTATTTGGTCTTGTGAATGTTATGCTATGTTTTTTTGAATGGTTATTTTATTATTTGGTTTTTTTCGACAGCAATGGTTTTAAAATATAATCGCATTTATCTTTTCATGTAAACGCAATATTTTAAGTTTGTTGTATGTACTGACTTTTATAGGTTGTTGAATGTTGACAACAAAAGATAAGGCCAAACATTTTCATATTTTTAAACTGTTGATTTGGATTTTATGTTCACCCTTCTTTGAGTGAAGTGATGTACCATGACTTGAAATCTGTTGACTCGAACTTTATGTGTATCTGAAAGTGAATAGGTGGTCGGTGACTGATTTTAATTGCAGTTTTACAAAATGATAAATTGTTTTATCTTTTTCCACTTGCAAATTCAACAAAAAATAAAGTCCCAACATTACAGTTTTGTTTACTATTTACTTTGAGTTAAAGTTAACCCTCTTATCATGTAAAGTTTGTGGAATAAACATAATAATGAAATAGCAACTCAAGAGTATACAACATCGAGAAGATTTTAAATAAACACAATAATGCACAATTGATATATCAACTATAACGACACACAGTAATCAAGCAACAAATATACAATCAGCCTGGTTTTGTATGACAAATTTAACCCTAAAATAAAATTTAACAAGATTTGAAAGCTATATATAGATTTCTAAATTTGACAACATATAGATCCTTGCAATTAGAAGTATTAAAATTATCTACTTTACATGTACTATTATCTAAAACTATTTGCAGTATACCAAATGCAAAATTAACTCTTAATTTGTCCATATGTTGTTGAGAATTGATTGCTATCATAGGTCTTCCATGTGTAAAATTTCTCAAGTTCATAATGATATACATTCCATAGTCATATCTGTTGTAAAAAGAACAAAAAAAGTTAAACATTTATCAACTATTCATCTTCTTAGAAAACTCATGCTTGAATTGTCAACTATCTAAACTGGAATAACATGTAATAATGATTTTCAATGAAGTACAACAACATACAACAATTAGGCAATCCGATAAAATTCGTAACTTATATATGCTGTGTTATACACTAAAGACAAAAAAGAATAAGGTTAAATAAGATATTGCAAACCATTAATTATCGGCTCTATTGCATAAAAAGATAAATCCATTTATCTTTTTTGTTCACTTGTTTGTTTGTTTTAAAAAAAACGATACCTATAATGATAAACATATTATAAAAATATTAAAACATATAAACATAATAATTTAACAATATTTTTGATTACAAAAGTAATCTTTCAATGTTTTTGTACAGAAATACATTAGTTATTTAAAAGATAAAATTGCTTATCTTTTTTGTCATTAGCTTTCATATTACAAAATAATTAACAAGGATAGATGTATTAAATCATGGTTTCCTAAATAGTGCTATCATATTTACATTTATTTTTTTAAACATGAACTACGGATCTAAAAATATAGTTATGTTTATCTTTTTTGTGTTTGTTTGTTATAAAAAAAATGTTAATCATTTACAAATATAAATGTGTTAAATCATCTAATGCATGGAAATTATAGAAATTTTAAAAAAAAAATCTATTATGCAAATCTTATAATAAAAACATTATTGTTTACAAAGATAGATATATTTATCTTTTTTGTCTACTTGTCTTATATCTTTTACAGTGATGATTTGCATACATTTATCTTTTTTTTTAAATCATTATAGTAGTGTATACCAAATAAAAAATAAATATTAAAATTTGTTTTTCATAAAAAAAAATACAAATAAACATTTATAACAATTACGGTAATATATAAATGTGTTTATCTTTTTTTGTTTTTGTTTCTTATAAAAAAAATGTTAATCATTTGCTAAAATAAATGTGTTAAATCAACTAATGCGCGGAAATTATTTAATTTTTTTAATTAAAATCTTATATGCGAATCTTCTAATAAAAAACACTATTGTTTACAAAGATAGATATATTTATCTTTTTAGTCTACTTGTCTTATATCATTTATAGTGATGATTTATATAAATTTATCTTTTCCAAAAACTGATAGCAGTGTATACCATATAACAATTAAACATTAAAATTTGTTTTTCTAAAAAAAATACAACTAAACATTTATAACAATTACAGTAGCAGATAAATGTGTTTATATTTTTTTATGTTTGTTTGTTATAAAAAAATGTTAATCATTTGCTAAAATAAATGTGTTAAATCAGCTAATGCAAGGAAATTATTGAATTTTTTAATTAAAATCTAATATGCAAATCTTCTAATAAAAAACATTATTGTTTACAAAGATAGATATATTTATCTTTTTTGTCTGCTTGTCTTATATCATTTACAATGATGATTCACATATGTTTATCTTTTTCAAAAAACTGATAACATTGTATACGAAATAACAAATAAACATTAAAATTTGTTTTCCGAAAAAAAGTACAACTAAACATTTATTACAATTGTAGTAAAAGATATGTGTGTTTATCTTTTTTACATGTATCAGTAATTTTCAAATATTACTAAATTTTAATATATAATTAAATAATTAAAATTAAAGGATTAACACGATTATATTTTTAAGTCGTCAAACAAAATAAAATAAACTACTGAATATATATGTATGAACAAGCGAATGACTACTTACTTCAGCCAACAAAAACAATCGATATATAGCAAACAAAAACAATCGACGAACAACGAACAACAAACTTAAAGAAGTACTTACTTATTCAACAACTACTGAACATAAATCGCGTCTTGCATATAGTGAATACAAATTGCGTCTTAAATTCTTCAACTGGATAAAGGTGAGGCAATTAGCATCAGCAATTGACACACAAAAAGTTATGCGGATTGATTTCTTTAGCCAATCGACAGATCAACTGAGGCGATTTTGTTTCGAAAGTAGATTAGCAGTAGATTTCATTTTGAAATCATAAAGATGAAGAATAAAGTGGATTTGAATTCGATTTGGGTTTTTTTTGAGCATCGAGAATGCATACCAAATGTGGTGGTAAAATTTTGTCCTTAAAATTAATTATTTTAAACCAGTGTCCTATAAATTAATACTTTGATGTGAGCAGACCCTTATGGTAAATTAGCCCTTATATTAATATGTCATGGTTATATAAACTTTTATATATAGAAGTATAATCATTATTTTTCTTTGTAATATGTACCCTAAATATTAAACTAAAACTTGTAATTTTCAAGTAAATGATTACATTATTATACACAAACATTTTAGAAAAATTAGAATTAAAGGTTTTTTTATCGTATATTGATGAAATACTTTAAAAGTACCTATAAACCACTAAAACGAGATTTAACGAAGTTAACAATCTAACCGATTATCCTTTGAAAGCTCCGACCATGGACTATGATGGCTCTCTCCGTGGTTCGAACTTCAAAATTATGTATTCCCCTCCAATTTCTAGCGTCCTCACTTCAAATTGGTAAGAGAATAAATAATGAATTTTTTTTAACTTTAACAATAAATAGTTAACACAATCATTTAAAAAAGGTGTCAAAAAAATATGCTTATTAATGTTCAGGTTAGCAGACATGTTTCTTGATTGAAACACAGAATAGAGGATGGATAGTTTACCATCCACATTTCACATCATTCACTAAGGCAAAGAAAGGAATATACACATATATAAGTAATCAAATAATATCAAATGAGAAGTCATCGTAGCATAAGCCATCATTGCTTGACAATATTGCCTTAAAATTCGAATTATATCTTCATGTCATATTTGGGAAGTCATGAAGTAACAGTTTTTGTTTAGTATGGACTATCATGGTTAGTTATGATAGTAGCATGGAAACTAACAAATCCAATATTTAAAAACATCGACCCAGAAACTCATTACTGAGCACTATAACCAGGAGTCAAATTGCAGCATGAATTGAACATTTGAGTTAAACCGAATTCAAATTACAATTGCGCACCAACTTTCTTACTGAAAATTAAATAAATTAAAGTTCAAAAATAGTAGTAGTGGTAACATAAAACATGATTAGCCGATGATACTCTCTTTAAACTTGCATTGCATGTGTCTAATCGTAGTTCGGAACATGGGAAGCAACACAAGCTCATCAATAATCACATACAATGACAGTGATGAAGGTGGTATGGTAAACACCCCTTTTAAAAAAAATTACCTAAATAAGTAATAAATATTTGGAGGCTAATAATAATTGATCAAGTTAGAAATATGAGGAAATTAAATATCAATATCGCTCAATAATATAACAAAGAAAAATGTTAACAGCAGAAAAACAAAGAAATACATTGAAGGTGCTAAGTACCAAAAATTGAAGAAAAATTGGATTTATACCTAAAATGATACAAACATGGATAGAAAATATAATCAAGAGAATATCAAGTGTAATAACACTACTCTTATAATGAAGAACAGGAAAATACAATCGCTTTGTTACTACTACAATGCACATCTAACAAATAGAGTCGAAAACTGACAGTTGGTAGCACAACCATAAACATTGGCATATTACAAAGGTGCAATGATTTTAATCAATGAAAGTAATATAAAATTTGTTATATCAAGGATCATCATATTTGGTCGATTTGAAAATGCTAACATGCAATAGAAATTATCAAGGATTAATATGCAACAAAGTCGATTAACAATCACATAAACTGTTTATGTGATAAAGTGTTGAAGTGCCAGCATATGGGAAATAAAAGTGTTAAGGGGAGGTAGGTTGTTCTGGCCTATAGTGCATATTTTTGTTCTATAGTTTGAATGATGATTGGGTTACAAGATGTTAGGCACAACAGAGTGATATATGGAGAGATAGATAAAAGATTGAATTTGATTTTAATACTTTTTTTCATTCCCATAGTAAAAGAGATACAATTGTCTTATATAATGATATACATTCTCTTGAGTATTCCTGACAATACCTTATCTAGAATACTCTAATATGTCATATATAGGAATTATTTATTCTTAAATTATTCCTTACATTAATAGCAAGGTAAATTTGTAAATGCAATTAATTGTTGCCTAATAACAAAATTACAAATTAACTTTTAACACTCCTCCTTAATTTGTAATTTTAATTGCTTCTTGAACTTTTCAAACTTCTAGTCAATTCCGGGCTGTTGCGAATATCCCTTTGCAACCAGCCGTGCTTTGTGTCTTGTTATAGATCCATTTCGCCATATTTTGTCTTGTAAACCCATTTCAGGCCAATGACTTCTTTATCTTTTGGCAAGTCAACTAACTGCCATGTTTTATTTTTCTCAATGGCTGTTATTTCTTCTTTCATTGCTTCAATCCACACATCTTCTTTGCTTGCATCTTCAAATAACTGTGGTTCACAAGAAAAAAGAACAACATTGCTTGAGTCATAAATATCTTGTAAAGAACGCACCTTTCGAATAGGAGAGTCCAAGTCTTCATATTCATTTTCATCATTTGAGCCGTAACAAGGAGCATTATCTACATTGAAACTTTGCTGAGAACCGTCAGGTTGTGAGCCATTATTTTGAGATCTTTTAGGCTCCATAGAATTTGATTTTTGGTAGCCATCATGATCCCACTGCCATGCTGCCATTTCATCAAAGACAACATCTCTTGAGATAATGAGTTGATCATTTTTGGAATTTAATAGCCGATATCCCTTCGACTCTTCGCAGTAACCAACAAAGACACATTTCTCTCCTTTCTTCTCAAATTTATCTTTGTTTGGGCTCTGGTTCAATGCATACGCTACACTTCCAAATACTTTCATGTGATCTACTTTGGGCTTTCTTTTATGCCAGGCTTCATATGGTGTCATATTTCTAACAACTTTAGTTGGCGAACGATTCAATATATAGACAGCCGTGTTGACAGCTTCAGCCCATAACTTCTTTGGCATGGATTTTCCTTCCAGCATACTTCGAGCTTTAGTTGGTGTATATCGCACAGTAAGCTGCCTTGCAATCCCTTCTTTCTTGCAATGATTCATGAACTCGCTGTAAATAAACTCTCCTCCACGATCAGTTCGAAGAGTTTTTATTAAGTGCCCACTTTGGCGTTCTACAAGAGCATTAAACCGTAGGAAACTTGAGAAAGCTTCTGATTTTTCACTTAAAAAATAAATCCACATCATACGAGTGTAATCATCAACAAAAAGAATGAAATATCTCTTGTTATTTAGTGAAAGAGTCCTTGTAGGACCAAAAATATCAGCATGTATCAACTCCAAAGGAGCTTTTGCTCGCCATGAAGTTTTTGGAAAAGGAAATCTATGCATTTTGCCAAAAATACAACCTTCACACACCTTATTTTCCTTCATGAAAATAGGAAGACCAATGACCATATTCTTTGATTTCAGCAAATGCAACCCCTTGTTGCTTAAGTGGCCATATCTCAAATGCCATAAATGAGACACATTAGAATTTTCAGATTTGAATGCACAATTCTCATTTAGAGACATAAGTAGGTGGAAAATTTTATTTGGAGCCATGTCAATATTTGCCACTGTTAAATTGCTTTTCTTATCAATGATCTTGCAAGAATTATCATCAAAATTCACCGCATAACCTTTTTGAACAAGTTGTCCAACACTTAAGAGATTTTGAGTTAAATTTGGCACATAAAGCACATCATGAATAAATTTCTTACCTTTTTTAGTGTGGACTGCAATGGTCCCCTTTCCTTCAACTTTTTGCGCCTTTCCATCTCCAAGCTTTATCTCTGATGAAAAACTTGCATCAAGTTCTACAAAAATGTCTTTGTTGTCGGTCATGTGGTTGCTGCAACCACTGTCAATATACCAAGCATCTTGTGATTCATTTTCAGCAGATAAACAAGAGTAGAAAACCTGCTCTTCATTTTCTTCACTTGTAAAATTTGCTTTGTCCTTCTCTTTTTTATTTTGATACCAACAATCTCTTTGGGAATGATTAGGAATTCGAAATCTCGTGCATTTGAAGTGACAATTTTCAGAATTATGATTTGATTTATTGCAAATAATGCAATAAGTGGCAGAATTACCTTGCATTTTCTGCTGTTCTCGTCTTTGTTCTCCTTTGCCTTGACAATTTCTTTCGTTGCCCTTTCTTTGATTTTGATTTTGCTTCTGAAATAAGCCCTTCTTTGAGTTATAATAACTTCGTTTCTTTTCTGAAAAACTGAGATTGGATTGGAATGCTTGCTCCAATGAATTTGCTGATGTTCTATTAATTCTTTGTTCATGAGCTTGAAGTGAACTCATTAGCTCATGTGTTGACATCTTGCCAAGGTCCTTTGATTCCTCTATTGCAGCGACGTAATGATCGAACTTTGGAGGAAGACATCTCAATATCTTCTCTACCACCTTCTTTTCTTGAATGTTATCTCCAAGGCATTGAATTTGATTTACAATTTCAGAGACTCTGGAGAAGAAATCTCTGATATTTTCAGATTCCTTCATTTGCAGGTTGTCAAAATCTCTCCATAAAGATTGAAGTTTAATGGAGATAACTTTGTCATTGCCTCGAAATTCTTTTTGCAAAACTTCCCATGCATCCTTTGCTTTTCTTTTATTGAAAATTCTTGGATAGATAGATTTACTCACTCCTTGTTTGATATGCCGAAGTGCAGTGGCATCTTTCTTTTGATTTTCTTTGTATAATTTCTCTTGTGCAGCCGTCCATCTTGTAGAATCTCCATCTTCAGGTGGCTCCAGATAATCTTTTTCGATGACATCCCATAAATCATGAGAGATGAAGAAGTCTATCATCTCACTGCTCCAATAGTCATAATGCTCGCCTTCGAATATTGGCACATCACTTGGAGAGTACTTGAACATTGTAGGGACTACTGCCATTGTTTTTGAGTAACTGATTAATGAAGTTGACAAGACTCTGATACCAAATTTGTTAGGCACAGCAGAGTGATATATGGAGAGATAGATAAAAGATTGAATTTGATTTTAATACTTTTTTCATTCCCACAGTAAAAGAGATACAATTGTCTTATATAATGAAATACATTCTCTAGAGTATTCCTGACAATACCTTATCTAGAATACTCTAATATGTCATATATAGGAATTATTTGTTCTTAAATTATTCCTTACATTAATAGCAAGGTAAATTTGTAAATGCAATTAATTGTTGCCTAATAACAAAATTAAAAATTAACTTTTAACACAAGAGAGGTGTTTCGATGCTGGTTGGTGTAGTGTATTGAGGTTTTAATTCAAACTATAGGATGATAGTAGTTTAGTGTATTAATGGTCTGCAGTTGAAATGGCAGTAGCAATAGTAAAACTGTTACTTAGGATTGTCACGTGCATAATAACTACCCACCCTAGCAAGCTAAAGAAGTAAAAACAACAAATAGTTGCGGTCAATAAGTTAGGTGATGAAACAATATGAAAATAAGGATATCAATTTCTTAACATAAACATGCGACAAGCCCAAATTTCCGGTGTTAAATAGAAGTAAACATTGGTATCAATGGAATTAGGTCGTCCACTTTTGCGTACCATCATCATCTGTTAATTTGTTGTCATAGGCAAATGAAGGAAGATGGAAGTTCCCACTTACCACGGAAAGAAGGTGTATTTCCAGGGTAGAGCAATGGTCATCAAAAATAAGACTACAGCGTTTGAATGAAGATAACAACAACATAATTAACTTGGGGTTTGAAGATGGAAACGAATTTACCAACTTATACTCAAGAAAACATATAAAATCAAAATTAAAACTGAGAAAATACACGAGATTTGAAGTTCCTACTTATCCTAGTAGTCATCGGGGTAGAGCTGAGGTCGTCGAAAAATAAATTGCTCCAATCAGTGAAAGTCAACTTCAAGTCTAAAAAAATATGTGATGGATCTCAACCAAACACATAAAAGATATGGTAGAAATTATTTACAACTACTATTTCACTGGATACATTAAAGAACTCAACATCAAGAATTTGGCCTTAAGGCTGTGAAACGAACATAGGAGTCTGACTCCAAAGTGATGAAGATAACTCCTAATGAAATCAGTTTATTATGTATATTTGGACGAAGCATATACGAAAGAAAGAAACATTTATACATACTCTGAAAGCACAGAAAAAATAGGATAAACTAAGAATAACTTACCTGGAAACCCATCAAACAGAACCGGTGTAATAAATTCGTATCTTTACAAATATACTTGAAAGGTCCTAATAGGGGCAGTTATTAGGAGGTATAACAGCAACGACAAGCCAATTGTAAGCAGTAGATTCACCACTGGTTACCTTGGAAATTATGCCATGGTTGTTAAAGAAATAGACAGAAACATTATTTAAAAAAAAAAAGCTGGTTGAGAAACAAATCATACAAGAAGTAGGTAGGATATATGTAAATTATACCTCACACTTTTTTACAATAATGAAGGCATCAAAATTGATGAAATATTGTTGTCGTTGGTTAATCGATAATCAGTGAATAGGCGTGCTATAGTTATCGTTTAATAGATGGACTGATTTCGACGAAAGTGGAAAAGAAAAGTAAAACTGAAATTAGGTTATCAACGGTGATCACAAGGCAAAACTTGGAAATGGTATAAATCCAAAATAGGAGCACGAAAATGGAAGAAGAATCCATTTAATGGGATTTGAATTAATTTATCATCTTCAGAAGCAGCTTGATAATATCATGAGTCGACTAATTTAGAATATCACATAACAATATTTTGCAAAAAAACAACTGGCAAGTGTGTTTTACCTCCATCAACATGGCATTGTTGAAGCTTTCTGACTTTCTCCCTTCAGATTAAACTACATCAACATTAAGAGTAATATTAGATTATATTACCATTAGAAATTCCACATTATCTTATGACATATGAAAGCAAATATCAGTGTAATTAAACAGTAAATGCTGACGGTGTCCGAAAAATAGTCATTGTGTGGTTTGTAATATTGACTGGCTTTATAACAGGTATATATAGTGTGTAGCTAAGGGCACCCCAATATGTTCTTCCAAATATCGCGACTATAAAATACGACAAGAATTAGTATTACACTCTTCTTAACACCACACTCTTAAAAATTAGGGGCTACCACACTGTTTTAGCCAATTTCTATTTCGCTCGATATTCGTTCGTCCTAATTTCTAAAATCGATCAAGAGCTAAACCCTAGATCTATAACCAATCAATGAATTCAACGCTGCAATGCCGAGGAATATTCAATAGCCGTGAATAAGGTTTGAATTAAGAAAACTAGAAGAGAAAGTGAGAGATTAGGGTTTTCAGATCACCAAATAAATGAGAGATTACCGTACGAATTTGAATTTTCCCGCAAGTGATGCGAAGAAGACAACAATTATGAGAGATTAGTTTTTGGAGTAGCTTAGTACTTGATTAGTTTGGAAAATAACAATTGAGTGAGATATTAGAATGAAAAGGTAACATATTATTAGGAAGCATACAAAATTTAATGATTTTTATTTTTTTTAATTGCGGTATTAGGAAGAACATATTGGGGTGCCCTTAACACCACGCTATATATAATCGATTCACTCGCACAATTTATTTAATCATCCCAGTACACATTACAATGTTAAAACCGTGTATCACGCTTATTACTTCTGTTGTTTCCTGTCCATCTATCCATGATACAATTATTGCTTGTTTTTTTCTATCTTTTCGCTTAGTATTTCAGACTTATTGAACATAATAAAAATAGTAGGGCAATAATGTAACGTTCTAAAATCAATTGTAAAAACCAACCATGCTTCTTCTAAACTATATGGTACCAGAACTAATGATATGCTATAATTTAATGTTCTATACCTAATGGAAATAAAAATAGGCAGTCACAATTTAGTGGCAACCAACATGCAGTAATGTGCTAATTCCGACACAGACCACTGAAGAAGCTTTAGATATAAATCTACAGGTGTTCCTATCAATGCAAAGGGCAGTATTTCATGGTGTAGCAAGTCAAAACAACTACACAAAAGTAGAAATATTAGTAACAGGAAAATAGGCTTAAGGAAATACATCATTCAGTTTTTTCGCTCAAGGAGGTGGCTATAATTTTTATATCAGAAGGACACAACATTTATATTTTTAACAGAAGGAAAAACTTTGACCGATTATTAAATCAGGTGTCTTCTTCCATTTCGCGCTGAAATCTCTTCTCGAATCAATCGTACTAGAGGCGGCGGCTTCACTCGAAGAGGCGACGACGTATCATAGAATGAGCGACGGCAGCGCAACCACAAGCGTCAGCGGTGCTCCTTCAGGCGAAGACGATGGTCGTACTCTGTCGAAGATGAGGGACTGTAGGCCGATTTTCCTTTAGGCTAGGACGACGAGTATTCATGAATGATATTGATAGCCGATTTCAGATGAACAACGACAATGGAGTTTAGTTTGTTGACAATTGTGGTTTCTGCCCAAGATATTGATATATGAAACTATCATTCATGCGTGTGCTCTGAATTTTGCTCCATTATATGTGCAGTTTAGTTTGATATCTTTGTATTTTATGCTGATTTGCTTTTTTTAGTTTCAGGTTGTTTGTTGTATTATACGTACATTATATGCTGATTTGTGTTTTCAAAGTGAACTAGCATGTATATAATATGATGAATGATATCTGATTACTATAGTATATGTTGAATATACAAAATAGCAGTTGAGTTTATAGCATTGAATTTTTTAAAGTGAACTAGAACATGTAGAATATGTTAAATGATAATTAAAAGTAGCATTGCTTTTTGAAAATAAGCAAGTATGTACAAAATATGATAAATGATAGCTTAATATATCATCGTATTTTTAAAGTACTCTATATATGTTAAGTATACCAAATGATAGTTGAATCTAGCATTGCATCTTTTAAAGTGAACTAGCATTATAATTGTTGTATATGCCTATATTAAAAAAAGAACTAGCATGTGTTGATGGCAAAATATGTCATAAACACCAAAGATTCCCAATTACTAGGAATTATAAATATGTTCACATAGACAAGAACATAAAATAGAACATAAGCATTAAATAACACAAGAGATTTATAGTGGTTCGGCCTCAGGGAGGGCCTACGTCCACTTTGAAGAGTTGTTGGAATTTTATTGATCACTTGAAAGATTACAAGGTTGATACCCTCTCATTACATTTGTTGACTATGCTACATGAAGTTACAATAGTCATATTTGCAAGAAATAGTAAAATGGACAATTTTGCCCTTCTTCTTCCTAAAAGAGGAGATACCATTAATGAAGCTCTATGGAGGTCTCAAAGCTCAAGAATCTCCCCCCTTTGAAGTGTGAGGCCATGGGGTATTTATAGGAAGTGGTTATGTAGGGGTTAGGTAAGAGTAGGTAGAAATGGGGACCATCTACAGAAAATTCGCGCCTACAGCCCTCGGCCTCGGAAAATTCGCACCTGGGCCAAGGTGCGAAATTTCGCACCCGTCTGGTGCGAAATTTCGCACCTGCTAGGTACAAAATTTCGTACCTATTAGGTGCAAAATTTCGCACCTGTAGGATGCAAAATTTCACATCTGCATGGTGCGAAATTTCGCACCTACTAGGCAGGTGCAAAATTTTGTACCTACCAGGTACGAAATTTCGCACTCGGCTAGGTTTGAAATGTGTTTGGTGGGCGCCATTGGTCGAGGCTTGTTGGCTCTTCTGTGGCGTTGACGTGGCGAGGTCCTTGTTGGCGTAACCCCCACCTCGAGGGTGTAAAGTTTTGCACCTCGTAGGTGCAAAATTTCGCACCTCGCAGGTACGAAATTTCACACCTCGCGGGTGCGAAATTTCGCACCTGGAGGGTGCGGAATTTCGCACCTCGAGGGGGTACGAAAATTCTATTCGAGGGGTGCGAGGTCTGTCAGAGTGGCTTGGGAGCTCGAAATCCTAGTCGGTGCGTCCGGGGATGTCGAGGCCTTAGTTCGGGAATGTGCTGGAGGAGCGGCGAGGCTCGCTGAAGTTGTTGGCTGAATCTTGACCTTGAGCTGATATGGTAATTCTGGGCAACACACTTGTTGGCGGAAATCGGATGAATCGGGCAGTGCCCACAGTTTCGACCTAATCGGCTAGGTCGATCGCCGTCGGGACTGTGGGGCCCCGGACCCCCACCGGTGCTGCTCCCGGACCCGCTTGATGGCTCACCTTCGGCTTCGAGCACGGCTCTCCTTCGGCTCAGATGCGGACGGATACTGATGGAGGTTGCGTTCGAGGGATGCGACATCCTGCTAGTGGCCAGACTTGAGTCTTCTGATACTAGACCCTGAATGATATTGGCGATGCCTCCGGGCTGTAATATCATGCGATATGTTGAGACATGCGTGTCTTGTGTGCTTTTGGTAACCAGACCAAAAGGCCGGTTAACATTTGCCCCCTCAAAGTATGTTTTGTGTTAACGGGACATGCTTTGAAGTTAGATGGGTCTAATATGGGCGCAAACATCTCCATGCGGTGCTTAGCGATCAGTTATGACCTTCCTCTTGCATTGTATGTCGAGAGCGCACTGCTTTGGAGTGGTTGGGACACCTTGTTGAAATATGTGGGTGTGAGCTTATGATTCCAGCATTGGTAAGAGCTTTGACTCACTTGAGTTTAGCGACTTGGATTGGAACATGTCTAAGGCGCGTACTTCCTGTAGATTAAAGGCAATAAAAGTTAGTCGCCGACTCCCGATTGCATCGAAGTGCAAACGGTTCGTTATCAGGTTTTACTTGCGTATGTAATCACAAATTTGTGCGTGGTTTTGCATGATGCGATCTGAGTTAGAATAGGTAATATGAAAGTGAATTGTATGCCCTGGGCTTATGATCATGCTATTTTAGTTTTTCAAAGAGTTTTTGGATCGAGAGCCGACTGTTTGGTATGTATACTTGAACCCTTAAGGCTTGTGGGCACGCATTTGAATCGAGTTGGTCTACTCGGTTGAGATTCCCAAAGCGTGTTCGCATGGTCATTGCCATGGCTTAGGTGCATGATTGCCCTAAGTGGTTGCTGAAACATCGTTGGGATGGAACTTGATTATTTGGGGTATCCATTAAATCACTTGGACTAGGTGAGCCCAAGGTCGCTCAACGATCCAAGCTAGTCACATTGATCAAAGTTTAGACAACTCGTGTATGCGAATGCCATTGTTAGGACAATATTTGTCATATGTCATGGCATGGATTCATATGGATTCTCCTTTGAGGCGAGGTCGAACCCAAATGCTAGGCGCGAGTGCTTTAATGATTGAGCACTTGGTGAGTACCCAAGCAGTCGTTGAGTCGTGATTGACTTGGTAGTTGGAGCTTCGAAATTAAGTGAATATGATCGTAGCTTGGCGAATTCTGATCCCATAATGTTCATTTGGGGCATGCCGATCCCCTGATTGTAGTTGCTTCCTTTCTTCTCTTCTCCGGATAGAAAATTATCGTAAGACGTGAAGGATGCCAAAATACTTCTTTTGTACTTTGGATATTCGAGGTGTTGTTAGGTTTTCGGGAGAAGGGAAGAGAGATATGGATAGTAAGAGGGCTTTCAGATTTGGTATTCAATAATGTGGAGCGGCGGACCTTGGGAAACAGGATTAGGAATTTGAATAAAGGTTCCCATGAATGTGTGAATACAGGATTGGGCTTTGTGTCCCAAATGCTTATTAAATCTTTCACGCTCCTCAGGAGTTCGTATCTTGGTTGATGAGATGACAACTATGCTGGCGCGCGGGGGCATGAGACATAACTTCGCTCTCCCATGACTTTGTTGAGCCCTGTCTTTGATCTTGAGTTTGTAAACTTGAACCTTTGCATGGCGCCATATGAGCGGACAGTGATTACTGATTTTTGGTCTCGCGACGCGGTCCTCAAGGAATGGGCCTGCTTGGATTGTCAGCTTGAATGCTTATGTACGATATCGACACATAGTCGAGTTGTTAGTCTTGGGATCCGATGAATAACTTAACCACGATGCGGCTGCATCTTAACTTAGGTGTTGCACTAGCGGTTGGTGATGGCTGTGGCGTTAATTGTTGAGGCTAAAGGCTGCCACCATGTTTCGGAGTGTCAGCTTTTTGTGGAGTCCAGGTACTGATGGAAGTCGAGAAGCCTCCAGGGCCTGAACTTTGGTTCTGGGTTTCCTTTGTTGCGAGGTGAAGGTGTTCTCAAGATGGTGGCTCGGTAGGAGGCTGTGAAGATGATGCCAGTGCAGAGACTTAAGGGGATCTGATCGGGTCTTGAGATTGCCAGGCCGGTGCAATAATCCATAGAGGGTTGCCACCAGGCCCGGGTACCTGCTTGATTCTGCTCGACGTCAGAGAAGAGCTAGCAAGCTCGGATCGTTGCTCAATATTTCATGTCTGGTCGGTAATTGGAGTTGAACGTAACACAATTGGTTGGCGAATGATTCTAGAAATGAACTTATTCGGACTGACCGCTCGGATATGCATGCAAGATGCGGGCATACGGTCGAGTCGTTAGTCTCTAACCCAATTATGTCGGGATCATTATCCGATCCAAAAATTGTGCTGACGTTTACCGGTAGCCACTGCCGTAGTTATCCAAACTAGGTGTCGTTGCCGCGTTTCGATGCACTGTAGGTATGCATCGAGGGGTGTGAGTTAGCTTCATGTTGTGTTTAAGTATGAGTTTGCTGGCAGGGCGCTAAGACTTTGCGAACCCAATGAACCGGCCATGGAAACTCGAGAACTTGCACTGAAATATGGATTTTTTTTACTTTTCTTATTAAGAATTTATCTAGGTTCTCCAGTTCCTCGGGGAATCGGTGGTTATATTGCTTCCTCTGTCCTTTGGTTCGAGCTTCTAAGCCCGGTCTTCCAAGTATTGTCGGGAGGTCAGAAGTTTCCGAGACCCGAGCTTTTGGGTCTGGATCATCCTTGGGGCGAGGCATTCGTTCTTCTTTAGAATGGTTTCCCCGAGGGCTGTGGCGATGGAAATGCCAACGCGGAAGCTGGTGGGGATCCTCCTCCGGTCTTGCGATGAGCAAGTTGGTGCAAGGATAAGCGGAGGACTGCCCCCAAGCTCGAGTACTTGCTAACTAAAGAGGATGCGAGTGATGAACCCTCAGAAGTCAAATAGTTGCTTCTTGTGTTGGGAAGCCCCGCTTGGAGCGGTGCCGACGCCAGGATTTTCCCCCAAGCTTCCTTAAGCATTCGAGTACCAATTCTGGTTTGAGTTACAGCGGGGGCGATCTGGAGTAATAGGAGAACCTGTGGCTTCGGGATCCTATATTCGTATGAGCCTCTTTGGAGGAGAAGAAGTTGGTTGTTGAGCGAAGTGCTCATACGACGGGTGTAGCTGATGTAAGAGTGCAAGTAATGCAAGCTGAGGTGGAGAATCAGGAAGCCCGGCTGGTGGCAAAGTCGGAGGAGCCGGAGGGGAAGACGGACATGATGAGGTTGCCATACAAGATGCTTGGGCAAAGTCTAGTCAGGATGCCCAGGAGAAATCTGTTGTCGTGGTGGCGAAGAGGTAGGCCAATGCTGAAGTGGAGAAGGAGAGGGTCTCTGAGTAGGCTAGGAAAAGGGAAAGCCATCGATGATGCCCACCAAAAGAGGGCGAGAGAACTCTTAGCAACTTGAACCGGATGCAGTTATGCGACTCTAGGCCAGGGAGCTAGCTGATCAGAAAGCCGACGAAGATATCGAGAAGAGAGCAGAGCTGGGCGCCAGGAAGACTTAGGGATAAACCCAGGCTGCATTGGTCCTTGCTTCTTACATCGTACCTAAGCCATTATCATGTATTTCTCCTGGGGAGGTTACGATAATTACAAGCGGCGAGGATGATGGCGGATGGCGCGCATCGATGCCTCATGAATCCATTACTCCTATGTTGAGTAGAGGAGGAGGAAACGGTTCTGGAAGGAAAGGGCCCATTACTGGTGGTGACCTGCCTTTGTCGAACCTGCATAGAAAAAAGGAAAAGAAAAGGAAAGGATGAGCAACATCAGTAATTGTAAAAGGAATTAAAGATACTTTGGGTTAGGTAAACCAATAGTATGTGCGAGTGTGACCCTCGCTTTTGTTCCCTAAAGGTATGGTGTGGTTTTCATGTACACCTTGTCATCAGAGAGAAGAGATGTTAGATATGTAGTTTTCTTAACGTGTGTGTGTGTTGAAATGAAATATGAATTAGTGAAGATCGTCGTTTGTGTTAAATGTTTGGATGTTCTTCTTATGTTTTCAGGCGTCCCATACTTGCATAGGCATACTTATCGTTACACTTAACAAACAAGGGATTGTGTATTCCGCGCCCTGGGTTGATCATTCCAGGGGGTGTGATAGTGTACCGCGCTCTTGGTCGTTGTTCCAGAGGGGTAAGACTGTGTGCAGGCTTCTAGTAGGTTTCCCTCAGCTCAGGAAACCCGTAGTTTGCGAAGCCAGGCTTGAGCGCCTGCTGTTTTTTTTCTTGGGTTGTCCGAGGTTAATCCGAAGAGTAGCGAAGGCGCATGACATCGCGTTGGGCGGTCCATCCGATGTAGGATCTCTCGTCGTTCATCGGGTTAAGGCGAGCCTGTAGGCGTCGTCGTTCACTAGGAAAAAGAAGCTTGGATCATCAGCTCGTAGGGCCCGATCGTGGTCATGGGCTACCCCTTAGCCTTGAGAGCTTCGGGGAAGAAACGAATTAAGGTCGGTCTCGGTGCTGCGCCAAGATTCGACCATCACCCGTAGATAGGGGAGTTTGTATCGCCCCATCTGGTTGTTGGTGGTTGAACAATTTATCATCGGCCTTGGCACTGGGACGAGGTTCGAGGTTATTTATACTCGGTCAGGCCGCGGGCCGGCGACTCGAGTAGCGTGGCCTGCTCCTTGTTCGGGATGCCGGTCGTAGCCAATGTTGTTTGGTCTCGATGTTGGATCGAGGTTCTGAAGGCGGCATTGGCTCCCATGCTCGGGGGGCCGATGCGGCGATCTAAAGTTTGAATGCAAGCTGGTTGTCAGGATTAATCAAACAGGTATGCAAGGAGAAAACATGGAAGGAAGACAGGAAACTGAACATCACTCCTATGGATATCTCTAGTAGTTGTAGCCTTTGCAATGCCTCGAATTGAAGGAAAGCAAAACATCATTGGAAGGCATGAATTGATTGTACTCTAAGTTATGTAGAGTAGAGGTGAAGATGTTCGTTGTTCCATGCCCTTGGGAGTTCGGCTCCGTCCATGGTTGAAAGCTTGAAAGTTCCATCGCTGAGCTTCCATTGTATGAGTATGGGCCTTCCTAACAAAGGGAGAGGCCTGCTGGTGGAGGAAAGACCCGTTGTAAGACGAGGTTGCCGATGTCGAGGTCCTTATGGCGGACTCTAGAGTTGAAGTATTGGGATACTCGTTGTTGATTTGAGGCTTGATCCAAGGGACCAGTTTTCGGGTCGGAGATGTTGATCCAGTGTAGCACGCTCGTGTATACAAATTAGCCGTAATGGTTGACTACAGGTCATACAGAAGGCATTCGGAAGGCTTACAGCACTCGAGGCCTGATATCAACCTGATCGGTGCAAAAGCCGACTTACGTGAGGCGAGTTGTGAGGCATGGATGCTCATTGTTTCCAAAGCCCTGACGAGCCGGGGGGATGATCTTATGGGATTAATTGTTGGTCGAAGTTTTGTTTAGTGGGAGTCTTTGATGAGCATCGAGTGGCTCGGAGATCCCATGCAGTGCGGATCTTCGATGAGCATCGAGTGACTTGAAGGTCCCACAAAGTGGGAACCCTCGATGAACGTCGAGTGGCACGGAGATCCTATGCAGTAGGAATCTTTGATGAGCATTGAGCGGCTCGAAGTTCCCATGCAGGTGAGTTCCTCGATGTTCTTCTGCAAGTGGCGAAACATGTTTGTGTTGTGTCCGCGGATGCTGTAGAACCGACAACATCATGTAGAGTCCCTTAGTGCGCTCGTTGGACTTTTAGGCCTTGGCCTTTTGCATGGTGGGGAATTGCAGGCTATGAGATGGATTTTCCCAGGGATGGCCCTGAAGGAAGTATAGCTGCGGAAAGAAGGAAGCCGAAGGCGCTTCCCTTTATTACCGAGACTACCTTTGCTGGCGCGAGCAAGATTGCGCATAGCGATGGGATTAGAGTCTTATAGCACTGGGTGTCACCACGAGGCAAGATGTTGGGGGTAGGAGCTTGATTCCTCTACGCTAGGTTTCGGCATAGGAAGTAGTCGACATTCATGCAGAAGATCTGCTGAATCTTTGATTGCTTTTGATCGGTCCGTTCTCTGAGCTCGGAAGCAGGTGTATGTCATTTGTAAGCTGGACAAGTGTGATTCTAGAAGTAGGTTTCTCGACCTTGGCCAAGGCGGTGTTGGATTTTGCAAGGTAGTCTTTGAGAGTTTTCACAGGTGCCTAGGCATATGTTCAAGACCGAGGGGATGTCCCTGGGCCTCGCGACGTGCATCCCAAATTGCGCGGCCAACTTCCTAATGAGTTAGTCGTGAGCAGTGATAGTTCAAGGTGGAAGTCGAGAGATCCATAATAGAGACGTCTTGGACAAGGACAGGGTAGCACTTGCAACGTATGGCGTTGGCGACATGTAATGAACCCATGTGCCATTTGTGGCGGCTAATGAAGCTTCGAGGATCATTGCCTCTTTGAGTAAGGTGTGAGTGTTGACATGTCGAAGTGCTTGTGCCATTTAGTATTAAGGATAGCCGAAGTGAATGAGTTATGCCTCGCACTAGTTTTGCAGACGTCGTAGGCATGCCCCTGTGATTCTCTAATGATCTCACGGACCATGTCGGCAATAAGTGGAGGCTGGGATCACGCTACATTATAGAGGTCGTGATCTAGTTGAGGATTTTGGAGACTAGCGAGCCTTCTAGAAGGAAGGTCTTCATTATCACGTTAGTCTTCAACCTCGGTTATACTTCATGGAGGTCGATTGAGGTGAACGTGGGCCCAGTCGGATGCTAGAAGCGTAGGCGACAAGTTTGGAGTCACAACTGTTCGAGTTCGCCTAGAGGAGGCTTGAGCGTCACAGCCGGGGGGCAACCAGGATGACGCGTTCCATTCTGGATGGCGATCCTGACATTGTCGAGATTAGAGGTCGGTCGTGCGGTCATAGAACACCACCTTTGGCATGTATAAGCGTCAGTGAGATATGTTAAAAGGGATTTTCTAATGGAATCCATTAGCTTTGGCGAACTTCGGGAGTTCCCTTCTGTCGACGTATTCTATTGTACACATTCGACTTGATCTCTTTTATGTCATGGATGGTATGGCTTTGGTATGGTTGTCGAGTTTGGGCGAGCTAATTTGCACATTGGTCCGGGAGTACTCTGGTTCAAAGTGGCGACAAGTGGGCTCTTCCGAGTAGAAGATTGGTTACTCAGACCCAGTTTGTTACCCTGCTCCTTGGCCATAAGAGATGATGGTTCGATCATCATCTCATTTCTGTTATCGTTGATGTCATTGTACGAGTGTTGGAGCGGACGACGATGTTTTTAATGAGGTTGAACCTTCTTCCTCGACGTGGGCCCCTAGCTTTGACAAAAGAAATTTCTGATGCAGTGTGTCGCGAGCGGGCGTGGTTCTGAGCAAGCTGAAGTAGAATGATGATGCGTTGACTTTTTTGAAATTGGTGCATAAGGTTGATGCTAGCCTTCAATGCCTAGTGCAAGAGCTGCATTCTTATGCTCCTTATTAACCATGTGAATCTGTGCTTGAGTCGCAGGAGCTTCGGGGTCTACAAATGGAAGGAGATCGGTTTCCAATAGGTCCTCTGCCTCTCGAGGCTGGTGAGAGGCATGATGCTTATCGTACGTACTGCTCAAGGCGCTTCTCATAGATAAGGTTTTCGATTACGTCTTTGAATTGACGGCAACTATCGGTATTGTGCCCGTATATGTCTTGGTACCGAAAGTACTTGTTGGTCTTTTTCACATGATTAGTGGATTCCCTGTTGTATGGTTTCTTGTATTGAAGCGTGTTGCACGTTTGCCGGTAGATTGTTTCCAAGTCTTCATTTTACGGGGTGTAGATCTCTTATATCCGGTGAGAGCTGGACTTTTTGGGTTCTGTAGAAACCTGGTCGTTGTTGCGGTCGCCTTGCCTGCTGTTATTCTGTCTTTGTTTGTATGGGTCTGCCTCCTTGTCCTTGTCAAAGAGATTCCCTATCTGTTTCCCTTTGACATTGTCACCGATGGTATTCGCATGTGGATTATTGGGAAGACTGGCCCTGGAGAGTCAGTTTCGTTTCGCTTCTTCTTGACATAAGTATTGCCTAGCCTTTTTATGGGAAGTGTCGAGGCCTTTTGGCTACTTGCGATCAATCTATTCCCCAAATTCGGAAGTAGGGAGAACACCCTTTTCTAACTGAAAGAGTACGACGCGAGGATCTGGGTCCTCGACCTCGGCGAGGGCGATGTTGAACTGGGAGAGGTAGCTTTTGAGCGATTCGGCTGGTCCTTGGTATAGATTGGATAGAGTGAGGGCATTCTTTGGATTTTGGATGTAACACCCCGAATTTTCTGTAAGCATAAGAGTAAAAAAATGAAGTATAATTAATTTTAAATGTGAGAATTAAGGAAAACTGGTTACGCCATTGCGTTCATCTCTGAATTCTGCTTGAGATATAGTCCAAGTTTGCGTAAATCGGACTCCGTATGAACAAGTTATGGCCTTCGGAAGTTTCTGAAAATATAAAACAGCTTGAAAATAAATTCCAAATTCGAAATTCAAAAATCTGAATCCAGAAGCGGGCTGGGCGGGAAATTTCCTGTCCAGGACCCAGGTCGACCTTGGGGTCGACCTGGGTAGGCAGGTCGACCATAGGGTCGACCTGGGGGTCGACCTTAGTGTCGACCTTCCCCCTACAGGTCGACCTGTTTTGGCCCAGATCCGATTTTCTTTGGCGTGTGACATGGTTTTGGCTGTTCTGATGGTCTGGATTGGTTCTAGGTTAATATCTAAGGCCCTGGACACTTCTATTCTCCTATAAATACATCCCTAGGCCAAAACTAAATCTCCTACACTATTCTCTAGCCTCCATAGCTCTCTCCTTCTTCGAAAATAAAACAATGGCATCGGTACTCTACTGAAACCTAGGATAAAACTAGTGCATCTTCTTCCAAACTGAATAGGACTAAAAGAACAACTAGTCTACATCAAAGGAGCACTATTCAGTGTCAAAATATAGATTCCAGAATACAAGAATCGTTCCCTTTTTGTGAGTACAGTTATTTTCAGATACGAAATTTTATAATTATCTTGACATTTTTGTGAATCTGGATCTGAGGTTATGCATACTGTTCTGTGGATCTATCTTGACTGTGACTATTCTGTATCTATTCCCACTTTTCTTCCTTTTTGTTTATAGCCAGGCTACTACGAGCTTGCGCCAAATCTCATAAGAGATTAACGCACGAACGCTAAAATTTTGGGATAAATAATGGATAATGCATAATTGGACATGACTAGTCTTTGACTGATTTGAGAAAAGAACATAGGTTGTAAATTAAGATCTGAAATCAGGGCGTTCTATGAATGATAGACTGTGATTTGGAAGAAGAATTATTATATGATAACATATGACTTGGAATTTGGAATATAGTGCATATTATAGTGCAAGATCTGATTGAGAGGACATAATACATAATTAAAATTTAAGATCTAGATTTCGGCATATTTTATATTACAATCTATGACTTGAAAAGAAAAGAAGGACTTGCGGCTTAGGAATAAAGATCTATGTTAAAATAAGATAACTATTAATGTGAATGCGCCTAAATATGGGTTTTTGGATATTTGATATCATAGGCTATAATTTAGCTTAATTCATATTTTTTGGGGATTTTTGAGAATATTCTGTACTATGCAAGGCTTAACTAAAATTTGGGCATATGTTGTATTATGAATTATGACCATGATTTAGGTATGTAAGGTTAGGCTTAATTTATGATTAGGCAGGATATGTAAATAGAATTTTAGAAATGTTTAATCTGTTGAATTTCCTAATTTGCTAAATTTGTTACCTGCTCAATCTATTGAATTGCCTAATCTGCTAAATCTGTTGAATTGCCTAATCTGCTAAATCTGTTGAATCGCCTAATCTGTTAGATCTGTTATCTGTTGAGTTGTCTAATCAGTGGAAAGATAAATAGTTGTAATTTGGGTACGAAAATCCGTAGGCTCGATCTAAGATTGAGTAAAAACATGGAAATCTGATTAATCTGCTGTAACCTGTAAAGAAGTTTAGTCTGTTAAATAAGCATAATTAGTCTGATATCTGTATAATCTGTATTGGAATAAATTGGCTATGACACGAGGTTAGACTCTGTTTGCGGTAGAAGCCTGTCTGGAACCAACCGGCTTAACCAGCAACCGCAAACTGTCAGTCTAATGTGAGAGGTCGTAGGCATAACTAAAATATGCTTAGACACGAGGTTAGGTCTAGCTTGTGGCAGAAGTTTGCCCGGAACCGCCCGGCATATCCAGCGGCCACAAGCTACCGACCTAATGCGAGAGGTCTGTGCATTAATATTTAATTAATGCAAATCTGAGATAAATATGATGTCTAAACCGTGTTGGGTGGATACCAACTGGAGTGATGAATCTAATAAACCCGTTTCGTGAATCCATAGGCCCAATACAAAGTTAGACAATCTGTAAGTCTGTTAAATCCGTACATCTGATCTATTAATCTGAAAACTTGTTAACTTGATAGTCTGATCTGTGAACTAGAAATTGAACTCTGTCTGAAATCTGTAAACAAGTTAATCTGAAATCTGTTAGTCTAGGGACACAAGGTTAGGAGGGGAATTACTTGTGTCATCTGTTGTGTGGAACCCATATTAGTCAGTAACCCTTTCAGGTATCAAAACTTTGACCCCACGCTATGTAGGGGTCCGGGCACGCTTACTGAACTAATTATAAACGGTTCATTCTGATAATGGCGAGGGGTGTTGATGGCGCGTTCCAACCGGGTCATGTGCGTGCATGGATCCGGTCTGCTCTGAGGATGTAAGACACTGTGACATCTGTGAATAGGTCTGTGCCAATAATTTGCCACTTTAGGGAGTGATACACCTTACTGTGGGGTCGGCACAGGGTATTTATGTATTAGGGAGCCGATCGCTTGGGGTAGGACTTAGGGTACACTTAGTTCTGTCTGTTTCTGTTGGGTGGTAACACCTGTCTGTTTCTGCGTGGTACCGTCTGTTGGGGTGGTAAAGGCCCATTACTAGTGTACACCTAATTCTAACATTCTGTTTCCATAGGGATTATTCTGTTTCTATCTCTGATTCCGTCTCCGATTCTGTTTCTGTACCTTCTGTCTGTTGGGGTGGTAAAGGCCCATTAGTTGGGTGGTAAAAGCCCATTATTAGCATTCTGTTTCTATACCGTTTGCCTCTGTTCGGGTGGTAAAGGCCCATTACTAGCATTTCTATTTTTGTAGAGATTATTCTATTTCCGTTTCTGTTTCAGTTTAGATATTAGGGTAACACATAATCCTGTTATACTAGTATTAGTGCAGAGAAGTGAAAAGCTTAGCTTAGCTTATATCATTCTGTTCCTTCCGTTAACCTTCTATTTCTGTTACAGTTATCTCTCATCCAGTTTTATTTACATGTCATGATACTATTATCTGTTTATATGCTGAAAGTCACTGGACTCGCCAGACTTATGTCTGACCTAGTTTGTTTCGCCTCTTTTGTTTCCGTTCCCCCCTAGGTTTTTAGGGTGGAAACATAGGAGCTTGATTTAGATTCTCTCTGCTTGAAGTGTTTGAAGTATTGCTTGGCTTTGGCTCTATCTTTCCATGGCAGTTTATATTGGGGATTGTGGCTTTGAAACTATGCATTCTGAAGGCTTTTGTACAAGATTGATATTTTTGAACTTGAATTCCGATATTGTGATTTTGAAAGATGTAACTAAACTCATTTCTGATTCTGTTGTAATAAAGTTATAAAATTTTCAGGTGCTACTTTATCTGTCTTGTAAATTTCTGTTCTGTCTACTAAAAACACTCCACCAAAGTTAAGGCATTCCCTTTGCGAGTGACCTTAATGGAGGTGGGGTGTTACACTTGGTATCAGAGCTGAAGGTTACCAGATTGGATAAAAAGTTTTTGAAAACTATTTTCAAAAAGGTTTAAAAAGGAAGTATTTTCAAAAGTAGAGTTTATTTTGAACAACATAATCCCCAAAGCCATAGCCTATCTTTCTATCCTTTGTTTTGAATCTTTCCTTTTCTTTCGTTTCAGCATGTCTGGGGATCCTAACCTTCCGGAGGGCGTACCGATACCTGGCTGGTTCAGGAGGTACCTAGAAGCTAGGGCTAATGAAGCGGGCCCAGCAAACGTCCCTCCTCCCCCAACTGCAGCAGTTCCTCCTCCTCCTCCGCATGTGAATACTTTCCCGAAGATGTGTAGAGACTTTCGAGCCATGGGTGGAAAGAACTTTAATGGAACTGAATCCTTCGTGGAGGCAAGGAACTGGCTCAAAGAAACTGAGGATTTGTTCATTATCTTCGAGGCGGACGATAGGCAAAAGATACAGTTGGCGGTATGGTTGCTTAAGGACGAAGCTTCTTTTTGGTGGGAAGTCACAAATGGAGAGTGTCCGGTAGAGAGATGGATGGATTTCAGGCATAGGTTCGAGATGAAATTTCTCTCATGAGCGGAAGAGAGTCTACACATAGAGAGGTTCTTGGCGTTGAAGCAGGGGAATTTATCAGTGAGAGAGTATGTCAACAAGTTTAATCAGTTGGCAAGATTTGGCTTAGATTTGGTAAGTACACCGCATAAGAAGGAACTAAGGTTTGCTAAAGGTTTGAACGAGCCGCTACACGGATTGGCAATGCCCCCACATTCCTATGGGGGCTACCTTCGAGAAATTAGTTGACATGGCATTGATGCATGAAGAGGAAACCAAAAGTGAGAAGAAAGAAGAAAAGCTTGAAGGACCACAGAACAAGAAGGGGGGCCCAAAAAGGAAACACAAAAGAAGGATGAGAAGTATGAAGATAAGAAGGAGAAGAAGTGCTTTACTTATGGAAGCTCGACCCATCTGAACAAGGATTGCAGAAAAAGGAAGGGCACTTGCTTCAACTGTGGAGAAATGGGGCACTTCACTAGGGACTGCCCAAAGAAACGAGGACTACGGCAGAGGGCAGGACCAACATCTGGAGGACAGGCGAATACCCTCGAGGCTCATGGATAGGATAGAAATAGGAAAACTTTCTGTAGAAGGATTAATCTCCTTATCTGATTGTGGAGTTAAAAGCTCTTTCTTATTCTAGCATTTTGATTCTGTAATTGAAACTCTGCACTTTAATACTAGTCTTGTTTCTGATTCCGCTGTAGTCTCAAACCCCATGAGTGTTACGACTCATCTGTTTGTGATAAGTTAGGGTTTGAGGGTATTTGTGTTGGGCGTTAAGTTGACTATAACGCATATATTCTGGGTATTTATCATGCTTAGTTTCCTAAGAATCATTTGGTAATATGATCTGTATCAGTAGTCTTTAGGTATCTGAATATTTCTGAAAAGAATAGGGTTTTTTACTCAAAGCATGAAGTAGATTTCCAGTTGGACATTTGTTTAATGGGAGTGATTCTCTGAGTGTTAATCTGATGTTGATTTCGGTCTTCGGGGTTGATACTTAGGGGGTTATTCTCTTAAACCGATGTCAAATGGGAACCTAGCTTTTGTTTTAATTGTACTTGCTTCTATCACTCGACTTTATCGATCGAATCTTCTACCTTTAGGTAGAAACTAATGGGTGTAAACATGTGTTTGAGACATGTTATGTTTGATGGTTGCAAGTGGATGCAAGTGGTTGCTAGTGGTTGCTCGTGGATGCATATACACACACTAGGCAATAGATCGACTCAAAAACACTCTCATACTGCATATGGATGTGTGTGCATTTTTTTTAAAATTTTTGTGGATGCAAAATGGTTGACTCGGCACATGGATGTTGCATATGAATGAACGGTTGTGCACTCATATAGAAATGATATGTATCAAATGGGAAAATTGCATACATGTTGGACTCATGGCACTGACATAATTCGTACTAAGGAGGTCAACTGAATCAATGGACCGCCTAATCTTTGCATTAGATAAATAACATATACACACACTTTTGCATATGTTCATACAACATTAGAAGTTTTCTAAGGACAACGGATGCTTGTGGATGATGGTTGAGTAGATGGGTGATTGGATGGTAGGACACATACTTCCTAACTTGAAGATTTCGGGGATGAAATCCTTTAAGGAGGGTAGAATGTAACACCCCGAATTTTCTGTAAATATAAGGGTAACAAAATGAAGTATAATTAATTTTAAATGTGAGAATTAAGGATAAAGGGTTACGCCATTGCGTTCGTCTCTGAATTCTGCTTGAGATAGAGTCCGAGTTTGCGTAAATCGGACTCCGTATGAAGAAGTTATGGCCTTCGGAATTTTCTGAAAATATAAAACAGCTCAAAAATAAAATCCAAATTCGAAATTCAGAAATCTGAACCCAGAAGCAGGATGGGCGGGAAATTTCCCGCCCAAGACCAAGGTCGACTTGGGGGTCGACCTGGGTAGGCAGGTCGACCATAGGGTCGACTTTAGTGTTGACCTCCCCCCTACAAGTCGACCTGTTTTGGCCCAGATCCGATTTTTTTTGGCGTGTGACGTGGTTTTGGCTGCTTTGATGGTCTGGATTGGTTCTAGGTTAATATCTAAGGCCCTGGACACTTCTATTCCCCTATAAATACATCCCTAGGCCAAAACCTAAATCTCCTACACTATTCTCTAGTCTCCATTGCTCTCTCCTTCTTAGAAAATAAAATAATGGCGTCGCTACTCTGCTGAAACCTAGGATAAAACTAGTGCATCTTCTTCCAAACTGAATAGGATTAAAAGAACAACTAGTCTACATCAAAGGAGCGCTATTCAGTGTCAGAATACAGATTCCAAAATACAAGAATCATTCCCTTTTTGTGAGTACAGTTATTTTCAAATATGAAATTTAATAATTATCTTGACATTTTTGTGAATCTGGATCTGAGGTTATGCATACTTTTCTGTGGATCTATCTTGACTGTGACTATTCTGTATTTGTTCCTTCTTTTCTTCCTTTTTGTTTATAGCCAGGCTACTACGAGCCTGCGCCAAATCTCATAAGAGATTAACGCACGAACGCTAAAATTTTGGGACAAATAATGGATAATGCATAATTGGACATGATTGATCTTTGATTGATTTGATAAAAGAACATAGGTTGTAAATTAAGATCTGGAATCAGTGCATATTATGTATGATAGACTGTGATTTGGAAGAAGAATTATTATATGATAGCGTATGACTTGGAATTTGGAATATAGTGCATATTATAGTGCAATATCTAATTGTGAGGACATAATACATGATTAAAATTTAAGATCTAGATTTGGGCATATTTTATATCACGATCTATGACTTGAAAAGAAAAGAAGGACTTGTGGCTTGGGAATAAAGATCTATGTTAAAATAAGATAACTATTAATGTGAATGCACCTAAATATGGGTTTTTGAATATTTGACATCATAGGCTATAATTTAGCTTAATTCCTATTATTTGGGGATTTTTGAGAATATTCTGTACTATGCAAGACTTAACTAAAATTTGGGCATATGTTGTATTATGAATTATGACCATGATTTAGGCATGTAAGGTTAGGCTTAATTTATGATTAGGCAGGATATGTAAATAGAATTTTAGAAATGTTTAATCCGTTGAATTTCCTTATCTGCTAAATCTGTTACCTGCTAAATCTGTTGAATTGCCTATTCTGCTAAATCTGTTATCTGCTAAATCTATTGAATTGCCTAATTTGCTAAATCTGTTATCTGCTAAATTTGTTGAATCGCCTAATCTGTTAGATCTGTTATCTGTTGAGTTGCCTAATCTGTTGAAAGCTAAATAGTTGTAATTTGGGTACAAAAATCCGTATGCTCGATCTAAGATTGAGTAAAAACATGGAAATTTGATTAATTTGCTGTAACATGTAAAGAAGTTTAATCTATTAAATAGACATAATTAGTCTGATATCTGTATAATCTATTTTGGAATAAATTGGTTATGACACGAGGTTAGACTCTGTTTGCGGTAGAAGCCTGTCCGGAACCAACCGGCTTAACCAGCAACCGCAAACTGTCAGTTTAATGTGAGATGTCGTAGGCATAACTAAAATATGCCTAGACACGAGGTTAGGTCTGGCTTGTGCAGAAGTCTGCCTAGAACCGCGCGGCATATCCAGCGGCCACGAGCTACTGACCTAATGTGAGAGGTCTGTGCATTAATATTTAAACCCGTTTCGTGAATCTGTAGGCCCAATACAAAGTTAGACAATCTGTAAGTCTGTTAAATCCGTACATCTGATCTGAAAACTTGTTAACATGATAGTATGATCTATGAACTAAAAATCTGAACTCTGTCTTAAATCTGTAAACAAATTAATCTGAAATCTGTTAGTCTGGGGACACAAGGTTAGGAGGGGAATTACTTGTGTCATCTGTTGTGTGAAACCCGTATTAGTCAGTAACCCTTTCTAGTATCAAAACTTTGACCACATGCTATGTAGGGGTCCGAGCACGCTTACTGAACTAATTATAAGCGGTTCATTCTGATAATGGCGAGGGGTGTTGATGGCGCGTTCCAACCGGGTCATGTCTGTGCATGGATCCGGTCTGCTCTAAGGATGTAAGACACCGTGACATCTGTAAATAGGTCTGTGCCAATAGATTGCCACTTTAGGGAGTGATACACCCTACTATGGGGCCGACACAGGGTATTTATATATTACAGAGTCGATCGCTTGGGGTAGGACTTAGGGTACACTTAGTTCTGTCTATTTCTGTTGGTTCCGTCTGTTTCTGTTGGGTGGTAACACCTGTCTGTTTCTGCGTGGTACCATCTGTTGGGGTGGTAAAGGCCCATTACTAGTGTACACCTAATTCTAACATTCTGTTTCCGTAGGTATTATTCTGTTTCTGTCTCTAATTCCATCTCCGATTCTGTTTCTGTACCTTTTGTCTGTTGGGGTGGTAAAAGCCCATTAGCTGGGTGGTAAAAGCCCATTATTAGCATTCTGTTTCTATACTGTCCGCCTCTGTTCGGGTGGTAAAGGCCTATTACTAGCATTTCTATTTCTGTAGAGATTATTCTGTTTCCGTTTCTGTTTCAGTTTAGATATTAGGGTAACACCTAATCCTGTTATACTAGTATTAGTGCAGAGAAGTGAAAAGCTTAGCTTAGCTTATATCATTCTGTTCCTTCCGTTAACCTGCTATTTCTGTTACGGTTATCTCTCATCCAGTTTTATTTATGTGTCATGATACTATTATCTGTTTATATGCTGAAAGTCACTGGACTCACCAGACTTATATCTGACCTAGTTTGTTTCGCCTCTTTTCTTTCCGTTCCCTCCCAAGGATTTTAGGGTGGAAACATAGGAGCTTGATTCAGATTCTCTCTGCTTGAAGTGTTTGAAGTATTGCTTGTCTTTGGCTCTATCTTTCCATGGCAGTTTATATTAGGGATTATGGCTTTGAAAACTATGCATTCTGAAGGCTTTTGTACAAGACTGATATTTATGTACTTGAATTCCGATATTGTGATTTTGAAAGATGTAACTAAACTCATTTATGTTTCTGTTGTAATAAAGTTATAAATTTTTCAAGTACTACTTTATCTGTCTTGTAAATTTCTGTTCTGTCTACCAAAAAAACGCTCCACCAAAGTTAAGGCATTCCCTTTGCGAGTGACCTTAACAGAGGTGGGTTGTTACATGGGATATACACCTGAACTGCTTGACCAATTTTGTTGCTAACTGGCTGAAGTTATTAGTGGAATCGAGTGGGAGGTGAGAGAACCATAACAAAGCAAGAAGGCTGGGAAGCACTTGCATTTGAATGGATCGTTGCCCCGACTCGAATCCATTTGCCATTCATATTGGTTTAGGAAGGTACAGGGGTCGGTTGTGCCGTCATAGAGCGACATCTGTGGCATGCTAAAGCGTTGCGGCCACTCAGCTTCAATTTACCCTTCTTGAAGTGGTTGCGCTTAATGTGCGCTTCCCATGAATCATGCATGTTTCCTCGCCTCTCCCTCATGCTCCTTCAGACCATGTAGGGAAGGTAAGTTGGATGGGGATTCGCCATTGGGTCCCATGGGTTTTGGCGAGGTTCCGCATTCTTGTTGCGAGGGCGTCTTCTATGGTGGACGTCTGGATCATATTCCTCCATGTCCTCGACATCTAGAATCAAATCTTGGTAAGGAGCGGGTTGATGCGGATCCTGTTCTGGAGGGGAGCGGGCCGCTAGACTAGTGGGGCCATCATCTTGATTAGCGGATGTTGGGTTATGTCGAGGAAGAGGTTGGTTGGTAGGACATCGTCCGTCATTGATAGTCAAACGAGAGTGACCTTGGTATTGTGCCCCCTCATTATACGTGATAGTATTTCGGTCACCATTGTCGTTCCCATTGCCGTTTTCGAGGGCGTTGGTACGAGTGGCAATGTTGTTAATGAGATTAAACCTCCTTCTTTGATACGAGCCCCTCGACTCGGAAGAGGAAGTTTATGAGATAGTTGGTCGAGGTCGAACGTTGTTCCGAGCTAGTTGAAGTCGAGTGACGATGTACTGACTTTCTTGAAGTTGTCGCATAAGGTCAATGTTATTCCTTAATGCTTGGTTGAGCTCGACATCCGTGTTCTCATATCTTTCATTAAGCGCACGGATTTGAGCTTGTGTTGCGGGCGCTTTGGGGTCCACAATAGAAGGGAAGGTTTCATTAGTGGCCGGGATGTTCGCGGGTTAAGGTTGTTGGGATGTCCCGGCCTCGGCTGCGGCTGAAGAGCCGATCATTGCATCCTTTGGTCGTTTTGCCATCATGAGCGGACTTGACAGCAGGTTTAGCAAGGAACCTAAAGCTCGTCGGGGGTCGAGATGACAGCGTGCGACAAAGGCACAAAATCCGAGTTTTCTCAGTGAAAGCACTAAATGTTGATGGCAAAAAATGTCTTAAACACCAAAGATTCCCAGTTACTAGGAATTATAAATATGGTCGTATAGACAAGAACATAAAATAGAACATAAGCAGTAAATAACACAAGAAATTTATAGTGGTTCGGCCTTAGTGAGGGCCTATGTCCACTTTGAAGAGTTGTTGGAATTTTGTTGATCACTTGAAAGATTACAAGGTTGAGACCCTCTCATTACATTTGTTGACTATACTACAATAAGTTACAATAGTCATATATGCAAGAAATAGTAAAATGGACAATTTTGCCCTTCTTCTTCCTGAAAGAGGAGATGCCATTATTGAAGCTCTATGGAGGTCTCAAAATTCAAGAATCTCACCCTTATGAAGTGTGAGGCCATGGGGTATTTATATGAAGTAGTTAGGTAGGGGTTAGGTAGGAGTAGGTAGAAATGGGGACCATCTACAGAAAATTCGCGCATGCAGCCCTCGGCCTCGGAAAATTCGCACCAATGGCTAAGGTGCGAAATTTCGCACCCGTTGGTGCAAAATTTCGGACCTGCTAGGTACGAAAATTCGCACCTATAGGATGCGAAATTTCGCATCTATAGGATGCGAAATTTCGCATCTGTAGGGTTAGAAAATTTTCACCTACCAGGTAAGGAATTTCGCACTCGGCTAGGTACGAAATGTATTTGATGGGCGTCGTTGGTCGAGGCTTGTTGGCTCTTCTAGGGCGTTAACGTGGCGAGGTCCTTGTTGGCGTGATCCCCACCATGAGGGTGCAGAATTTCGCACCTCGCGGGTGCGAAATTTTGCACCTCGAGTGTACAAAATTTTGCACCACGCAGGTTCGAAATTTCACATCTCGAGGGTGCGGAATTTCGCACCTCGAGGGTGCAGAATTTCGCATCTCGCGGGGGTACGAAAATTCTATTCACGGGGTGCGTGATCTATCGGAGTGGCTTGGGGGCTCGAAGTCCTGGTCGGTGCGTCCGAGGATGTCGAGGCCTTGGTTCGGGAATGTACTAGAGGAGCGGTGAGGCTCGATGAAGTTGTTGGCTGAAACTTGAACTTGAGCTGATATGGTACTTCTAGGCAATACACTTGTTGGCGGAAATCAGATGAATCGGGCGGTGCCCACAGTTTCGACCTAACCGGCATGGTCGATCGCCGCTAGGACTGTGGGGCCCCGGACCCCCACCGGCGGTGCGCCCGGACCCGCTTGACGGTTCGCCTTCGGCTCGGAACACGGCTCGCCTTTGGCACGGATGCAGACTGAAACACCGCCTCCATTAAGGTCACTCACAAAGGGAATGCCTTAATTTTGGTGGAGGTTTATAAGTAAAAGCCACAGATAAACTCAAGACAGATATAAATACACATATTTTAAACAGCGGAGACCAAACAGACTTTTATTTCATCAATACGTGTTCAAAACAAAACATTCCATAATTGTCTCAAAATACTTCCAACATTACAACCTCATTTCTGTCTTGGTTATTAAAGAAGCATAAAACATAAATAAAGTGACAAAAATCCCCATAGTGATATCCAAAGCAATAATCCGAGTAAAAGAGATCCAAATCATACATCTACGGTCTTGGTGCTTGTAAAGAGCCTGACTGAGCTGAGTTGTTTCCTCCCTGTAGACCTGAGGGGGGGATCGAAAGAAAAGAAGACGAAAAGAAAATAGGGTCAGACATGAAGCCTGAGTAAATCTAGTAACTCTTCAGTATGTGAATAAGAAAAGGGCATGATAGATATATACTGAAAATAGGATGGTGTCACAAGCTAAGGGAGTGTCGAATGTACTATCGCACCCATGCTATATCTCTGCATCTACTTGAGTTTACTCTAACTGGCACCCCATGGTGAGGGTGAAGTGATCCCCAACTTTATTTAAAGATCGGCTCCTACTCGCGTTAACATGTGTCATACGGCCCCCAAGAATTGTAGATACCTATGCTGGTCCCACCATGGGGTGTATCAAGACCCATGGTGGCGGGCCCGCCACAAATTCTAGAAGGCATAGGTTATACTACTGGTGTCCCCAGTGCTCTGGTTGTCTGCTCCGGAGTGTGTACACGCCCGCACCCCGTTAGACCTGCACTGTGCACCTACCGCCGTCGTTTGACCGCTTATAATCAGCTCAGTAATCGTGCCCCACCCGGCCTAGTTTCAGGGTACCGTTGATACCTAACTTGGGTTACTGCTGAAACGGGTCCCTCATTACCAGGATATCTAGTCAAACACGTTAAGTGGTTAAGTGTCTGTATTTACCTAACCCCACCCATCAATGTTGAATTTGGTTAAGTGTTATAGTTGACTCAACCCTACCATCTGTCCTTAGCCTCTTAGGAGCACCTGACCACTCACATTAGACAGGTATTGCTACGGTTACTGGATATGCCGGTCGGTTCCGGGCAGGTTTACACCGTAACTCAGTCTAACCTCGGGTCATTATTAGGCTCAATGCTTAACCACCCACATTGGATAGGTATTGTTGTGAATACTGGACAGCCGGGCGGTTCCGGGCAGGTTTACATCACAACTCAATCCAACCTCGGGTTAAGCATATCGTGTTTTCTAAATTTACTTATTTTATTACTTCTCAATTATATATGTAAATGTCATATCTTTTATTTTTGGGTATAACAATTCATACCGCTTTAAATGTCATTGTCGCCGGCATGTGCCAAACATGCCAACATATATTTTCAATGTTTTACACCCAACGTTGTTACCCCCGTTTGTAACGTTCGCAACATTATAACAAATGTTGGGCTTGACACAATTCGGCCCAACTTTATAAATGTGAGAAAAAGGGGAAAATCAATAACATGTAATATTTTACAACATATAAGGGTGTGTGGCGCATGAACTTGCAATTTAGCGATTCAACTAACATATAATATGAGTCATGTGAACTTTCATTCAAATCAATGTATAACTAAGTAGGTGACATATGAAATGGCATAGTTTAGGTTTACACAACTTGCGTTTAAATAGGTTTAACTTGGCATAATGTCAAACGCAAAACTAGCATGATGTATATTCACCAAAAGGTCCAATTATAACATTTAATCACATAGCCTATTTCAACATGAACTTGCATAGTTTTTGAAACCCAAACGATAATTAACGTAGATCCAATTACACTTGCAAATAAACATGAACTTGCATAGTTTATGAAACACAAACGATACTTAACATAGATCCAATTATACTGGCAAATAAACATGGAAGTGATATCATAGGTTTTGGATCATGTAGGCATAAAAGGTTTCAAGTCTAAAACATGTTTTCATAAACCTTAATTTAGGCTTAATGACTGTATAAGGTCCATGTCTTAGGCATAAACAAAAAGGGATCAATTTCTAGTTTTTGCCACAAACTTACAAGTGCCATTGTTTTCATATACAATTGTTCAATAGGCTTGCATTAATCAATTTATGCCACAAACATCAATACACAAGTCATGATAGAACCATCACAATACATAGAATTTATACAATACAATAACACAATTCTATTTTCATTTACATCGAATCACATCACAATTCTTATTCATATTCTGAAAGGTCACTATACTTACAACGAATGCAGAATCTTGAATTCTGGATTCTGAATTCTGAAATTGAGATGCGCTCCTTTGGGTAGACTAACGTTGCGTTGATACATTTGATTTAAACTTTAATCTTCTTCTTAGTTTGATTCATCTCTAGGCTTTTCTCTTGACGGCTATGTTCAATTCCTCCCTAGCAGCATGACGACTCCTTTCTCATTTTTTTGTGTGAATTTTCGGTTGAGACTTAGGGTGTATTTATAGATCTTTAAGTTGTTTTGAGCCATCAGACGAAGACAGGAGGAATCTAGACCATTCAGAGTTCAAAGAGCCAATCAAGAGGTGACACATCAGCCCTAGTGACACAGAGCCACAGAAATTCGACCAAGAGCCAGACCTGGCCAGCCAGGTCGACCAGGCAGGTCGACACCCATGTCGACACTCTGGTCGACCTGGGGGGGGACTAGGTCGACACTGTGGTCGACCTGGGGTGACCAGGTCGACACCATGGTCGACCCTATGGTCGACCTGGTCTCGAGGCGGGAATTTTCCCGCCTAGCCCAGTTTGAACCTGAAATTCGAATTTTGAAATTTAAACTGAGCCGTTTAAATTTAAATTTGATTCTGAAACTTCCGAAGGCCATAACTCCTTCATACGGAGTCCGATTCGCGCAAACTCGGACTCTATCTCAAGAAGAATTCCGAGACGAACGTAGTGGCGTAACCCATTTCCCTTAATTTTTTCATTTAGAATTAATTATAATTTAATTTATGAAGCATAGCGTTATAGAATTCACGGGGTGTTACATTCTCCCCCATTAAAAGGATTTCGTCCCCGAAATCTTCAAGTTAGGAAGAATGCATATCCTACCATCCAACAATCCATCTACTCAACCAACAAACACAAGCATCCACTGTCCTTAAAAGACTTCTAATGCTTCGTGATCATATGCATAGTGTGTGTTTATGTCCTTATCTAATGTAGAAATCAGGCGGTCTACTGATTCAGTTGTCCTCCTTAATGCGAATCATGTAAGTGTCATGAATCCATTATGTATGCAAATTTTCCTACTCATAATTCTACATGAGTGCACAACTGTTCATACAAATGCGACAACCATATGACATCATATCAAGTTTCAACCATATACAAATGAGAATACATATATATGCTTATGCAATATGAAGTGACTGAGCCGATCTATAACCTAGGGTGTGTGTGTATATGCATCCACGAGCAACCACTAGCAACCACTAGCAACCACTAGCAAACATTTGCAGCCATCATCCATAACATGTTTTCAAATACATGTTTGCATCCATTTGTTTTCTACCTAAGGAGTTAGGAAAAGGACCGAGGAGATATACCTAAAAAGATAGATAAAGCATAACTTAAGGAAAAAGAGAGATCAAAGATGTACCCTCAAAAAGAAGAGGGTAGGCAGCGCGTATTCTGTCTTCAGTTTCCCAAGTCGCGTCTTCCTCGGCATCGCTCCACTGAACTTTAACGAGTTTGACTTCGCGGTTGCGTAGCTTTTTCACTTCAGTTCCTAAGATGCGGGTTGGATCTCTCCTCACAGTTGATTCACGTTCCACTTCGGCTTCTTCTAGAATGCTTGGTTCCACCACTTCCGCAGACTCATGCAAACACTTCCGGAGGTGAGAAACATGAAAGACGTTGTGAACTCCGGCCAGTCTCTCGGGTAGCTCTAGTCTATAGGCCATCTTCCCAACCTTCTCGATGATAGGAAATGGTCCTACAAATCTTGGTGCTAGCTTTCCTGTGGATCCAAAGCGAACGACGTTCCTTAAAGGTGATACCTTAAGGAAAACCCTGTCCCCAACCTCAAACTCAAGGTCGGTCCTTCTCTTGTCGACGTAGGATTTCTGCCGGTCTTGGGCAGTCTTCATCCTCCTTCGTATCAGGTCAATTTTCTCCGAAGTCTCTCGAATCATGTATGGCCCAAGTATATGCTTATCTGTAGACTCCCACCAACAAGTTGGTGATTTGCACGGTGTTCCATACAAGGCTTCGAAGGGTGCCATACCGATGGTAGCTTGGTAGCTGTTGTTGTAGGCAAATTCCACTAAAGGAAGGTGATCCTCCCAAGTCCCTCCAAAGTCAAGAACGCAAAGTCTCAAAAGATCCTCTAAAACTCTATTCACCCTTTCCGTATGGCCATCGATTTGGGGGTGATAGGCCGTGCTCAAACATAACTGTGTGCCTGCAGCTTCTTGCAGACTTCGCCAAAGCTCGCTTGTGAAGATAGGGTCTCGGTCACTAACGATGCTGGAGGGTATCCCATGGAGTCGAACTATTTCCTTGAGATAAAGAGATGCTAGAGATGCGGCAGTCCTTCTACCATTGATAGGTATAAAGTGGGCGCTCTTAGTAAGCCTATCCACTATTACCCAAATGCTAGTGTAGCCTCTTCTCGACCTAGGTAGTCCATTAATGAAGTCCATTGAAATGCTATCCCACTTCCACTGTGGGACCTCCAAAGGATGAAGTAGTCCTCCAGGTTTCTTCTGTTCCGCCTTGACCCGTTGGCAGGTCAAGCACTTAGAGACAAAATTTGCCACGTCTTGCTTCATTGCCTGTCCAAAAGAAAGTCCTTTTTATATCCTTGTACATCTTATCGCCGCAAGGGTTTATAGTCGTCTTGGAATGATGCACTTCCTCGAGAACCTTCTTTGTCAACTCCCTTGCTTGTGGGACGCATAATCTTCCATCTCGCCTTAGCCAACCCTTATCATTGATGGCGTATCTACTGAGGTGACTAGAAGTCTCACCCCTAATAAGTTTATCAATCACATCCACAAGCTGAGGGTCTTCACGTTGTGCAGCCCCTATTGAGTCTAAAAGAGTAGGGCGTACTTCGAGAGATGCTAACAAACCCGGTACAAAATCTGAGGAGGGCCTAAAGTTAAAACTGTCTATATAATCCAGGCTTTGCCTTTCCACAAAGAGCGGGCTTAAAGTCAGTTTCTTTCGGCTCAACGCGTCTGCTACTACGTTGCCTTTGCCGGGAGTATAGGAAATTTGAAAGTCATACGAGGCAAGAAACTCCATCCATCTTTGCTGCCTCAAGTTAAGATCCTTGGGCGAGAAGAGATATTTTAACGATTTATGGTCAGTGTATAATTCAAACTTCTCACCTAGGAGATAATGGCACCAAGACTTAAGCGCAAAGACGATGGCGGCTAACTCAAGATCGTGGGTAGGATAGTTCTTTTCATGAACCTTCAATTGTCTTCCACCATACGCTACTACCCTTCCTTCTTGCATTAGAACAGCGCCTTGTCCCGTTCCACATGTATCCGTGTATACTGTGAATATTTTGCTTCCGTCTGTCAAAGTCGGAACCGGGGCTGTTGTGAGAGCCCTACTCGCAGTCCAAATCCCAAGTGAATGCCAGAATCTTCTTTGTTAGCCTTGTGAGTGGGGCTGAGATTTTCGCGAAATCCCTAATAAATTTTCGGTAAAAACCGGCTAGCCCAAGAAAGCTTCGAACTTCGGTTGCATTTCTTGGTGTCTACCAATCTTGCACTGCCACCACTTTCACGGGGTCCACAACCAACCCCTCTTTGGACACTATATGCCCCCAGAAATCTTAGTTCTTTTCTCCAAAAGTGACATTTGGAGAATTTGGCTTTTAGTTGATGAGCTCGAAGAGTTTCCATGATTTCTTTCAGATGCTGAGCATGCTCTTCCTCATTCTTTGAGAAGATTAGGATATCATCTACGAAGACAACCACAAATTTGATGAGGAATTCTCTGAACACCCTGCTCATTAGGTCTACGAAATAAGCTGGTGCGTTTGTCAAGCCAAAAGGCATGACAAGCCACTCGAAGAAACCGTCTGGGGTTCTGAACGCCATTTTATCAATACTATCTTCAGATACTCTTAGCTGACGGAACCCAGTTGCCAGATCAAGCTGGGAGAAGACCATCGCACCAACAAGCTGATCAAACAAATCGTCGATTCGGGGAAGAGGGTGCCTATTTTTCTTGGTCAATTTGTTTAACTCCCCATAGTCGACACAAAGGCGTAGTGAACCGTCCGCTTTGGTTGCGAACACCACTGGAGCACCCCATTCCGAAATGCTCCGTCTAATGAACCCTTTTTCGAGAAGTTCTTTAACCTGCTTACTGAGCTCCTTTCTCTCCCTTGGAGCCATGTGTCTGACAGGTAAAGCTATAGGCTTTGCGTTATCCACAAGATATATGCAGAAGTCTATTTCCCGCCTTGGAGGTAATCCTTTCGCCTCCTCAAAGACATCCGGATATTCCCGGACTACTCTTACTGATTCCAAATTCTCATCAGAAGCATCAAGCGACTCTAGATAACTAAGCATAATAGCGTTCAAGGGATTACAAGAAATTTCTAGAGTGTTTCCAAGCCGAGTTAAGAGTCTAACTACTCTTTTCTCACAATCAAGAATGGCACTATTACTGGATAACCAGTCTGTGCCTAAGATCAAACCATATCCCGAGAAGCCTAAGACAAAGGCATTACAACTAAACTTAACGCTGAGAATAGAGATTTTCAAACCCAAACAAACCATTGACAAGTAAGCGGAGCCCCCAATTGGATTTGAAACTACTAAGGGATCTTCTACCATACTAGTGTCTCGATGCAGAGATTCTACTAAGGCAGATGAAATAAAAGAGTGTGATGCGCCAGAGTCAAAAAGTGTACGAACTGGATGATCGTAAAGATAGACTACACTTTCTACAGAAATATTACTACCTCGTTCCTGCTGAGATGCCACTAGCGCATGAACCTGACCCCCTAAAGTGGATCCGGCTTTCTGTCCCTGCCCTTTCTTCTTTGGGCAGTCCTTAGCTTGGTGCCCAGTCTCTCCACAATGAAAGCAACCACCCATCTTCACCTTTCTTTTCTGGCAGTCTTTTGATATATGGCCCACAATGCCACAGAAATTGCACCTTCTCTTCTCACGGGGCTTATTGTTCTTCCCTCCTTTCTTGAAGTCTGTTTTCTTTGCTTGTAGACCTTCTTTCTTCTCTTCCACATTAGTTTCTTTCTTACCGTGGCCTTCCTCGTGTAGCAACGCCATGTCCACCAAGCTTTCATAAGTCGCTCCCGTGGATACATGGGTCATGGCAAGGCTGTGTAGAGGCGCATTCAAACCCTTGACGAAGCGAAGTGCCTTCTTGTGTTGGGTGTTTACTAAGTCTAACCCAAATCTGGCCAGCTGATTAAACTGATTAACATATTCTCTGATCGTCATGCTCCCCTGTTTCAGAGTTAGGAACTTCTCCATTTGCAGGCTTCTTTCAGCTTGGGAGGGAAATTTCATTTCAAACCTTGTCCTGAAATCTTCCCATGTTTCTACCGCCCTCTGAGCATTTGTAACTTCCCACCAATAGGAAGCTTCATCCTTAAGCAACCATACCGCTAGTTGAATCTTTTGCCTGTCATCAACCCCGAAGATGACAAACAGATCCTCAGTCTCCTTTAGCCAGTTTCTTGGCCCTACAAAGGATTCTGTCCCATAAAAGTCTTTTCCACCCATTGCCTTGAAGTCTCTACATGTTTTTTCGAAGACATTTCCACGAGGAGGTGGAGGAGGAGGAGGAGGAACCGCAGCCACTGGAGGAGGGATGTCTGCTAGGCCCGCGCCATTGGCCCTTGCTTCTAAGTACCTCCTAAACCAGCCAGGAATCGGCACTCCTCCCGGGAGGTTAAGGTCTCCAGACATGCTGAAACAGAAAGGAAAAATTCAAAACGAAGGATAGAGAGAGATAGATGGGGCACATGGCTTTGGGGGATTTTGTCTTTTATAAATATAACACTTTTTCTTGAAAAATGCTTCTTTAAACTTTCTTTTTTGAAAACAATTTCAAAAACTTTTATCTTATCTGGTAAACCTATGCTCTGATACCAAGTGAAACACCCCACCTCCGTTAAGGTCACTCACAAAGGGAATGCCTTAATTTTGGTGGAGGTTTATAAGTAAAAGCCACAGATAAACTCAAGACAGATATAAATACACATATTTTAAACAGCGGAAACTAAACAGACTTTTATTTCATCAATACATGTTCAAAATAAAACATTCCATAATTGTCTCAAAATACTTCCAACGTTACAACCTCATTTCTGTCTTGGTTATTAAAGAAGCATAAAACATAAATAAAGTGACAAAAATCCCCATAGTGATATCCAAAGCCATAATCCGAGCAAAAGAGATCCAAATCATACATCTACGCTCTTGGTGCTTGTAAAGAGCCTGACTGAGCTGAGCTGTTTCCTCCCTGTGGACCTGAGGGGGGGAAACGAAAGAAAAGAAGACGAAAAGAAAATAGGATCAGACATGAAGCCTGAGTAATTCTAGTAACTCTTCAGTATGTGAATAAGAAAAGGGCATGATAGATATATACTGAAAATAGGATGGTGTCACAAGCTAAGGGAGTGTCGAATGTACTATCGCACCCATACTATATCTCTGCATCTACATGAGTTTACTCTAACTGGCACCCCATGGTGAGGGTGAAGAGATCCCCAACTTTATTTAAAGATCGGCTCCTACTCGCGTTAACATGTGTCATACAGCCCCCAAGAATTGTAGACACCTATGCTGGTCCCACCATGGGGTGTATCAAGACCCATGGTGGCAGCCCCGCCACAAATTCTAGAAGGCATAGGTTATACTACTGGTGTCCCCAGTGCCCTGGTTGTCTGCTCCGGAGTGTGTGCATGCCCGCACCCCGTTAGACCTGCACTGTGCACCCACCGTCGTCGTTTGACCGCTTACAATCAGCCCAGTAACCGTGCCCCACCCTGCCTAGTTTCAGGGTATCGTTGATACCTAACTTGGGTTACTGCTGAAACGGGTCCCTCGTTACCAGGATTTTCTAGTCAAACACGTTAAGTGGTTAAGTGTCTATATTTACCTAACCCCACCCATCAATGTTGAATTTGGTTAAGTGTTATAGTTGACTTAACCCTACCATATATCCTTAGCCTCTTAGGAGCACCTGACCACTCACATTAGACAGGTATTGCTACGGTTACTGGATATGCTGGTCGGTTCCGGGCAGGTTTGCGCCGTAGCTCAGTCTAACCTCGGGTCATTATTGGGCTCAATGCTTAACCACCCACATTGGATAGGTATTGTTGTGACTACTGGACAGCCGGGTGGTTCGGGCAGGTTTACATCACAACTCAATCCAACCTAGAGTTAAGCATATCGTGTTTTCTAAATTTACATATTTTATTACTTCTCAATTATATATGTAAATGTCATATATTTTATTTTTGGGTATAACAATTCATACCGCTTTAAATGTCACTGTCGTTGGCATGTGCCAAACATGCCAACATATATTTTCAATGTTTTACACCTAACGTTGTTACCCCCGTTTGTAACGTTCGCAGCATTATAACAAATGTTGGGCTCGACACAATTCGGCCCAACTTTATAAACGTGAGAAAAAAGGGAAAATCAATAACATGTAATATTTTACAACATATAAGGGTGTGTGGCGCATGAACTTGCAATTTAAAGATTCAACTAAGATATAATATGAGTCATGTGAACTTGCATTCAAATCAATGTATAACTAAGTAGGTGACATATGTAATGGCATAGTTTAGGTTTACACAACTTGTGTTTAAATATGTTTAACTTGGCATAATGTCAAACACAAAACTAGCATGATGTATATTCACCAAAAGGTCCAATTATAACATTTAATCACAGAGCCTATTTCAACATGAACTTGCATAGTTTTTGAAACCCAAACGATACTTAACATGGATCCAATTACACTTGCAAATAAACATGAACTTGCATAGTTTATGAAACACAAACGATACTTAACATAGATCCAATTATACATGCAAATAAGCATGGAAGTGATATCATAGGTTTTGGGTCATGTAGGCATAAAAGGTTTCAAGTCTAAATCATGTTTACATAAGCCTTAATTTAGGCTTAATGAATGTATAAGGTCCATGTCTTGGGCATAAACAAAAAGGGATCAATTTCTAGTTTTTGCCACAAACTTACAAGCGCCATTGTTTTCATATACAATTGTTCAATAGGCTTGCATCAATCAATTTATGCCATACACATCAATACACAAGTCATGATAGAACCATCACAATACATAGAATTTATACAATACAATTACACAATTCTATTTTCATTTACATCGAATCACATCACAATTCTTATTCATATTCTGAAAGGTCACTATACTTACAACGAATGCAGAATCTTGAATTCCGGATTCTGAATTCTGAAATTGAGATGCGCTCCTTTGGGTAGACTAATGTTGCGTTGATAAATTTGATTTAAACTTTAATCTTCTTCTTAGTTTGATTCATCTCTAGGCTTTTCTCTTGATGGCTTAGGGTGTATTTATAGATTTTCAGTTGAGACTTAGGGTGTATTTATAGATTTTTAAGTTGTTTTGAGCCGTCAGATGAAGACATGAGGAATCTTGACCATTCAGAGTTCAAAAAGCCAATCAAGAGGTAACACGTCAGCCCTAGTGACACACAGAGCCACAGAAATTCGAGCCAGAGCCAGACCTGTGCAGCCAGGTCGACACTATGGTCGACCTGGGGGGGACCAGGTCGACACCATGGTCGACCTGGCGTGACCAGGTCGACACCATGGTCGACCTGGTCTCTGGGCGGGAATTTTCCCGCCCAGCCCCGTTTGAACCTGAAATTCGAATTTTGAAATTTAAACTGAGCTGTTTGAATTTAAATTTGATTCTGAAACTTCCGAAGGCCATAACTCCTTCATACGGAGTCCGATTCGCGCAAACTCAGACTCTATCTCAAGCAGAATTCTGAGACGAACGCAATGGCGTAACCAATTTCCCTTAATTCTTTCATTTAGAATTAATTATACTTTAATTTGTGAAGCTTAGCGTTATAGAATTCACGGGGTGTTACACGGACGGATACTGATGGAGGTTGTGTTCGTGGGATGCGACATCCTGCTAGTGGCCAGACTCGAGTCTTCTGGTACTGGACCTTGGATGATATTGGCGACGCCTCCGGGCTATAAATCACGCGATATGTTGAGACGAGCGTGTCTTGTGTACTTTGGGTAACTACACCAAAAAGCCGGTTAACAGCATGTATATAGCATTATATTATAAAATTGAATAGAGCATCATGTATAGTAAGCTAAATAATGGTTGAATATAGCATTATTTAAGAAAATGAAATGACATATGTAAAGTATAAAATAAATGATAGTTGAATTTAGCATTGTATTTTTTAAATTGAAATAACATGTGTAGAATACATTGCATGATAGTTAAATATATCATTGTATTTTTAAAGTGAGTTGCCATGTATAAAATATAATAAATGATAGTTGAATTTATCATTTGTATTTTTGAAGTGAGCTGCCATGTATGAATATAATAAATGATAGTTGAATTTATCGTTTGTATTTTTGAAGTAAGTTAGCACGTGTAGAGTTTTCAGAATAATGTTTGAATATAGCATTTACTAGTAAAATGAACTAGCATGTATAGAATATAATAAATGGTAGTTGAATTTAGCATTGTATTTTTTAGAAATGTAGCATTGTATTTTTTAGAAGCAACTAGAACGTTTAAATATGTTAAATACAGTTATCATACTAATTATAATTGAAAATAAACAGATAAAAATTGTGATTATACTTTTCAATGTTCAAATTGTATTTCAGATAAGATGCATACTAATTATAATTGAATGCCAGTTACTACTAGCATTCGACTGAATAGCTAAGTACACCGAAAACACAGAAGCAAGAACGATGAGGGTTTGGACGATGATTGTTTAGACGATTAGATTACTCCACCCTCCAAGCGATTGATTCGAAAAAGATGACAATTGGATTTGATTGCTTTCAGACAACGGCGGCAACTTCATGCGACAACGGCTTCAGGTGGTGGCGGCTTCAGGCGGCGGCGGCTTCATGTGGCAGCGACTTTAGATTAGGATGAATTCGGAAATAGGTTAGTGGATGAAGTAGAAATCGCTTTGACTTCGAAAGCTAGTTAGTGAGGTGAAGACAGGTGTTGCACGTCCTTCAAACGAAAAGCAAAAAGTTTTGTCCGTGATTTAAAATCCGCTTTTAAGTTTTTCCTTAAAACTAATTTACTCTATTAGTAAAGTATCACATAAAATGTAGTTCATTTGCTAAAACGGTGAACATATTATTATTCAAGATGTGTGCTCTCTTATTGGATGAACAATTACCTTATATGGATAAACAAAAATTACTTTCAGTGAATGGTTTTCTATAAAGTATGGAAACCAAATTAGATGGTTTTTCCTCTGTGGACTGCAATAGGACAATAGCAAGCTTTTGGTAGTCATTCGGATACAAATCCAATCCATTTATGAATAGAAACTGAACAACACCAAAAGAATAGTTTTTTATTTACAAATAGAAAAGCATTTCTAATAATATTATCTGAGAAGTTCAATGTATGGTATGTAAAGGGATTAAAAATGCAAAACTGTGTTCAGATAAAAAGGTCCAATGATACAACTAATTAGCATTAACAGTAGATGACACATATAAAAGAAAACTGTGAAAATACATAACTTCGAAATATATCTACATAAGAAGTGAATAAAATCCAAGTCCATATGCCATTAATAATTTAATATGTCCCTGTAAAGTGAATGAACATAGAGATTGTCATGTTTCTATCTATACAAACCTTCACTGCATTAAAAAAAGAGTTGATTCATCCGATAAATACATAGCGAGTGGTCGAAAACTTAACCAGGTATCATTGTCATTATGAAGTACATTCCTCTATCTTTTCTTTTTCTATTAAAGAATCCCAAATATTTTTGTTGCAGAATAAAAATTGCAAATTAACTTACTGAAACTCAAATTCAACTCTAAGTTGGAACTTTTTAAATTAGGAACAAACTGAACCTCCAAATGAGTAGCATCAGAATTACCCCAAGTCATCATCAGCGTCTATCCACCAAATTTCAGATTCATCAATCGAATTTTTAATTCAATCCTAAATTAGGAACAAACCAAACCATCAAATGAGTAGTATGAGAATTACCCCAAATTGTTATCAACATCTATCCACCAAATTTCAGATTCGACAATAAAATGTCTAATCCAATTGTAAAAACAGATTTAATAATTGAATCTACTGGGTATAGTAAGAGGCTAAGGAATGTGTTATTCTTCTTCCAAATTATCTACATCCCATTAGCAGATGACATTGGTGTTAAAAAGAGACCGACGGAATACAATGACGTTGAATGTAATGGCATGCATAGTTAAAAACGGCAGTTAAATATATTACAAAAAAATTGGGTACTATGGAAAAGAGGAGTACCTCGTATGAATGACATGAGGAAGAGAGTTGGAAGATGATGGAAACAATTCCTACAGAGGTTGGAAACGATGTTCAACGGACAAGGAATGTGTAGGGAGTCAAATTTATAGTGGATGGAATGGTCGTCGAAGGCAACCCGTTTGAGAGAACATTCAGGTACCGTTTGATTTTCCAACTGGGTAGTTTATGTTAGCGTCTGCATCGGACACGTCAACAGTGGGACCCACGTATTTGCCCTTTCAAGTTGAATAGCTCAAAAGTTAGCTTTCGCTTCTGACGCTTCGGACGCGTCCGACGCGGCAGATATTTTTTTGCCCTTCATTTTTCCCTCTCCCTATATATTTTCCACCCATTTCCACACTACATCGCCATATCCACTCTTCGTTTTCCTCCTATTATTTAACAAATTATGACAGCTATTGATGAATATGATTGTGAAGATTTGGAAGATTTGCAAGATTTGTTAGATGTTCAAGAAATTATGGCGAATCAAACACGAGAAATGTGACAACCCCAAACCCCGTTCCATGGTGGCAAGGGTAATCTTTGGAATATAACACATAAACAAATAACAGCAGAACAGGAATAAATAAATACACCAGATAATGTACAATAGAATACACTGGATAAACATAATCATCAGAGTTACACAGTATACAGGATCATACTTAGTACAAAATACAGTTCAGCTTTACATAAAATGTCTATAGCGGAATCAAAACATAATATGTACAATAGGAGCCGAACAACATAAAAAGAAAGAAATGATAGAATCCAGCTTCAGCTCCAACTATCCAGAAAGAGCCTGCTAAAACCTAAATACAAGGCTGCCCATGTAGAAAATAGGGCACCCGAGTTTGCAAGTGAAACAAACTACGAGTCAGTCATGGGACTGGTATGAGAAATCAACTTAACATATTTTACAATAAGGCCAATCACAGGACCACGCCGCTAACGCGGAACGGGTTTACTCTATTGGATTGCCAGTGCTAAAAACAAGTAAATCATTTAAACATCGCAATGCTTTTCATAAAAATGAAGCCATTATAAGACTCAGTTCCCATCACACAATGCAACGCAACCCAGAGGATAGAGTTTTACCTTATAATGGCCAAAATATGCTTGATACGAATAAAACAAAAGCATTTGATATTACTACTAGTGTTTATATGTTTCAAAAACAATTTCAACCACAAGTATCAATCATAGATGACATAAATGCCTCATACTACTATGTCACCATATATAGGTATACAGTCAAAACCGCATGATGTCGTATTTGGAAATTGGATTTCCATCATAAACCAAGACAAGGGATCGTCCTTACCGCTTCGAGACTGTCTAGCCCGAGTCTCAGGCAAGCGCGCAGGCAAGCCTTGGATCGTCAGGGCCGGTCCACACAGAGAGGATTATAATGCCTGAACACTGCATTTCCCCGCCCTATGGGGCGTAAACTGGTTATATACCGACCAAACCATCAGCCTAGGAGTGACTGATATAACCGAGGTGCCTCGCTATCCATCATCAACATAAGTAAAATGCCCGGGCGTGTAAAACCCAAAACACCGCTCCTAGCTAGAAAGAAACGCAGGTCCTCCCTGAGGTCTTCTCCCGTTTCTGGTCCATACCAGGGTCTGAGGCTCGCGAATCAACGCTAAACACAAAGCTAGCTATTCAAACCCCTGCTTTGATCGTCAACCACAAAGCTCTGCTTTTCAACAAAAGCTTTGATCACAGCATCTCTGTATGCCACGTTGTCAATCTACAACGTCAGACACACATCCATTTACAAGTCCGTTCTTGGTCTGAACGAAATTGGAGGCCCCTTATTCCTCCCCCGTATGTCCAATACAGGATAGAGGCCCTCGCACATCCGAACAATCAACAAGTACATCCGGACGACCACCACTATAACCCCTTCAGGGCAGCAACTCCCATCAAAGGCATCAGTAGCCATCCATTCGATGTAAAGATCCTCGGTCTTGCACTGTCTTCATATCTTCGACTTCCAACCATCAACCAATTATTTGAAATGAGAATTAACTTGGCCTTTTCAAAAATTTGACGTATATTTAGAATTTCATATCAATTCATTTCAATGGTTAAATTATCTGACATCCATAATTCAGTTCATTAATGTAGTTTTCACATCAAACACATTCAACCATCAAATATAAACCGGGTAAATTCGGCTTATTTCCATTCCATGTCATTTGTAATATTTTATCATGATTTATCGCTATTTTTATTTATTTAAATATAGCCAATTTATTCAAACGACGCTTCAGGCCATAACGCGGCCATGGCACTGTTTTTCTCCAAATTTGATTTACACATATGTAAAAATATAACTGTTGGATCTTTATAAATTTTATATCATTGGATAGATCTTTTTAAGGCGGACCCAACGATTCCAGTTTTGGGAAAATCTGATGGTCGGATCTCCCAGTACAATCGTTTGAAGTTACGATTTCAAAATACGAATTTCAGCATCGTTATTCGATTTATTTTAATTATATATATAATCCATTATGGCATTGTTTTCACTCATATTTGAATTCAACATTCCAGACAATCCAACCCTTGGATCTTTGCAAAGTGAGTATCGTTGGAAAGATATTTCCAAAGAAAACCCAACGGTTTCAGTTTCGGGAAAATCCTATAGTCGGATCTCCCGGTACAATCGTTTGAAGTTACGGTTTCAAAATACGAACTACAACTTCGTTATTCGATTTATTTTAATTATATTTATATATATAATCCATTCTTCAATTTCAAAAACCATTTCAACTCATATAGGTGATAAAAATGATATTTTTGTCCAACAAATATTTACTTCAACACAAGACTATTTTTAACAATTCATATATATAGTAAAAATGTGATTTTTATTATCAAAACAATTTATTTCAAACACGATTAATTTATATACTTCATATAGATGATAAAAATGTGATTTTTATTGTTAAAGCAATTTATTTCAGAAATTAAGATTTTTATCGATTCATATATATTATAAAAATGCGATTTTTATTGTTAAAACAATTTATTTCCAACACGATTAATTATATACTTCATATAGATGATAAAAATGTGATTTTTATTGTTAAAGCAATTTATTTCAGAAATGAAGATTTTTAGCGATTCATATATATTATAAAAATGCGATTTTTATTGTCAAAACAATTTATTTCAAAATGCGATTATTTTATATACTTCGTACATACAATAAAATGTTATTAAAATTGCTCAAACTATTTTATTTCATACATTCTATAAAAAAAATATTTCTATCGTTCGAACCATTTTTTTATTTCATACATTCTATAAAAATGTTATTGTTCAAACCATTTCATTTCAAAAATGAATATTTTTCCATCACATGAATATATTTCAATATATGAAAATAAGTTAAACACAGGAATATTTCAGAAAATTTCAGCAGCAAAACGGCAGGGTAGTTAAAACCGGCACCGTCTCGAGTACGGCTCCTCGCTCTACCTTAAAGCCCCGCAGCTTTTGACAATAGGGATTTCAATAATCTAGTTCGTACGTAGATGAAATTCCCATATACTAATCCTATTGGGATTTTAACCACAATCAATCATTTCAACCATTTGCATTTATCAACCAAAATCCAAACAATCACAACCAATATATATCGTCCATGGTCTGTGAACGAGGGGATTATATATATATAGATATACGTATATAAATATATATCGATTACATTTCAATATCATTTCAATTCCATTTATCGCATATATGATTTTTACAATGCATATATAACTTATAATCCGCACATACAACTTATACAATGCTTATACATGAGGTGTACAACGCTTATATAACTCATGCATCGACCGCATAACTTATACATCGTTATTCCGTCATTTATAATTCAGAAATCTCACATTGGGTTCCACTTCTCCAAAAATTATAGAAGGCTCTGAAAAATATCCGGTCTCTTCTAGAATTTAGAAGACGCCCACACGAGTCCAATGTCTCTTGTTTCACTGGATTTCGTCAAAATAGCAAAAAGATACATTTTTATAAGTTAGTCATAATTTGCGATGGTTTTAAACTGTTAAAATCAGTTTAAAATATATAAACCGAACCTTTCAGCAAACCCTTCCAAACTAGGTTTGCAATTTCTAGTCAAACCGAAGCACGATACGATAATCGGCCTACGCCATGAGGTAGAGCTTGGAAAGGCGCAGGCATGTAGGGGGTGCGGTGGCGTTCGATGCAGCACGGCGGCGGTTGCCTGAAGGCGGCGACTTCCATTCGACGGAACTCGACAACGGTGTGGGTATAACTGGTACTGATTTGAAGCTTGAGGGGAGCACTTCAAAAAGATTAACTGGGTCGAAGGCTATCGATGCGTGGTTTGGTCGGAAATTGGCCACGAAGATTTGAATATGGGCCGCCGTCGATCGCGATAGTGTCAGGGAGAGAGAAAGGATTTTTGGAATTTTTTATTTTATTTTATTTATGAAATCAAGGGTTGGGAAAAAAATATATATAACTTCTCTATTCGAACACCAAATCAAACCCACCGCCTGTCGCCCCCAGCTAATTACCCCCATCCCGGACACAATAGGCTATGTTTCGTAGGCCCATTCAACTGTTTCAATCAGTTTTTCTTCAAATCAAAATATAGAACATTTAATATTTGATTTGAACGTACATTTCAATTTGTGGAGCCACATACTGATCCTAAAAATTCCAGAAAAATAAATCTAGCTATGTTTTGATGATATGGTCCCAACAAAACTAGTTTCGTCGAATTTGGAGACCGTTTGAAAAATGGTCATTTTCTGGTCGATCCAAATTGACTGAAATCAACCAAATACATTTTCCTTTTCCATGCTCACATATGAACTCTAAAAATTATGGAGTTTGAAGCCTAGCAATAATTCGACATCCTGGATCCAACTAAAGTGGTTTCACCGAAAACTGATGTCGTTTGCAAAATGTCCATTTTCACGGGATATATTAACTCCATAACGACCTTTCTAAAAATTCATTTGGCCATAACTTTTGATTCCCGCTTTGAAATTTCGATTTTTCAGATTCGTTAGAAAGATATTCATAAACATATTTAAATATTTTTGGTTTCACTAAAATCCGTTTAATTTTGCACCCCGTACAGTCAGTCAAAGTTCGAATTCAAAATTTCAAACTACCGCGCCATTTCAGGCCATGTTTATAATTAAAATAAATATATTTATTTTCCAACATCGATTCACATAGCCTTTTTGTCGTTATTGTTTAAAATAATTTATTTTAAATATTAAAAATTCACTAAATTTGCCAAATTAAAAATTTTAAATTGGTTCTGATTTTCCGGGTTGTTACAATCTCCCCCACTTAAAATCTTTTCGTCCCCGGAAAGGAACGAAGCCGAAATTTGTTTAATTTACCAACTCAACTTTTATTCTGGCTTTCATTCTTCAACTTTTCAGTTTTTAAGAATTTCCTAATTCTTCAAAAATTTGGCTAACACCCTAAATTTTCGAAAAATTTCGCCATAACCTCCTTTGTACGGGGAGGGTTTTGAAAATTTATTAGGCCGTATTAGGTACCCAATAAATCCTAATAAGCATACACATATTTATATTGATATATTCCGGTGTCCACAAGGGAGTGTGTATAGATCATAACTCCAGAGAATAAATTCTCGTCACCCTATAAATGGTTTTTATGCCTTAATGACCAGAGAGACTTCTTTATTGTCATCTCCAGACCCGTGTGGGTTTTTTATTAATCTAGTAATTTACCGTTATATTTTATGTAGTCCATATCAGTCATTAGTTCAACCTATAATATATAGTCATCGTCATACAAGCCTCTCGCTCGTATGGTAAACCTTCAACCTCGTCACACAAGCTCCAAATGCTTATGTGGTATATGATGAAGTATGCTATCTTCAAGAAGTATGCCATGTAGTGTAGTTCAAAATTAATTGTTATTATCCTGTGGCAACATTTATTATTACACACAGAACAACCAGCACTCCTCATCCAATGGCATTCACGGGAGTTGATATAATAATAAAATTGTGCATCCAACTCATTAAGGTTTACCTATTTGTCGGGCACGCAAATAAATTCTATACTCAACAACAAATCCATTTACCTGTTCAAACATATGTAATGTACATGCATATATTTCTATCTAATTTCAAATTAGTTCAATATTTGATTCAATTGCATAAATTTATCCTCCATGCTCTTATTGATTTTGTTATTCCAATGTGATTTAGTTTAAACTAACAATCACTCCACACAAACAACAATCAATTTATTTTTAACCTTTTCAAATATATAGTAATTAATTCATATACCCTTTGAAAATCATTCAAGCTATATAATTAAAAATTCTACATCCATAAAAAGGAAACAACAACCAAGTAGAAAACAATACGGAAATGCTAAATATGGTAAATGTACCTTGCACCAGAGTTAATCAGAGATATCCACCCTGCACTTGGGATAGGCTTTCTTAATGCTCTCCTCAGTTTCCCAAGTACAGTCTCGTGGATCTCCACTCCATTGCACTTTGACTAAGTGAACCTTCTTGTTCCTCACTCTTTTTCAAATCCCATTGTGCGGCTTCTTCCACTATTAAATCTGGATCATGTACATGCTTTCGAAGTTGAGATACGTGAAACACATTATATACTCCAGGCAACCAGTCTGGTAATTGAACCCTATAAGCGAGAGTTCCAATCCGTTCTAGAATAGGAAACAGACCAATAAATTTGGGCGCCAATTTCCCTGTTTTACCGAACCAGACTACTCATCTCATCGGAGATACCTTCAAATGCACATAGTCGCCAACAGCGAATGATATATCTCTTCTTCTCTTACCTGCATAGCTCTTCTGTTGGCTCTGAGCGGCTAGAATTGTTCCTTAACGAAATCGACTTTGTTTGCAGCTTCGCGAATCATATCGGGTCCTAATACGAGTCTATTACCAGGTTCTACCCAAAAGCGGGGGATCTACACGGTCTACCATACAATGCTTCGAATGGTGACATTTTCAGGCTCGCTTGGTAGCTATTGTTGTATGAGAACTCGGCCAAATGCAAATGGTCTTCCCATGATCCGCCAAAATCAATAACACAAGCCCGCAATAAATCTTCCAAAAATTCGATTCACCCTCTTAGTTTAACCATTTGTTTGAGGATGATAAGCGGTGCTCAAGTTCAATTTTGTTCCCAATTCTGCTTGGAATGCTTCCCAGAATTTACTAGAAAAAATCGGGTCATGATCACTAACGATGCTCATGGGAACTCCATGGAATTTATCAATTTCTTTAAAATAAATATTTGCCAGACTCTGAGCAGTTCTATTCGATCTAACAGGTATGAAATGGGCGGTCTTCGTGAAACGATCTACGTTCATCCAAATACTGTCGTTTCCTTTCTTGGTTCTGGGCAATCCATCTACGAAATCCATAGAAATTTGTTCCCACTTCCCACTTGGAATTTCCAACGTTTGCAACAGTCTAGCTAGTTTCAGTTGATCGCTCTTAACTTGTTGACAAGTAGAACACCTGCTAACATATATGGAGATGTCTCTTTTCATCGCTTTCCACCAGAAGGTTCGCTTGAGGTCATTATACATTTTACTAACCCCTGGATGGATGCTCAGTTTGGACTTGTGACACTAGTTCAATAATTCTCTTTTGAGCTCCAGAACGTCGGGAACACAAATTCTTCCTTTCAATCCCAGAACTCCTGCGCTATCCACTTGGAAACTGGGGACTTCGCCCCTTTGAATTCTTTTGATCATTTCTTTAACAAAACTATCGTCTTTCTGAAGAATAGATATTTTATCAATCAAAGTTGGTGTAATGATAAGACTGGCGATGATCACATTCTTTCTGTTGAGCGCATCAGCCACAACATTGGCTTTCCCCGGAGTATATAAAATATCAAGATCATATGCCGCGAGAAATTCCAACCAACGCTGCTGCCTCATATTCAGATCTTTCTGGGTGAATAGATACTTCAATGATTGATGATCAATATATAATTCGAACTTCTCACCCAATAGATAATCCTTCCAGATTTTCATAGCAAACACGATGGCTAACAATTCAAGATCGTGAGTTGCATAATTCTTCTCATGTGGCTTCAACTGACGGCTAGCATAAGCGACTACTTGGCCTCTTTGCATTAATACTGCACCAAGACCTTCTTTAGAAGCATCAATCCAGACTTTCAAGTCCTGATTTCCATCAATAATTGTTAACACTGGAGCAGTTGTCAGCCATAACTTCAGCTTTTCGAAAGCCGCCTCACATTCTGGAGTCCAACTGAATCTTGAATGTTTTTTAGTAAGCTTCGTTAAGGAACTAGATATCTTCGAAAAATCCTTAACGAACTTCCAATAATAACTAGCCAATTCAAGAAAACTTTGTACTTCTGTGGGTGTAGTTGGCTGCTTCCAATTTTGAATAGCTGTGATTTTACTGGGATCCACAGAAATTCTTTCTTTTGATACAACGTGGCCAAGAAACTTGTCTTCTTCTTGCCAGAATATACATTTGGAAAACTTTGCTTTTAAAACATTGTTTCTCAGAATCTCCAACACTTGTTCCAAATGTTTTGCATGCTCGCTTTCTGACTTAGAGAAGATCAATATGTCATCAATGAAAACCAGTACAAATTTATTCAATACTTCTCTGAATACCCGGTTCATTAGATCGACAAAATAAGCTGGAGCGTTACATTAACTGAACAACATTATTAACCACTCGTAGAATAAGTCTGGACCTCTGAATGCTGTCAAAGGAACACATTCTTCGACAATTCAAAGCTGATGGAAACCTGTAGCTAGGTCCATTCGTGAAAATTCTTGTGCACCATTCAATCGATCCAATAAATCATCAATTCGTGGAAATGGGTATTTGTTCTTCAGCGTCTGCTTGTTCAAGTCACGATAATCCATGCATAGTCTGAGAGTACCTTCTGACTTCGAGACAAATACCACTGCTTCCCCCCAATCAGAGAAACTAGGCCTTATAAAACCCTTCCATACTAGCTGTCGAGTCTGATTGTCTAATTCTTCTTTTTCCTTCAAGGTCATTCTTCGAATAGCGTGAACTACCGGCCTTGCATTCGGAATTAAAGCAATCTTGAAATCTATTTCTCTACGCGGAGGTAAGCTAATAACTTCTTCAAACACATCCGCATAGTTCTTGATGACAGGAATATTTTCTACGTCGACTGGAACATTCTCTATAACGACAGGAATCTTTTCTATTTGAGAAGAAGAAACATCCAAAGCTGACCAAAAATATTTTCTATCAGAATTCGGACCTTTGCATGGAACGGTTATATAGTTTCCTGATTTAATCTTCGCCTCAATGACTCTGTCGGCGCATTTAACCTCAGATTCATATTTGGTTAACTAATCCAATCCTAAAATAAGATCAAATTCTTTAAAATTCATGACTATCGCGATGGTAGGGAACCGATAACGAGAAAAAGAGACAGGCACCCCACAAACCCAACTAAGATAGTGGGAACCCTCAACCGGATTATGGACATTCACGGGTGCTTTGAGCTTTCTCAAATTCAAATCCAGTTTCTTAACCGCATTCTTTGCAATGAAGCTTCGTGATGCGCCTGTATCAAACATAACTTTAACTGGAATATCCTTGACAGTAAGCATGCCTTCCAAACATCTGGCCTCGCTTTACTGACAGATGGTGTTGGAACTTCTGTCACTTCACTCACTTGTGCCACTTGGGTTGCTTTCAACAGCCGGCAGTCTCACTTTATATGACCAGTTCGATGGCACAGATTGCATTTTCTATTCTCTCGAACCTTTTTATTGGATTTCGATCCATTCTTCTTTTGCATTTTTAAGGGTTTACAATTCCTGATCAAATGCCCTTGCTCATTGCAGTTATTGCATGTGGCCCCGGTTCCTGGTTCTTTTTCCAATTTAACCTTTTTTGACTGGCCCTTGGCCTCTTATTGCCTTCAAACTTTGTACTCGCTTCAGGACGTGTTCTTGTCTCTGGGCTATAAGTTTCAAATTTCCTTTTGTTGCTAGAACTGGACCCTTCTTCATCGCCCAAAAGACCTTGCTTATCTAGATCTTCATACTGATAAGCCATGTTTATCATTTCAGAAAAGGATTGTTGCACATGTGCAGTTACACTACGTTAGTACTTTCTTTGAAGCTCGTTAACAAACCTCATATTCTTCATCTTTGGATTTTGATTTAGATGCGAGGAAAGACGAGAAAGTTCGTTGAATTTCTTATGATATTCCGGAATAGTCATATCCCCTTATATTAGATAATAGAATTCATCACTTAACTGCTCAGTTGCTTCTGGAGGAATAAATCTTTGATTGAAAATTTCCTTGAATCTATCCTAGGTGATATCACCTTCTGGATTATCTTTAATAACGGTTTCCCACCAGATTAAAGCTTCGTCTTTTAGTGCCCAGGATGCCAGTAATCTTTTCTGATCATCCCTCAGCTTGAAACCTTTAAATATTCTTTCGGCAGAACGCATCCAAGCTTGAGTTTAAATAATGGACTCGTATCCCAAGAACGGTACTCCACCCAAATTTCAATATCTCTTTAATAGAGATTATATATCTGATCCTGGTTGTGGAAACACAACTGGCTCATTAGTTTGTTGAACCATAGGATTATTTCTTCTGCTTCTGCCACTCGTTTGCTATGTCTACAAATAGCAGACAAAGTGTCAGGTCAACAGAAAAGGTATTTTAAAGCATAGAGACATATATTTAAATGTATATGCATCTATCAGGGTGTATTTCATTCAGCTTCCCTCATTCTAGGATATTACTGATCCTATCTGAAATGAGTGATCCATCTTAGAACACTACTAGTTCTATTTCTTACGAGTTCGTTAATAGGTTATATTCTAGATTTAAGCATAACCAAAGCTTTAATACCGCGTTGTGACGACCCCAAACCCCGTTCCACGGTGGCAAGGGTAATCTTTGGAATATAACACATAAACAAATAATAGAAAAACAGGAATAAATAAATACACCAGCTAATGTACAATAGAATACACTGGATAAACATAATCATCAGAGTTACACAGTATACAGGATCATACTTAGTACAAAATACAGTTCAGCTTTACATAAAATGTCTACAGCGGAATCGAAACATAATATGTACAATAGGAGCTGAACATCATAAAAAGAAAGAAATGATAGAATACAGCTTCAGCTCCATCTATCTAGAAAGAGCCTGCTAAACCTGAATACAAGGCTGCCCGTGTAGAAAATAGGGCACCCAAGTTTGCAAGTGAAACAATTACGAGTCAGTCATGGGACTGGTATGAGAAATCTACGTAATTTTCAATAAGGCCAATCACAGGACCACGCCGCTAACGCGGAATGGGTTTACTCCATTGGATTGCCAGTGCTAAAACCAAGTAAATCATTTAAACATCTCAATGCTTTTCATAAAAATGAAGCCATTATAAGACTCAATTCCCATCACACAATGCAACGCAAGTCGAAGGATAGAGTTTTACCTTATAATGGCCAAAATATGCTTGATACGAGTAAAAAAAACATTTGATATTATTACTAGTGTTTATATGTTTCAAAAACAATTTCAATCATAAGTGTCAATCATAAATGGCATAAATGCCCCCATACCACTATGTCGCAATATATAGGTATACAATCAAAACCACATGATGTCGTATTTGGAAATTGGATTTCCGTCATGAACCAAGGCAAGGGATTGTCCTTACCGCTTCGAGACTGTCTAGCCCGAGTCTCAGGCAAGCGCGCAAGCAAGCCTTGGATCGTCAGGGCCGGTCCACACAGAGTAGATTATAATGCCTGAACACTGCATTTCCCCTCCGTATGGGGTGTAAACCGGTCATATACTGACCAAACCATCAGCCCAGGAGCGACCGATATAACCGTGGCACCTCGCAATCCATCATCCACATAAGTAAAATGCCCGAGCGTGTAAAACCCAAAACACCACTCCTAGCTAGGAAGAAACGCAGGTCCTCTCCCGTTTCTGGTCCATACTGGGGTGTGAGGGTCGCGAATCAACGCTAAACACAAAGCTAGCTATTCAAAGCCCTGCTTTGATCATCAACCACAAAGCTCTACTTTTCAACAAAAGCTTTGATCATAGCATCTCTGTATGCCACGTTGTCAATCTACAACGTCAGACACACATCCATTTACAAGTCTGCTCCGGGTCTGAACGAAACTGGAGGGACCTTATTCCTCCCTCGTATGTCCAATACAGGAGAGAGGCCATCGCACATCCGAACGATCAACAAGTACGTCCGGATGACCACCACTGTAACCCCTTCAGGGCAGCAACTCCCATCAAAGGCATCAGTAGCCATCCATTCGATGTGAAGATCCTCGGTCTTGCACCGTCTTCATATCTTCGACTTCTAACCGTCGAACAATTATTTGAAATGAGAATTAACTTGGCCTTTTCAAAAAATTCACGTATATTTAGAATTTCAAATCAATTCATGTCAATGGTTAAATTATCTGACATCCATAATTCAGTTCATTAATGTAGTTTTCACGTCAAACACATTCAACCATCAAATATAAACCAGGTAAATTTGGTTTATTTCCATTCCATATCGTTTGTAATATTTTATCACGATTTATCGCTATTTTTATTTATTTAAATATAGCATATTTATTCAAACGACGCTTCAGGCCATAACGCGGCCATGGCGTTGTTTTCTCCAAATTTGATTTACACATATGTAAAAATTAAACCGTTGGATCTTTACAAATTTTATATCACTGGAAAGATCTTTTTAAAGCGGACCCAACGGTTCCTGTTTTGGGAAAATTCGACGGTCGGATCTCCCGGTACAACCGTTTGAAGTTACGATTTCAGAATACGAATTTCAGCATCGTTATTCGATTTATTTTAATTATATATATATATATATATATATATATATATATATATATATATATATATATATATATGTATAATCCATTCTGGCGCTGTTTTCATTCAGATTTGAATTCAACATTCCAGACAATCCAACCGTTGGATCTTCGCAAAGTTAGTGTCGTTGGAAAGATATTTCCAAAGCGAACCCAACGGTTTCGGATTCAGGAAAATCTGATGGTTGGATCTCCCGGTACAATCGTTTGAAGTTACAGTTTCAAAATACGAACTGCAGCTTCGTTATTCGATTTATTTTAATTATATTTATATGTATATATAATCCATTCTTCGATTTCAAAAACCATTTCAACTCATATAGGTGATAAAAATGATATTTTTAACCAACAGATATTTACGTCAACACATGACTATTTTTAACAATTCATATATATAGTAAAAATGTAATTTTTATTGTCAAATCAATTTATTTCAAACACGATTAATTTATATACTTCATATAGATGATAAAAATGTGATTTTTATTGTTAAAGCAATTTATTTCAGAAATGAAGATTTTTAGCGATTCACATATATTATAAAAATGCGATTTTTATTGTCAAAACAATTTATTTCAAACACGATTAATTTATATACTTCATATAGATGATAAAAATGTGATTTTTATTGTTAAAGCAATTTATTTCAGAAATGGATAATTTTAGCGATTCATATATATTATAAAAATGCGATTTTTATTTTCAAAACAATTTATTTCAAAATACGATTATTTTATATACTTCGTACATACAATAAAATGTTATTTTTATCGCTCAAACTATTTTATTTCTTACATTCTATAAAAATGTTATTTTTATCGTTCGAACCATTTTTTTATTTCATACATTCTATAAAAATGTTATTTTTTATCGTTCAAACCATTTCATTTCAAAAATGAATATTTTTCCCTCACATGAATATATTTCAATACATGAATATAAGTCAAACACAATAATATTTCAGAAAATTTCGACAGCATAACGGCAGGGTAGTTAAAACCGGCACTGTCCCGAGTACGGCTCCACACTCAACCTTAAAGCCCCGCAGCTTTTGACAATGGGGATTTCAATAATCTAGTTCGTACGTAGACGAATTTCACATATACTAATCCTATTGGGATTTTAACCACAATCAATCATTTCAACCATTTGTATTTATCAACCAAATTTCACATCAACCAAAATCCAAACAATCACAACCAATATATATCGTCCATGGTCTGTGGACGAGGGGAGTATATATATATATAGATAGATATACGTATATAAATATATATCGATTCCATTTCAATGTCATTTCAATTCCATTTATCGCATATATGATTTTTACAACGCATATATAACTTATACATCACACATACAACTTATAAAACACTTATACATGAGGTGTACAACGCTCATATAACTCATACATCGACCGCATAATTTATACATAGTTATTCCATCGTTTATAATTCAGAAATATCACATTGGGTTCCACTCCTCCAAAAATTGTAGAAGGCTCAGAAAAATATCCGGTCTCTTCTAGAATGTAGAAGACGCCCACACGAGTCCAATGTCTCTTGTTTCACTGGATTTCATCAACATAGCAAAAAGATATGATTTTTATAAGTTAATCATAATTCGCGACGGTTTTAAACTGTTAAAATTAGTTTAAAATATATAAACCGAACCTTTCAGCAAATCCTTCCAAACTATGTTTGCAATTTCTGGTCAAACCGAAGCACGATACGACGATCGGCCTACGCCCGAGGAAGAGCTTGGAAAGGCGCAGGCGTGCAGGGGGGTGCAGTGGCATTCGATGCAGCGTGGCGGCGGCGGCTGCTTGAATGCGGCGACTTCCAATCGACGGATCTCGACAACGGTGGCATACTGGGGGGTATAACCGGTATTGATTTGAAGCTTGAGGGGAGCTCTTCAAAAAGATTAACTGGGTCGAAGGCTACCGATGCGTGGTTTGGTCAGAAATTGGCCGGGAAGATTTGAATACGGGGCGCCGTCGATCGCGATAGTGTCGGGGAGAGAGAAAGGATTTTTGGAATTTTTCATTTTATTTTATTTATGAAATCAAGGGTTGGGAAAAATGTATATAACTTCTCTATTCGAACACCAAATCAAACCCACCGCCTGTCGCTCTTAGCTCCATCCCGGACACAATGGGCTATGTTTCGTAGGCCCATTCGACTTTTTCAATCAGTTTTTTCTTCAAATCAAAATATAAAACATTCAATATTTGATTTGAACATATATTTCAATTTGTCGGGGCCACATACTGATCCCAAAATCAAAATAAATCTAGCTATGTTTTGACGATACGGTCCCAACAAAACTAGTTTCGTCGAATTTGGAGACCATTTGATAAATGGCCATTTTCTGGTCAATCCAAATTGACTGAAATCAACCAAATACATTTTCCTTTTCCACGCTCACATATGAACTGCAAAAATTATGGAATTTGAAACCTAGCAATAATTCGACATCCTGGATCCAACTAAAGTGGTTTCGTCAAAAAATGGAGGTCGTTTGCAAAATGTCCATTTTCACGGGCTGTATTAACTCCATAGCGACCTTTCTGAAAAATCATTTGGCCATAACTTTTGATTCCCGCTATGAAATTTTGATTTTTCAGATTCGTTAGAAAGATATTCATTAACAGATTTAAATATTTTTGGTTTCACTAAAATCCGTTTTATTTTTCACCCGGTACAGTCAGTCAAAGTTCGAATTCAAATTTTCAAACTACCGCACCATTTCAGGCCTTGTTTATGATTAAAATAAATATATTTATTTTCCAACATCGATTCAAATAGCCTTTTGGTCGTTATTATTTAAAATAATTTATTTTAAATATTCAAAATTCACTAAATTAGCCAAATTAAAATTTTTAAATTGGTTCTGATTTTCCGGGTTGTTACAAGAAAGGAGCAGAATACATAATTCTGTAAGTTTTGGCCTTGCTTGGGTTCATAAAATACTATCAGGACACGCAGATCGTTGTCATAGCAATTTTCGAATGAAGCGATTATGTTTCAGGTCCTTGTGTGAACAGTTAGCAAATTATGGATTGAAAGGCTCAATGCACATAATAGTCAAAGAAATGGTGGTTGTATTCCTATATACTATTGCATTGGCCCTCCCTACAAGGCAGGTTGCTGAGCAGTTTCAACGATCAAATGGTACGATTAATGTCATTTTTCATAAAGTTTTGGATTCAGTTCTCTTATTGGCAGTCGATATTATTAGACTAGCCGATACCCAATTTAACCGAATCCCAGAACAAATCCGTTCTTCAAACCGATATTATCCTTTCTTTAAAAATTGTATTAGAGCTATTGATGGGACACATGTGATGGCTTACGTGGGCCAAGAAGACATGCATTAAAAAAATTCATTGTATTTATATTAGCATTTTAAATTCTGCAATTTGTATTCCGCAATAATGTAATTTTAATTCTGCAATTTGTATTCTGCGATCTACTATTCTGTTCAGCAATAAACACACACAAACACAAACAATTAAAAATAATATATACACAAACAATAAAATAATACCTCTGCCCCTTCCAAAATGCCCGTTTCGTCAAAAAAAAACACATTCAACGTTCGCAACAATTCCCCTTCAAATACCCCTTCCAAATTCCCTTTCCAAATAACCCTTCCCGTTCAAAATCAAACAGACCCTCAGGGAACAACGTATAACTGCAGAGTCACATGCATGAAAGATAGTGGAAAGGGGCTAAATCGAAGTCAATTCGATTTAGGGGAGGAATTTTCCATTTTGGGGAAGAAGAGAAAAACGTAGCAAGTTACGCTACTTGTAGGGGAGAAAATTAAACTACCTTTTGGTGCTCTAATTTAGAAAAGGGAGAAGTGAGAAGAGACATACGAAAGCCACGTTGGATCTAAAGGAAAACAAACTATGCCACGTCGTCATTAAATTTATTCTACTTTCTATTATAGGTTATATATATATACATTTGGCTAGAAAGTAGCCATTTACTAGACTAGTTTCACTAAACAGTTGACTGGTGAAAACCAGACCAGTCGACTGGTCAGTGAACCAAAGCCCAGTAACGGCTAATTCCACTTCACATTTAAATATGTATATATATATACATTTAAATATGTGTATATATATATATATACGATTTTCTTTTATCAACCAGTGACTAGAGAAATGCAGATAATTCGACTGATTCGACACAACACCTATTTACATGAAGAGTCACCTCTTTTCATGAATAGATTTCTATTCATCTTTGAATAGAACTATCCATATCTCTTCAGTGTCATTATTCGTGAAAGGTTTCTGCTCTTCTACTATTATATAAACGACTTAATCTTCAATTCCAAATCACCAATTCTCACTGATTCTATTATAGTTTCTGATTTATATCTCTATACTCTTCCGCACTCTAAAAGCTCTCTAATATTCAAATTTCTTATTGGATCATTGAAATTATTCCATATCTCTTGATTCAATAAGAATTATACTTCCTTCTTCACAAACACATCACGTACTTGAGGATAAGATTATAGGAAGGGTGTACTTAATCGTTGGCTATTCAGTGTTGATACGAGAACACATTAAGAAGTCAAAACTCTTTTGTAATTTGTGAAGTCCTGTGTTGGTGCTCAGGCGGGGACATTCTTGTTGGTGCTCTGGTGTATTGTGACCTATTCCTCCTGGTAAAGAGAGGGCATTGTTAGTGAATTCTGAAGAGGAAGTTCGAGAATGGATGCACGACGGGAAGTCTGAACCGGTATAAAATTCTTGGTGTCTTTACTTACTGCTTTTATTTATTTGAAATATTCTATATAGCTTAGGTTTACCTGCATAATTATTAAATTAATATAAGTTAGTATATCATTGGCAATTCCGCTTAAATCCATATATAAAGATCCTTAAGTCGTACACGACTTTTCAATAATATATTTGGAACATTTAAGCGAAGTGAATGGACACTCATGTTTAGCCTGGTTTGAAAGATGTTCTTGTTGAACCTAGTGTATTCCTCTCTAGAGATACACTGTCGGAAGGTGGTCCCATACCTTGCTAGTTGGAATCCATTCTCCAATAAGAGCCCATGGTTTTGATTGTACACCATATATGTAGAGCGTGAGATGCAAGCATTCTACTAAATGGTTATTTATTTGTATTTAGACATTATTATAATATCAGAAAAGATATGATTTCAAATTGTTTTGGGTTATCGTAAGGTAAAAAGCATCTGTATTTATGTGTGGATTGGTCTTACGATTATCCTTTTCTTTCGAAAAGATTTTGACTTTAAAATCAAGTTGGATGTTGCTTGTAAACTTATGAGTTTCTCACTTTAGTTCACCAGACTGATCCGGCGTTTGAAATGCTCGAGTTAGACTGGGTTTTTACAGGTTCAGGTTATCAGATGCTGTGAAGAGACAAGCTGGAAGAGTCCAGACGTATGATATTGTATTATTCCGTTGTGTGTTGTATATGAGGACAGATTATTATGAATGTCCAGATGTATTGATGTACTCTGATGATTGTAAGTTTTTTTCAAGCTCTAAGTAAAGATTTATTTCTATGTTATATTTTGTTCCGCTGCTGTGACGGCCACCCCGCACCACCAGACATTTCCCTGAAATGCACCGTGCCAATGTCCAACTAGCACATGACGGTCGTCAAAAGAAAGGGACTTGAAACTATTAATCATCAAGAACCTGTAGTATATCTCACAACGATATAATTATAACATAACTTGATATAAAACAGGCGAGATAGTGCATAAGCTAAAAATTAAACCATATCCATCAGAGTAGCGGAATCCAAAATACAGCTTATGATCCAAACCATTATTACAACTTCAAAATATTGTCTCTAAAAAGAAATAAAAGAGGTACACTACTAACGCCCAAGTAGTGACCAGGAAAAACATAGGGAGAATATATGTATATAATATGTGGAAGCCTCCTACTCGTCTCCGGACAACTACTCGTGCATAATCACCAAACCTATCTCTAGTCTGCCCGTTTAGGAGCACCCAGAGTAATAAAAATAGACATAAAACTCCAGGCCAGATGAAGGTCTGGTTGAGCAATAGCAAATTTATACCACTAAATAGAGCAATAACAGGTACAAGAAATCATACTTGACTGGACCTGCAACTAAAGAGTTAGCATAAAAAGATGTATAATACTCTAAGGTAACACTAACATATAGTGTAAAAATGGGAGTGTGCGTGTCATGGTGATAGCAAACATCAAACATAGCAATCATCCTCACATCTCTCACTAAGTGCGTAAAGCACAAGATATCCACCGTTTGATCACCGGATCCATTGGGGCCATGACAGAGTCTAACTCTATATAACTATCGCTACGACCACTTTGCCCTTTGGGGCCCTAACGGAGTCCCACTCCATACAACTTCTGACCCCAATGCACTGGTCCATAGTCAATAACCTTATCAGGTCAACCAGTCCACATAGCCTTGGTCCTGGTTCGTCTACATACCCCATCTCTCAATGGTGAACCAAAGTTATAGATATTGATAACCACTTTTCACACGTGTCGTAGAAAAGCCTAACTCTAGACGTCAACTCGTCGGTTCCCATTTGGATCCTGAGTAATAACCTATCATTTGGACTTCCTTTGCGTCTCGTGTTTTGGTCTTCTACGGTTTGGTTCGGGTCTCTTCCTCCTATCCGGTTCGGTTCGGTCTCCTCGCCTATCTGGTTCGGTTTGGGTCTTCCTTCTACCCGGCTCGGTTCGGGTCTCCTCCTCCTATCCGGTTCGGTTCGGGTCTCCTCCTCTTATCCGGTTTGGTTCAGTTCTCCTCCTCCTATCCGGTTCGGTTCAGGTCTTCCTCTTATCCGGTTCGGTTCAGGTCTCCCTCCAAACCGGTTCGGATCGGGTTTCCCTCCAAACCGGTTCGGATCGGGTCTTCCTCCTAACCTGACCTGAAACTCTGTATTTTTTTTCCAATAAGCTATTTTTGCCAAACAACGGCGTTTTCAACCATTCTAACTTTCCTATGCAATCATAAAATATCCCAAAAAACAGCAACAACATATTCAATCAAAAAGATCAAAACATCAAGCATATAGGTTATTTTAGATCAAATATACCCAAAATACATGATTTTCCCCTTAACCATGTTTAACTATATCTAACAATAGGATTAGCAAACTTAATCCAATTGACCCAAATTTATATTAGTGACATAAAATAATATTTTAGAATTTTTACATATTTTTCCATATTTTTTTGAGTCATTAATTCGCTAATTATCACTAATCACCCTAATTAGCCATAATTAGTGTAAAAACATGCAAATCACTCACCTTAGCCACAAATAAATGATAGATCTGAAACTTTAACTGATTTGGCATGGATTCCAATGTAGTGCAGTAGCTCCAACTCTGATTTGGTGTTAATCTGACTTGATTTGATGTTGATTTGCTAAATTAGTGATTAGAGAGATTTAGAAAATGGAGGCCAATACTAGGTTTCAAGAAATGTTTGTGGCGGCTGGAAAAATAAAAGGGGATGTTTCTCCAAACCCTTTAAGTCCTCCCATAACCGTAATCCCAAAATGGTAATGGGCCTAGCTGCTAATCACCCTATTAAGCCCGATTAGGTAGTTTTTCCATCTTCTTATTTTATTTTAGCTATATAATCAAATAGTAAGTCTGTTTGATTATTATCACCACTCTACGGGATGGGACACCATCATCCGAATCCAATGGAAGTGGTTTCAGGTCAAAACTCCTTTCCAGTCAAAAGTTATAGGCAAAAAAAGATTCGCCATGGGCGAAACGGTCATTTAAAATTTGGCAAAAATCGTGAACATGGGAAATGGCCCCAATAGTCGTTCCCCAAAGTTACACGACCATACAAATTCGTATGAAAATAAAATAAATATTCTATGATCCTTTGATATGTAGAATGCGTGTCGTTACACTGTCCCACCTTAAGAAATTTCGCCCCCGAAATTCCTTAACCAAGAAAATATACAATGGTGCCCCGCATGCCTATCAGCCATTTACAAATAATCAAACATACATAATAACCTAACGAGCATATCCTAGCATGCGATTTACTAACAAGGAAGTAACTATATCGCGATTAAAATCTTACCATGTAAAGAGCTATGGATACGACTTCCTTATGTTCTCCTCCGTTTCCCAAGTGCAATCATTATCATTATCACTCCACTGGACCTTAACCAGTTTCACCGTCTTCCTCCGGAGTTGCTTTGTATCGTGTTTGACAACATGAATCGTTCTGCGGTTTCCAACTGCCTCGGATTCTACCTCGATATCATGCAACTGATCTGGTGAAATAGTCATATCAGAATCGTTCACAAACTTCCTTAACTGAGAAACATGAAATACGTTGTGCACTCCCGCCATCTTTTCAGGTAATCCAACTTTATATGTTAAATTCCAAACATGTTCGAGAACTGGAAACGGACCAAAAAATCTTGGTGCTAACTTACCACTCCTACCAAATCGAATCACACTCTTCAATGGAGAAATCTTGATGAATACTAAGTCGCCAACGGAGAATTTCAAATCTCTTCGCCATTTATCAGCTTAACTCTTCTGCCTATCTTTGACAACCTTCATTCGCTGTTGAATAACCTTAATCTTATCTGAAGTTTCACTTATTACATTTGGCCCAAGCACAAATTTTTCACTGGTTTCCAACCAACGTGATGGTGAGTTACATGGTCTTCCGTACAAAGCTTCAAATGGAGCCATACCAATAATGGACTAATAACTATTATTATATGTGAACTCAACCAGATGCAAATGGTCATCCCATGAACCCCCAAAATCCAATAAACAAGCTCTCAAGAGATCCTCTAATACAAGATTCGCCCTCTCTGTTTGACCGTCAGTTTGAGGATGGTACGCGGTACTGAGATGTAATTCTGACCCTAAAGTCTCTTGTAAGCCCTTCCAAAACCCACTGGTAAATAATGGATCTCGGTCACTCACAATACCTTTGGGTACTCCATGAAATCTCACTACCCACTTCATATACAGTTCCACTAACTTAGCTACCATTCTATTCGACTTGCCGGTTTAAACCTTGCACTTTTGGTCAATAGACCCACAATCACCCAGATACTATCATAACCCGATCTAGTCCTTGGTAAACCATTAATGAAATCCATTGAGACTTGTTCCCATTTCCGTTTGGGGATTTCCAATGGTTGTAACAAACCACTAGGCTTCTTTTGCTCGGCTTTAATTAACTGGAAGTTCATGTACTTGGATATAAACTTCCCAACGCCTCTCTTCATCCCTTTCCAGTAGTATGTCTTCTTCATGTCTCGATACATTTTGTTAACACCAGGATGTATAGTCAGCTATGAGTGATGACACTCTCTAAGCACTTCATCTCTCAATCCATTTACCTTGGGTACAACCAGCCTCTCATTCTTTCGAAGCCATCCTTCTCGGTCGTGTCCATACTTGTTCATCCTCTCGCCATCGATACCGATCTCTACCTTGGAGATGATTTCCAATAGATTAGGATCATCCCTCTGACTGGAACAAATCTACTCAATCAATGTCGGTATGATCGCCAAACTTGCTAACATCTCTGGATCCAATTCGCACTTAGGTCTGAAATCATATCCCACGATATACTCCAGTTGCTTCCATTCCAGAAACATAGCCCCCAAATTGGCATGTCTCCTACTTAATGCATCAGCTACTGCATTACCCTTCCCGGGTGTGTATGCGATATTGAAATCATACGAAGCCAAGAACTCTAACCATCTCCGCTGATGAAGATTTAAATCCTTTTGAGAGAAAAAGATACTTTAATGACTTATGATCAGTAAAAAACTTGAATCTTTCTCCCAAGAGATAGTGTCTCCACGTCTTTAACGCGAACACGAACGCTGCCAATTCCAAATTAGGGTAGGATATCTTTGCTCATGTGGTTTCAGTTGCCGACTAGCATAAGCTATAACCCTACCTCCTTGCATCAGTACAACATCTAGTCCGGTATCACATGCATCTGTGTATACCGTCTTCTCTTCGTTCCCTTTAGGAATGACTAACACTGGTGCACACGTTAACTTCTCCTTTAGACTCTTAAATGCATACTCGCACCTTCTGTCTCGGACGAAAGCTTGATTCTTCTTGGTTAACCGAGTTAACGGTGCTGCTATCTTGGAGAAGTTTAGAATTAATTTACGATAGTATCCAGCTAACCCTGTTGCATTTTGGGCATAGACCAATCTTGCACCATAGCCACCTTCGCAGGATCCACGAAAATACCATTCTCTGAAACAACATGGCCCAAGAATCTCACTTCTCTCCTCCAGAAGTGACACTTAAAAAATTTCGCTTCCAATTGGTATTTCTTTAACACCTCCATAACTGTCCTCAAATGTTCCTTGTGTTCTTCCTCTATCCTCGAGTAAACTAAGATATCGTCCATGAACACAAGAACAAACTTATTTAATTGATCCTTGAAACCCCTATTCATAAGATCCACAAAATATACGGGTGCATTGGTTAACCCGAATGGCATGACCAACACTCATAAAATCCAGAAGGCGTCTGAAATTTCGTTTTAGGTATACTCTCAACTGCTACTCAGAGCTGATGAAAACCTATCGCGAGATCCAACTGGGAAAACACTCTTGCTCCATTCAGTTGATCAAACAAATCATCTATCCGTAGAAGAGGATGCTTATTCTTCCCAGTCACCTTGTTCAACTCGCGGTAGTCCACACATAAGCGAAGGGAACCATCGGCCTTAGTAGCAAATACAACTGGTGATCCCCATTCAGAAACACTTCTTCGGATAAATCCCTTCTTCAAAAGATCGCTTACTTGCACCTCGAGGTCTTGCTGCTCCCTTGGTGCCATGCGGCGAAGTGGCATCACTATAGGTATGGCATCTTTTACTAAGTCAATCTGAAATTCGATCTCTCGGTGTGGTGGAAGTCTGGTCACTTCCCCGAAACGTCCTACTCGTCAGCAATAGGCACATCTGATAACTCATCATGAGGGATGTCGAGGGAATTCAGAAAACTAGCCATCACCCCATTACTGGGTAGGCAACCCAATGCTACCCTCCGCCTATCATCTTCTCTAATGGTCACCGAAGACCCCTCACAGTCTACCACCACCCCATACCATTGGAGCCAATCGACCCCCAAAATACTGCCAAACCTAGTAAAGTCCAAAACAAAGAAATCACAAGCAAACACACATCCATGACTCGGTAAGACCAAATTATGACAAATCATACAAAAGCTAGTCGAACCACTGATCGGGTTCGTCACAACTAAAGGTCTATCGACAATCTCGGGTTCCAATTCCAACCTATATACCAGGTCACTAGATATGAAGGAATGGGAAGCCCCGGTATCAAACAGTACTCGAACAGGAACATCATAAATAGAAAGCATACCTTGGATAACGACACTCTTTCCCTTCTCCTCCGCTGTTGGGCCATTTGACGACGAAGGAACAACGTTAATAGCTTATTCTTTCATGATCTTCTTCTACTTAGGGGGTTGTGGAGATTTATCCTTGTGATGTCCCACTTGGCCACAATTGAAGCACTTCATGTTCGCTGGCTTTGTTCGACAATCTCTGGCATAGTGGCCCTTCTTGCCACAGCTCAAGCACTCAATATCTTTCTTATTCTTCTTTTTCTGACCATTCTTGGTCTGGTTCTGTTTCCTCTTATTCTGGGGATTCTTCTTGTCTTCACTGCTTCCTTGCGGTTTTGGCTCCTCTGCAGATGTGGTCTTTGACTTAGGGTAAAGGCACTCTGATCTTAATGCCTTTCCCACAATAGATTCGAATATCTCATCGATATGGTTTATAAGTCTTTCCCACAAGCACCCATCTAGGCCAGTTATGAACTTCTCGTTCTTCTTCTTGGCAATATCGATAAGAGATAATCCATATTTCGATAAGGTATCGAATTTAACAATATATTCCGAGACTGCCCTACCATTCTGCTTAAGTTCCAAAAACTTCTTGAACAATTCTAATTTCTGAGCAGTTGGAATAAACTTGTCACTGAAGCGAGTCTTAAACTAATTCCAAGTGTTTTGATCCTCGGGAGTAGCAATTTAATAGAATTCCACCAATTCATTGCCCGTTCTGAACCTCTGTAGCCGATTCTATTCCGTGGAACGGCTTCGCACCAAGACTAGTATAATCCTTGTTGAGCTTGGAGAAATCGACTCTAGGCGCCTGCACTACTACACCACCACCGTTAGCAGCATTAGGAACTGCTCCCTGATCATCCCTAAGCATCTCTCGTTTGAAGGCAGTAAACATAATCCTTATATCAGGAACATTCCCATTGTTGGTTCCTGAACCCGTACTCCTCGTATTTCGGCTCATCGTTCAATCTGCAAAGAGAAAAACAATTAACCATCTCCTTAGTGGTGCCCGTGTAGTACAACTTCATCCTTAGATATACTAATAGTATATATATGTATAGCTTTTGAAATCCAAAATATCACAAATACGCGCTCTCATATACGTATACTGTCTCTCCCTGATGCTTTCCCTAGGTTAAACTATGCAACCTGGCTCTGATACCAAGTGTGACGGCCCGCCCCGCACCACCAAACATTTCCCCGAAATGCGATGTGCCAATGTCCAACTAGCACGTGACGGTCGTCAAAAGAAAGGGATTTGAAACTATGAATCATCAAGAACCTGTAGCATATCTCACAGCGCATGGAATAAAATATAATTATAACATAACTTGATAAAAAACAGGAGAGACAGTGCATAAGCTAAAAACTAAACCATATCCATCAGAGTAGCGAAATCCAAAATATAGCTTATGATCCAAACCATTATTACAACTTCAAAATAGTGTCTCTAAAAAGAAATAAAAGAGGTGCACTACTAATGCCCAAGCAGTGACCAGCAACAACACAGGGAGAATATATGTATATAGTACTTGGAAGCCTCCTGCTCGTCTCCGGACAGCTACTCGTGCATAACCACCTAACTTGTCTCTAGTCTGCTCGTTTAGGAGCACATAGAGTAATAAGAAGATACATAAAACTCTAGGTCAGACGAAATTCTGGTATGAACGATAGCAAATCTTTACCATTAAATAGAGCAATAACAGGTATAAGAAATCATATCTGACCTGGATCACCAACCAAAGAGTTAGCGCAACAAGATGTACAATACTCTTAGTAACACTACATATAGTGTAAAAATGAGAGCGTGCATGTCATGGTGATAGCAAACATCAAACATAGCAATCATTCTCATATCTCTCACTCAGTGCGTAAAGCATAGGATATCCACTGCTTTGATCACCAGATCCATTGCGGCCATGACGGAGTCTAACTCCGTACAACTATCGCTATGACCACTTTGCCCTTTGCGGCCCTGACGGTGTCCCACTCCATACAACCTCTGAACCCACTACACTGGTCCATAGTCAGTAACCCTGTTAGGTCAACCAGTCCACATTGCCCTTGTCCTGGTTCGTCTACATACCTCCTATCTCAATGGTGAACCAAAGTTATGAATATCAATAACAACTTTGCACACGTCCCGTAGCAAAGCCCAACTTAGACGTTAACTCGTCAGTTCCCATTTGGATCTTGAGTATTAACCTCCCATTTGGACTTCCTTTGCATCTTGGGTTTGGTCTTCTTCGGTTTGATTCAGGTCTCTTCCTTCTGTCCTATTCGGTTCGGGTCTCCTCCTCCTATCTGGTTCGATTCGGGTATCCTCCTCCTATTCGGTTCTGTTTGGGTCTCCTTCTCCTATCCGGTTCGGTTTGGGTCTCCTCCTCCTATCTAGTTCGGTTTGGGTCTCCTCCTATCCGATCTGGTTCAGGTCTTCCTCTTATCCGGTTCGTTTCGGGTCTCCTCCTCCTATCCGGTTCGATTCGGGTATCCCTCCTAACTGGTTCAGATCGGGTCACCCTCCTAACCGGTTCGGATCGGGTCTTCCTCCTAACCGGACCTGAAACACTGTAATTTGTTCCAATAAGCTATTTTCGCCAAACAACGACATTTTCAACCATTCTAACTTTCCTATGCAATTATAAAACATCCCAAACAACAGTAACAACATATAGGTTCAATCAAAAAGATCAAAACATCAAGCATATAGGTTATTTTAGATCAAACATACCCAAAATTCATGATTTTCCCCTTAATCATGTCTAACCATATCTAACAATAGGATTAACTATTCCAAATTGACCCAAATTTATACCAGTGACATTAAATAACATTTTAGAATTTTTACATATTTTTCTGAGTCATTAATTCGCTAATTATCACTAATCACCTTTAATTAGCCATGATTAGTGTAAAAACATGAAAATCACTTACCTTAGCCACAAATGAATGATAGATCCAAAACTTTAACTGATTTGGCATGGATTCCTATGTAGTGCAGTAGCTCCAACTCTGATTTGGTGTTAATCCGACTTGATTTGATTAATTAGTGATTAGAAAGTGATCAGAGAGAGATTTAGAAGATAGAGGCCATTACTAGGGTTCAAGAAATGTTTGTGGCGACTGGAAAAATTAAAAGGGATGTTTCTCCAAACCCTTTCAGCCCTACCATAAACCTAATCCCGAAATGGATTATGGGGGCTTACCTGCTAATCACCTTATTAAGCCCAATTAGGCAGTTTTTCCATCTTCAAATCTTAGTTCAGCCATCTCCCAAACGGTAAGTCCGTTTGATTAATGTGACCACTCTACGGAATGGGAAACCATCATCCGAATCCAATGGAAGTGGTTTCAGGTCAAAAATCATTTCCACTCAAATGTTATTGGCGAAACAAGATTCGCTAGGGGAAAAACGGTCATTTTAAATTTGGCAAAAATCATGAACATGGGAAATGACCCCAATAGTTGTTCCCAAAGTTACACGAACATACAAATTCGTATAAAAATAAAATAAATATTCTACGATCCTCCGATACGTAGAATGCGGGTCTTTACACCTGTGATGTGATACTCTGTGTTGTGTCGATTCTTCTTCTTCTTCTAGTCTAATTTTTCTTTCTTTTTTCCTCACACTCTAATTTCTTTCTTCTAACTGTCTACTTTTCAGTGAAATTCAAGTTGACATGTATCATAAAATGCTGGCTTGAACTATATGGAAAAAGTGGGTCATTACACTGTAGTTATCAAATATAATATTTCTTACTTTATTACCTTCATTGATGATTTCTCAAGACTAAGATATGTATAGAAAATCAATTAGACTGTAAGATTTAAATTCTTCAATCAAATTGAGCAGATGGGTATGTTGGACATGATTTCCAACAGTACTTAAAATGTAATAGTATTATCTCTCATTTTACCCTACCACTTTATTGAAAACATACCAACAAAGGCTATCAAAAATAGAAAATATAGCAACAAAGGCTATCAAAACACATAGAAGAAAATGAACACAACAGACACAATCGAAAAACCAAGAGAAGAACAGCAAAGCACAACAAGAAAGGCAAGAATAGCAAGCTTCAATCACGAATACCTGGGTCAAATGTAAAATTGAGAAGCCTGATCCCCTCCCTGATCAACAGAAGAAACTGCTTGCTTAGTTGAGATTTGGAAACAAATTTCTCTGGTCTGAAAATGTGATCATTATGTTGCTTTCAAATCGTATGCAAGAATTTTTTTCCAAAACATTGGCAGTAAGCCTGGGTACATCATCACTTTTCTTCATTATCTCATGCAGAGTGCACCATTCATTCAAACTATCCGGAGAAACGTCATTTCGGCCTAGTTTCCTAATAATAACCTTCCAAAGATCATTGATAACATTGCATTCAAAGAAGAGACGTGCGACCTCTTCTGGCTCCAAACCACAAATTCACAGTATATAGGAATAAGATAACCTCTGCTAACCATCTTGACCTTAGTGAAAATGGCATTGTGAAGAAATTTCCACAGAAATAGATTCTCCTTGACATCATTTTTTTCACTCCAGATCAATTTATGCCACCTATAACGTTGCATATCATTAACACCATTCAAATAAATATAAAGTGACAAATCTTAAAACTCTCACCTGGCCAATGCCAACTCAGCCTACTAGCACTAGCAAAAGAGGTATCCGTAAAACCAATTTTATGCCAAAGAGCAGAACAACTCTTATTAGGAATTCTAGGGAGGACAAACCTACTATCACGGATCATGCTGCCAATAGTAACAAGAGGATGGACACTAGATTCTGATAAGAGATGTTTCTGCTAAGGATAACCCTTAAGTCGACTTAAGGGTCATCTCATAAATTAATGTTATAAAAGGCAAGAACATTATTTGAAAAAGGTAATTTGACTTCCCTAAGTCTGAGGATGCTGGACCAAATCCAACTAAGATTTTAGGAAGCATACATGGTCTAGAATTGCTGTCACTTATCACATGCTTGTGAGACCAGGAAACCCAGAGGTTATCCTTCATATTCAATAGGATGTCAATATGCTTTGTAAATGTGGATTTATTCCAAATACACGTATTGAAAATGCCAAGCCTACCTTTGTTAGTTAGATTTTCAATGAATTTAAAGGATACAAGAGCAGAGTACTTAGAGTCTTTCCAAAAGAATCTCTTAAAAAACAGTTTTTATCATCTTCAAAAGCTTCTGGGGGAGTATAAACTTACTAGACCAATAAACCTGCATGGATATTATAACAGATTTAATTAAAATTAGTCTGCCATCTTGACTAAGCATGGTAGACCAACATTCCATTTTGGTCGTAATCTTTTCGTAAAGAGGTAAGCATTGAGAAATTGTTATCCTGGAGCTAATAAGGGAAAGACCAGGGTATGATATAGTGTTGTCATTGATCCTTAACCCAGTGAGATTTTGAAGCCTAAAGGAGTATTCAGCAAAGACCACAACAATGTTCATTCTGATTTTTCCAGGTTGATTTGCGAACTTGTCAAATTATAGAATTTCTCCAAAGTACGAGTGATGTTCGTCATGGAAAAGATGTTTACAAAATATAGTAAGGTCATTTGCAAATAGTACATAATTAATCCTGGGATCATTACAGTTGGGATGAAATACAAAAGCATTCTTGTCAACGATGTCATCTAATAACTTTGTTAATAGGTCCATCAAAATAATGAAAATATATGCAGACATAGGGTTTCCTTTGTTATTCGTAACAATGCAAATGCAATACGAATCTAGTAGCAATCAATAAATTGTCACTATCCAATTGTCACGTCAAGAAGCGTTACCAATTTGAATTGTTTCAGAATTAGTAACGGCGAAAAACGCGACCGGAATTGCAACAGAGCAGAACCGTTGCAAAACAGAAAAGGAGAAGAGTACCTTTCAGTATCGTCTGAGTCCAGAGTAAATCTGTTTCTTTGAAACAATATTGCTCCCTCACTGGCACTGAAGGTTATCGAGCAATTGTCTCCCAAGATAAAACGGACCGGTCTCTGCAATCTGAAGCGCTTTCAAGTGCAGAGCAACACGAACTCAGTAGAGTAATTTTGAGAACAGAGCAGTGAAGAAGAAGGAGATTGAATGAATTAATTCTGTGTCTTTGATGGCTCTGGCAGGCTGCCTGTATATAGCAGCGGAGGGGTGCCCTTCTGGGGTAGGCGCGACTGTCCGTACATGCGTGCTGGTTCAACCAGTCGCACCCGATCATTGTTCAGACGAACAGATGCATCCGTTCGTCCAAACGTTCACACCCGCGCAAAAATACTGTTTTTCCGCGCATTTTAACAGTCGGCGGCCCATTTATCACGAGAGACCCCAAGAGCCCCAAGGCCCAAGGCCCTTATCTTTGACATTTTAATATTTAATATGAAAGCCCAAAGCCTCCATAGCCCATTCATTCAAGCCCTTATGTGTTCATGTCATTTGTTTGATATAACATGTGGGGCTTTAGTATTTATGAAGATATATCCACAAAACATACAAAATGTGGGACTTTGTTTTCTTTGTATTTCTCCACTACCTCATAACCTCTTCTTCACTAACCTTCTCATTCTTTCCAACAAACCCCCACATGAATGAGAGGTTACTTAATTTTGTTCTTAAATTTTGCGAAACATTTAACATATCGGTAAAAGTAGCACATTGGCCTTGAACTTTTCCTAGTGTTTATCGTTATAACCTACTGGCGAATCAGTGGACTAGATTGTCTTTGAACTGTAAGCCTTTTGTGTAAGTATATATAGATAACACACGCTAAGTGTTTCTAAACCCCTTGGTTCTCTGTTTGTGTTCGTTTTTGCCATGAACACCTGCTTGGTCTCATGAGTGTTTAAAGAATTTGACCTTACACAATTCTTTTTGAAGCGGCGCCTTCACACTCACGTAGGTGATTCTATGAAGAGTATCCCGTAATACTCCACTTGGGTCTTTTATAACCCCACAGTATAGACATCATTAAATGCTAAGCTTATCCTATTCTCCGACGGGTAGTGCACTGACTTATCATAGGAATGGTTTGTATTTTAACAGTGCCATTAAGTTTATCTTTAAACTTAGTTGTCCCTTTGAACCTAGATTTTGGGATCTCCAGTCAACTAGGTGGGGTTTCCGTTTAGAAAAACTTTTAGATCATAGGTCTCAAACCCATTCCCATCGATAAGGTTTGAACTTTCTCTCTAGGCAAGCCTTTAGTTAGTGGATCCGCAATGTTATCCTTTGACCTTACATAGTCTATAGTGATAACTCCATTAGAGAGAAGTTGTCTTATGGTTTTATGTCTACGACGAATATGTCTAGATTTACCATTATACAATGTACTATTCACCCTTCCTATAGCAGATTGACTATCACAATGTATACATATTGGAGGTACTGGTTTTTCCCAATTTGGAATGTCCTCTAAAAACCCCCTAAGCCAATCTGCTTCTTCCGCGGCTTTATCCAGAGCAATGAACTCAGATTCCATTGTTGACCTTGCTATGCAAGTCTCTTTGGATGATTTCCATGAAATTGCTCCATTTCCTAATGTAAACACATATCCACTTGTGGATTTTGTGTCATTTGAGCCCGTTATCCAATTGGCGTCACTATATCCTTCTATTACTGAAGGATACTTATCATATTGCAACACATAGTTTTGTGTATACTTTAGATATCCTAAGACTCTGATTATTGCTTTCCAATGATTTTTACCAGGATTGCTGGTATGTCTACTTAGCTTGCTTACAGCGTACGCAATATCAGGTCTAGTGCAATTCATGACATACATATTACTTCCCAATATACGAGAGTATTCCAGCTGATATATACCATCACCAGTGTTCTTTACCCAAATTTGGTTCATATCTACTGTGATTTTGCAGTAGTTATATTATACTGCTTGAATTTTTCAAGAATTTTAGCAATGTAATGTGACTGAGATAACGCATATCCCTGTGGTGTCTTTATAATTTTTACACCCAAAATTACATCGGCCACTCCTAGGTCCTTCATATCAAATCTAGAGGATAGCATGTCCTTCGTAGATTTTATTATGACCTTATTATTTCCTAGGATCAGTAAATCATCAACGTAGAGACAAACAATGACATATCCCGCATCTATACATTTTATATAGACGCATTTATCTGATTCATTTATTTTGAATCCATTTGATAACATTGTTTCATCAAATTTCTCATGCCATTGTTTTGGTGCTTGTTTAAGGCCATAAAGAGATTTTACTAATTTGCACACCTTATTTTCATTTCCTGGGCTTAGAAACCCTTCTGGTTGCTGCATATATATTTCTTCTTCCAGTTCACCGTTCAAAAACGCAGTTTTCACATCCATTTGGTGTATTTCCAAATTCAATATAGATGCGATTGCAATAAGCATCCTAATTGATGTTATTCTGGTAACTGGAGAGTATGTATCAAAGTAATCCAGATCTTGCTTCTGTCTGAATCCTTTTATTACAAGTCTTGCTTTATACTTGTCTATTGAGCCGTCAGCCTTTAGTTTCTTCTTAAATATCCATTTATATCCTAGTGGTTTTGATCCTTTCAGGAGATCCACTAGTTCCCACGTATGGTTTTGTAGAATGGATTCTATTTCACTATTGACGGCTTCTTTCCAATAAGGAGCATCGGGAGATGACATTGCTTGTTGGTAAGTTAGAGGTTCATTTTCTATCATATATGCATAGAAATCCGGTCCAAAGGATGTAGTGGTCCTTTGTCGCTTGCTCCTTCTCGGTTCCTCTATCTCAGTTTCATCATTCATTTTACTTTGATCAGCATTATCCTCAGGAGTATCTGGATCTCTTGGCCTCTTTTGAACACTTGTTTCAATAGAGGGTTTTAGAGGATAAATGTGCTCAAAAAATCTTGCATTTCGAGACTCGATAATGGTGTTTTCATGAATGTCATCAATTTCAGATTTGTACACCAAAAATCGATATGCACTACTATTATGAGCATATCCAATGAATATGCAATTTATAGTCTTTGGTCCTATTTTAACCTTTTTCGGTTTTGGAATTTCCACTTTGGCAAGACACCCCCGCACTTTTAAGTATTTGTAGGATGGTGGTCTGTTTTTCCAAAGTTCATAGGGAGTCTTAGAAGTTTTCTTTCGTGGTATTTTATTCAAAATATGATTTGCCGAAAGAATAGCTTCTCCCCAAAAATTATCTGGCAAGCCAGAGCTTATTAATAAGGCATTCATCATTTCTTTAAGAGTTCTATTTTTCCGTTCGGCTATACCGTTGGATTGAGGTGAATAAGGAGCTGTAGTTTGGTGTATTATACCATGCTCAGCACAGAATTCCTCAAATGGAAACTTATATTCTTCTCCTCTATCACTTCTTAAAGCTTTTATTTTTCTATTGAGTTGATTCTCAACTTCTGCTTTATACTGTTTAAATATATCGAATGCCTCATCCTTACTTCTAAGGAGATATACATAACAGTATCTTGTACAATCATCTATAAAAGTGATGAAGTACCTTTTTCCTCCTCTAGTTTGACACATTTTCAAGTCACATACATCAGTATGTATTAAGTCTAGAGGTTCGGTTTCTCTTTCAACATGATGAAATGATGTTCTTGTCAATTTGGCTTCAGCACAAATTTGACATTTGTAATTTGAATTAATTCTACACTTAGGTATGAATTCTAGATTGATCAGTTTTTGTAAAGTATCAAAATTCACATGACCTAGTCTAGAATGCCATAGATTAGGAGAGTCAACCATATAAGCAGAAGATTCAATTTTATTCATATCATTGTTTGGTACAACAGTGGTTACATTAGCCTTAAATAGACCATCACATACATAACCCTTTCCTATGTACACTCCATTCTTAGACAACACAAATTTATCAGCCACAAATGTCAGTTTGAAGCCATGCTTGCTGAGCAACGATCCTGAAATTAGATTCTTGCGAATTTCTGGAACATGGAGAACATCATTTAGAGTGAGTTCTTTTCCAGAAGTCAATTTCAGCACAATCTTTCCCTTGCCTTCGACCTTTGATGTGGACGAGTTACCCATAAACAGTTGTTCTTCATTAGTAGCACTTTTGTAGTTTGTGAACATCCACTTATTTGCGCATATATGCCTAGTGTCTCCAGTGTCTACAAACCACTCCTTGTTGTTGCCAACAAGGTTGCATTCTGAAACAACTGCACACAGGTCCATTTCAGAAACTCCGTCTGAAACTTCTGCCACATTCGCTTCTGATTTCTTCTTTTTGGGTGGACCGTGACATTCTGCAGCTTTATGACCCTTCTTTCCACAATTATGGCATGACCCCTTGAATTTCTTTGACTTCTTAGGTTGGTTGTCACGTTTTCTCTTATTGGACTTGTCCGTCTCGACAACGTTTGCTTTGGCAACCACATTTTGAGAAATCTTCTTTTCAGAATTTCTATTATCTTCCTCAATTCTCAATCGAACTACAAGTTCCTCCATTGTCATTTCTTTGCGCTTGTGCTTTAGGTAGTTCTTGAAGTCCTTCCACGATGGAGGAAGCTTCTCAATAGCAGCAGCAACTTGAAAAGATTCGCTAAGTGTCATCTTTTCATCTTCTAATTGACGAATGATAAGTTGCAGTTCTTGTATTTGGTTGATCACAGCTTTTGTATCGACCATTTTGAAGTCAAGAAATTTCCCAGCGATGAATTTCTTCATGCCTGCATCTTCAGTTTTATACTTCTTTTCCAAAGCCAACCAGAGTTGTTTGGATGTTGCAACAGTGCAGTACACGTTGTATAGACTGTTGTCGAGGCCATTCAAGATGTAATTTTTACACATGAAATCAGAATTTTTCCAAGCAGTAAGGGCTTCAACTTTAACTGGATCCGGTTCCAATTCTGCAACGACTGGAGCATCTTCTGTAAGATACTTTGCTAGGCCCAATGTTGTCAAGTAAAATAGCATCTTTTGCTGCCAACGTTTGAAGTCCGCTCCGGTGAACTTTTCTGGCCTTTCTCCATGAGACAGTGCCATTGGCGTAACCACGGGTGCAAAAGGATTGGTTACAGGTGGTGTTGGCGCAGCAGGACCACTATTGTTTTTAGCCATTATCGTTTTCTGCAAAACGACAATATTGTTTCAAAATTGTTATTCGTAACAATGCAAATGCAATACGAATCTGGTAGCAATCAATAAATTGTCACTATCCAATTGTCACGTCAAGAAGCATTACCAATTTGAATTGTTTCAGAATTAGTAACGGCGAAAAACGCGACCGGAATTGCAACAGAGCAGAACCGTTGCAAAACATAAAAGGAGAAGAGTACCTTTCAGTATCGTCCGAGTCCAGAGTAAATCTGTTTCTTTGAAACAATATTGCTCCCTCACTGGCGCTGACGGTTATCGAGCAATTGTCTCCCAAGATAAAACGGACCGGTCTCTGCAATCTGAAGCGCTTTCAAGTGCAGAGCAACACGAACTCAGTAGAGTAATTTTAAGAACAGAGCAGTGAAGAAGAAGGAGATTGAATGAATTAATTCTGTGTCTTTGATGGCTCTGGCAGGCTTCCTATATATAGCAGCGGAGGGGTGCCCTTCTGGGGTAGGCGCGACTGTCCGTACATGCGCGCTGGTTCAACCAGTCGCACCCGATCATTGTTCAGACGAACAGATGCATCCGTGCATCCAAACGTTCACACCCGCGCAAAAATACTTTTTTCCGCGCATTTTAACAGTCGGCGGCCCATTTATCACGAGAGACCCCAAGAGCCCCAAGGCCCAAGGCCCTTATCTTTGACATTTTAATATTTAATATGAAAGCCCAAAGCCTCCATAGCCCATTCATTCAAGCCCTTATGTGTTCATGTCATTTGTTTGATATAACATGTGGGGCTTTAGTATTTATGAAGATATATCCACAAAACATACACAATGTGGGACTTTGTTTTCTTTGTATTTCTCCACTACCTCATAACCTCTTCTTCACTAACCTTCTCATTCTTTCCAACATCCTTGTCTGATACCAATTTTACTTTTGAAAAATATAACAAGGCTACCATTAATATTTATTGAAAAATGCGTAGTTCACACGCAGGCATACATCGAGGTAATTATGTTAGGAGGAAAATTCATACAACTTAAAATCCTAACAACATTGTCCCCGTGTAGAGTTCCAAAGGACTTTCTAATGTTTAATTTTAACATAGCCCTAGGATAGGTGTTCTTGTTTTGTTACCTTTAAGGAGTTCATGTACCATTATGACATTATCTAAGATACTCCTAGGAGGAAAAAAGCAGATTGATTAGATGAAATAATATCAGGCAGCACAGTTTTAAGTCCATTGGCACTAATCTTGGTAATGGACTTTTAGATGGTATTGCAACACGAAATAGGTCTAAAGGCATTAACATGATTAGCAATTTTAGTTTTAGTAATTATTGCGATAATGGCGTTATTAAAAGAGTCCATCATTTTGCCTTTATTGAAGAAGCACCTAATAACTTTACAAACATCAGACCCTATTATACACCAAAAAAATGTATAAAATGTAGCATTAAATCTGTCTGGGCCGCTGTAGGAAGATTTGTTTAAAGAAAAAAAGCATCCTTGATCTCCACATAACTAACTAGGGAGTTTAAATTGCCAAAGTGAGCTTGACTTAACTTAGGAAGGAGAGAAGGGTTTATATCATTTAAAAGAGGAACAAAGTCAGTTTCATTTCCAAAGAGGGAGGAGAAATACCTGATATAAGCTTGTTGAACACCTTCTTAAGTATCTTGAATATTACTTTCATTAACCCTGATGGAACAAATATTTTCTCTGTTTTTCTTAGCTTTAAGGATAAAATGGAAAAAAGCAGAGTTCTTATCCCCTTCTTCTTTCCATTTCATTCTTGATTTCAGCTATTTCATTAAAGATTATTGATAGAGTGCATCCCAGAGTTTCTGAGAGCATATGCTTTCTCACTAGAAAAAATAGGGTTATTCTCATCTTGAAGCAGACTAGGTTGAATATGCTCCAGCTGCACATTCAACAGACCAGATAACTTAGACTCTCTACCAAATTTATCCTTGGCCCAGCCCTTAAGAGTTCGTTCTAAAGATTTTAGCTTTTTATGCAAAATAAACATGGTTGTTGCCATAACGTGGCTTGCTCCAAACATCCAAGATAATATTCACAAAGTCGTTTTCTTTAGTCTAAGAATTGAAGAATTTAAAGCCAGGCTTCCTAATAAAACCTTGGAGACCTAAGGAAATGATTTTTGGAGAGTGATCAAAAATCTTAGGAAGGAGTAAGTGATTAGAAATGGTAGGCCAATGATTTAAGCTGGGAAGATTACAAAAAGCATGTTCAGTTTTTGAAAAGGTTCCGATACCTTCTTTTTTCTTGTTGTTCCATGTAAAAACTAAACCAGAGGAAATTATTTCAATAAGTTCCAAGTTACTAATAACCAAGGGCGGATCCAGGATTTAGAAAAGGGGTGGGCTAATTTTTATATTTTAATTTTAACATTTTATTTGTATTGTTTTCAATATTATTGCTATAATACACATATGAAAAAGGAAAAAGAAAATACTTAATAGCAAGCATCAATAGCACAATTCATGTTTTAGTACAAAACATTTAGCTTAATTGTACTCGACGAGTCTTTACAGAATCAAATTCCTTAACTACAGAATCTAAATCAATATTACAAGTGAGATCACGCTCCAAATAAAGACTCAGGCAATCACCAAGAAATTCATCCCCTATAGTATTACGAATTGCTGTTTTAACATGCTTCATACCCGAAAATGCTCTTTCAGTGGTTGCCGTGGTAACAGGAAGAGTCAACACAAGATGAATCAACCTATCAATTAAGTAATATATCTCAAACTTTCTTGTCACAAATAACGTTTGGCATAAGCCACCAAGTGTAGTTATATTCTTAAATCGAGGATCACTAGTGACATCAAGTTGATAATGCATCAACTGACATTGCAAAGCTTGAATGTCTTGTCCACTAAAATCCATAGGATAGAATTTTTCAGCAAGCTTACATATATCTTCTGCATTAAAAGAATTAAAAGAATCATCAGGACGTAGTGCTGAACTAAGAATAAGAAGTTCGATCACACCACCATTGAATTTTTTCTCTAGCTCCATTATTTGAAAATCTATCGTGGAGTTAAAAGTATCATAATGATAATGATGTTCTATAGTGATATGATCTCGTTGTTGACAACTACGACTTGTACCTTCTTTATAGGAAGAACTCATATTAGGGACAGAAATGCCACGTCGTTTGCAGAATGATAATAAAGTCTGTAAAAATGTATCCCATTGCTCCAACCTTAACTTTTGAAGAAGAATTTTTGTTGTTGAGACTAATTTCATCGCGTTAAAAATGTCTTGAGATTTACGTTATGGTGCTTGACAAAGTTCATCAGTAATTCCCATGATTCTATCCATCAAATGCAAAATAAATAAAAAATCAAAGCTTTTTAATGTTTTGAATATACCAAAAGCTTGGCCGCGCATAGTTTGATTTCCTATCTTTTTAACACATTCAACAACCAAGCATGCAACATCATACATGTTCAATAAATCCCGCACAGAATCATAATGTGAGCTCTAACGAGTATCTCCAGGTCGATGTAAAGTACCAATTTGATTACCTCCTGTGTTTGTTTGTCGTTCCCCACTAACCAACATTTTTTCAATCTCGGCCTTTTGAGCATTTTTCAATTCACTAAGACGTTTTGTAGATGCAGCAACAAGATTAACAACACATGTTAAATGAGAATAAAACTGCCAAACAATTGGTTCATCTTTAGCCGCCGCAACTAATGCTAGTTGCAACTGATGGGCAAAGCAATGCACATAATAAGCAGATGAGCAATCTTGAAGAAACAATGCTTGTAAGCCTTTCCACTCCCCACGCATATTACTAGCACCATCATAACCTTGACCTCTTAAGTTTTGAGTTAAAAGATTAAATCTTCCAAGCATATTAGATATCTCAGCCTTAAGGTTTAATGCTGATGTATTCTCAACACTGAGAATATCAAAAAACCGTTCTGCTACTAGACCGTCATATGTGACATATCTCAACACAAGAGACATTTGCTCCTTCTTAGCTTCATCTTGAGCTTCATCAACAAGAATACAAAATTTTCTATCTCCAATTTCTTCACGTATCATATTTCTTACCCTGCTTGCTAAAATATGTAAAATCTCCTTTTGAATCATTGGTGAAGTGTATTTGGCATTTTGAGGGGCATTGTCTAGAATATTTTCCGCAAGTTCATCATTTCCTTCGGCTTTAGATTTTAGCAACTCAATAAAATTTCCACGGTTTAATGAGTTTGCGCTTTCATTATATCCTCTAAAACCAATTGCTTGAAGAGCAAGAAAATGAACAGCTTGAATGCTTGCCTTAAGACGCATTTGATTTTTTAAAATCTCTTCTCTAGATTGATCATTCAATACTCTATCAATGTGTTGAGGAATATTTCTTAAATTTCTAACGCATTCTTCACATTTGCTATGCGATGAAGTAGTGAGACCAACATATTGTAAGAAAGCACATTTTGTTCCATCGTTTACTCTCTTCCATGAGTTAAATCCCTCTGAAGTTAATGCAGATTGACCACCTGATGATCTAATTGTCTCCCCAAAAAGTTAACAGGGAAAACAATATGCTTTTTCATTGGTAGGAGAATACTCCAACCAAGGAAATTGTTGAAACCATGCAACTTGAAAACAACAATGTTGTTGTCCAAACAAAGTTTTGGGGTACTGAGTCAGTTTAGGCAGATATGGTCCTTAATTAATATGCGCTCGTCGAACTTCGTCTCTTTTACTAAGAGATTCGATCTCACAAATCGGTGAACGTAACGTAGGATCCCGTTCAACGATTGTAGGATTGGACTGAGGGACATTAACTAAAATAGGAGGAATAGGAGAAGGTGAGTTGGATTGAGGTATATCAGCTTCCAATGTTGAGTTATCATTTGATGGTTCCCCTTCATTGCGTTTCTTGTAAAATGAGAAAAGAGTTTTTGCCTTCTTACTTGACGGCTTATGTGACATTTCCAATTTACCTTTTAAAATTGTATCAAGTCATTAAAAAATAAACAAATAATTCAATTAATATTTTCATTTTCACGCTTATATCGTAATGCATCTTGTAATTTTGAGAGAAATGCATTGGTGGAGAAGATACGTGGCTAAACATGATTATTTGACAGTGATGTATTGCTTTAACAAATAGAAATTGCTAGAAAATTATACTAAGAAAAAATTAATTGAATTTAAAAATTCAACATGACAACAATTTATGGGTTGCCTAATTTATAGTTTGACAGCAACGTGATTGTAATTTTAACATTGAGTAAATAACATTGCGGGATAATGATGCATATTTAAATTCAACCTGACAACAATTTAATGTTTGCCTAATTTACTCAAACAAAGTTTGCCTAATTTACTCAAATAATAAATTTTGCAATGAAGCAAAGATCATGTCTAGTGAAGCAAAGGCAATGTCACCTAACAAAAGTTTGCCTAATTTTTATTTTATTTTATAGCATCCATTCATTCAATGTTAATTACAGGAATTTTGGGAAGCCTGAACAATTCCTATTTCTTGCTGAAATTTAAATGTGCATATGATGGATAGAATCATGGGAATTACTGAATTGCTAAAATTTAACATTGAATTATTGTATTGCCAATGTCATTGAATTGCTATTTGCTTGCTAAAATTCCTATTGCTAAAATTCAATAATTTAATATTTCTATTGCTAAAATTACTGAATTGCTAACGGCTAAAATTCAAACTATGCTTAAATTAAACAGTCAGTTGATTTAAAAAGACATTTTAAACATTAACATTGAATTACTGTTTTCCATTCAGATTTCAGACTTGCGTTTTCCAAGTCTGAACAAAGTAATATAAACAAATCCTAGCCGACTACTGTTGTCCGTTTAATATATTGGAACAAAGTAATCTATTTTGAACATTAACATTGAATTACTGCTGTCCATTTAATTTACAGCAATCTATTGGGAAAAAAAACCTGAATTTCTGAGCCTGAGCAAAGTAAAATCCGTCAGTCGTCAGATGCACCCAAAAGCCAAAACTTGAGGAAGGAAGAAGCCACACTGAAGCCGAATTGAACTTCGCCAACACCGCTGGAAGCAACACCGCCACCGTGGCCGATCCACCGACAAATCTGAACTTCGGCAGGAAAAATTTGTTGATCGATTTGGATGGGTACGGTTTGAATATATACGAGATCGTGAGTATTTGATCTGAGATTGAAGGGTTTCCATTTAATTTGATCTCCGAATTCGAAGCGGTCTACTGATCGATAAATGGGAAAGCGGTCTACTGATCGATAAAGGGGAGAGGAGGCAATGAATACGTTATTGGAAATTGAAGAACCAGTAAAAAAAATTCTGAATTTTTTTTTTGACCTTGGACTGCAGCCCAGGGCCATATCCGCCATTGCTAATAACATTATTGATAGGAATGATTTTAGAAAGAGCGATTGGAGAACCATCTGTCCTATCAAATAGGCTAATAGGTGAGTTGAAATCACCATACGCTATCCAAGGGTGAGAGTTTTACTTGAAAGAGTGGAAATCTTGAAAAGGTTTTCTCTAGCACACGCAGTGTTGCTAGCATATACAAAGATGATAAAACAAGTGGATTGTGTAGGAGTGTGAAAATCATGGCAATGTATGAGCTGACTAGAGGAAATAATTTTAGTCATGTTATGAATTCTAGGACAAAATAAAATCCAAACCCTACTATAACTAGCATTTTCAAGGTTATTTATGAAAGGCCAAGAGGGATTATTATACACGGCAGCCCTTTCAATGAGAGTGGCATTCAACTTGGTTTCAAGAATTGCCAAAATAGTTAAGTTGTACTTTTTTTATCAGATACTTGTTATGCAAAAATTGCTCTGATACCAATCTGTTATGCAAAAATTGAGCAAATGCGGAAGCGCAATAAGTAGGATCTAGATTTGTCAATTGAACACCAGTCTAATCTGATAGCAATTATTCTATTACATCAACAAAATGGTAAATAACTATAACAGAGAAACAAAGAGACACAATATTTATACTGGTTCCACTATACTCGAGATAGTGTACGTCCAGCCCAACAGAGAGAGATTTTATTCCACATAAGAGAATTACAAGAGATTACACAATAAGAGTTTACATATCCAAACCTCAATCAGGTTTAACAAGAAGAGACACCATTGGGGATCACTGGCTCTAGGCCAGCATGGGTTTACACTAAAGTCTACCCCTCAATATATAGCCAGTGCAAATCTATGTGAGTCATTAATTAAATTACCAACATATGGTAATAATATAATGGAGGCAAATTACCATAACAACAAATGTGCAAACATAGGAAGTAAACCAATCCGTTTCTTTAGCATAGATGGAAGAAATTAATCCCTTCATTTATTTCTCTACCACCTCATCAAATACAATCAATGCATTCACATTATAAAAATATTTACTTTCCATTCTTTGCAAATTTGTTCCAATCAATTTGTGATTTTGTATCACCAAATTTAACACTCCACCTTGATGCAAAATCACATATCTCTAGTACCCCACCTTGAGTCAAATTCTCTTCTCATCATAAAACTCTTCAATAGAACTCCACCTTCAAACAAAATCTCACAACGAGATACACCAAAAAATGAATATTTACCAAATGGATTCCAGCAAAACCACCTCCCATCAAACAATTGTTAACGAGCTCAGACTACGTCCCCGTCCGCCAGTAAAATGTTGCAAATATCCAAAATAAAAAAGGCAGAAGCGCAATAAATAGAATATGTTATGATTTTTGTGCGTATGCGGAAGCACAATAAATAGGATCTAGATTTGCCAATTGAACACCAATCTAATCTGATAGCAATTATTCTATTACATCAACAAAATAGTAAATAACTATAGCAGAGAAATAAAGAGACACAATATTTATACTGGTTCCACTGTCCTCGAGATAGTGTATGTTCAGTCCAACAGAGAGAGATTTTATTCCACATGAGAGAATTACCAGAGATTACAAAATAAGAGTACATATCCAAACCTCAATCAGGTTTAACAAAGAGAGACACCATTGGGGATCACTGGCTCCAGGCTGGGATGGGTTTACACTAAAGTCTACCGCTCAATATATAGCCAGTGCAAATCTATGTGAGTCATCAATTAAATTACCAACATATGGTAATAATATAATGGAGGCAAATTACCATAACAACAAATGTGCAAACATAGGAAATAAATCAATCCGTTTCTTTAGCATAGATGGAAGAAATTAATCCCTTCATTTATTTCTGTACCACCTCATCAAATGCAATCAATGCATTCCCATTATAAAAATATTTACTTTGCATTCTTTGCAAATTTGTTCCAATCAATTAGTGATTTTGTATCACCAAATTTAACACTCCACCTTGATGTAAAATCACATATCTCCAGCACCCCACCTGTGACGTCCCAAACTTCCCCGTAAAGGAAAGGCTGGATTGCTTTGAGAACACTACACATTAGAGCACAAGCTAAAGAACATTTTATTGTTGATTACAACAATTACATCAGAGTACAAGAATATAATAGAGTATGAATACTTATTACAGAAATAGAAATACAATTGTATCAGAGTTTTAAATTACAATTAAATAGCAGCGGAAAATAATACAAATATGCAACTGAAAGGAATACACGGATACAGAGCTTTCCGAATACTTCTTCAGCTGTAAGCCAGGATCATGTATATATATCTGCAAAAAGCTACTCGACTGCCCGTGTGGAAAATAAAGGCACCCGAGTTTCCCAGTGAAACAAACTACAGGTCAGTCATGGGACTGGTATGAGAAATCTTAACTTAACTATCTAATAATAAGGCTAATCACAGGACCACGCCGCTGACGCGGAACAGGTTTACTCCATTGGATTGCCAGTGCATAAATTAAAGTAAATCGTTAAACAACGCAATTCTTTTTAGAAAAATGAAACCATTATAAGACCCAAGTCCCATCACACAATGCAACGCAAACCGGAGGATAGAGTTTTACCTTATAATGGTCAAAAGATGCTTGATACGATAAAACGGATTTAGTATTAGTGTGTATACATTTTAAAAACAATTTCAATCCTAAATATCAATTATAGACGGCATAGTACCCCATCCTACTATGTCGCCCTACTAGTTCTACAATCAAAACCGCAAGGTCGTATTGGTAATTGGGTTTCCATCATGAGTCGAGGCTAGGGGCAAGCTCCTCTCCGATTCGAGACACTCTAGCAAATGCCTCAGGATCCCCCGCAGTGAACCCTTGGAGCGGTAGGGCCGGTCCCGCCTATCGGCAGTGGATTGGTTATGCCTGAACACACGTTTCCCGGTTCCTTTGAACCTATAATATGACCACTATCGGCCTATAAAAATCCGAGGCGCCTCAAAATCCATCAACCAAATAAGTAAAATGTCAGGGCTGGTAGGTCGCTGACATCACTCTAGCAAGAAAGAAACGTGTGCACTCCCTACGGTCCAAATCCCGTTTTTGACTCATACCGGGGTGTGAGGCTCGCGAAGTCACGATATACACAAAGCTATGCCGTAATAGGCTATGCTTTGATCATCCCACAAGGCCCTGCTTTTCAACAAAAGCCTTGATCAATTGCATCTTGGCGTGCCACATTGACAATTCATGCCATGCGATCAATCACTATTAATATATACCAGGGTGTTAAGCAGAGAATAAATCCTCCACCACCAAACAGACATATATCAACAGAAATCGATTTAATTCATATGGAATGAAATCCAATGTCAGACACGCATCCATTTACTAGCTTATGCTCTGGGTCTGAGCGAAAACCAAATCCGAGCAATCAACAATAGTCCGGATGGCCACCACTGAAGTCCCTTCAAGGTAGCTACTCCCATCAAGGGTCTCAGTAGCAACACATCCATTCGATGTGAAGATCGTCGGTCTTCAATCATTATTCTACCAAAGATATTCTTAAATTATTCTACCAAAGATAAATTCTTTATCTTTATTCTTAAATCTTTTCTTTTAAAGATTTATTAAAACTCCAACTGGTTTTAAATATCACAAATCATTATTCAATGATTATTTAGATTTAAGAAATAAATCTTATTCTTAACTGGGCTAAAGAACTAATGTCTTTTAAAACATAGTTCACGGTAAGCCTAAAAACATCTTCCATAAAACTATGGAATCTTCACGGAATTCAAATCAACATATGATTGTTATAAATTTCTACATCCGACCAATAATATAAATGGAATAACGGCAAAGCCTCTTAAATTCCATATATAGTATCGGTACTCCTTTACAGAAGTTTATCTCGGTTATTATTAATTCGAATTCTATTCAATTCCAATTTAATATATATTAAATTGGAAATCCTTACTTTTGGAAAATTCTCATTTAAATCTTAATAAAAGATTTATAATTTCCAAATCATATTTTCACTGTCAGTTGGGTTAAAGAACACATGTCGCTTAAAAACACGGTTCACAATAAACCCAACTCACATTTCTTATTTCAATTACTAAATATAAATGAAAACTTTAATAATCTAAATTAAAAGATTACTCTTTTCATACGGGGTTTAAGAACAGTGTTATTCAAGACACTATTCCCGACAAACCCAAAATCCAATTTATTTAGTTTAACTTGAATCAAATATTAGCAAATTGGAAAACTTCATTAAATCTGAATTTAATGATTTATCCTAGTTGATAACTAGTTCATTTCAATAAAATATATTTTCTAAAATATAATCTTTTTCTAAAAATATTCTTTATTGGAATGTGACTCAATCAACATCCATATATTGCATGCAATCAACAAGCATGATAGATAATTATTACACAACCAAATAATCAACCAGAGTGGATTCTATACTAAATATTGGGACTAGTGTAGGATCATCCCAACACCCGTGTGGGGTTTCATCCAGCAATCAAATAATAAATTATTTGTGCACTTGGGCGATGTGTGAAAATTATCGACCCAATCACATAAACAAGTCGGATGACTTGTAAATGGAAGTGTAATATTCGGTTTGAATATACTAGCAATATATTTTTAACACATCCAACATTTCAACATCATAGATAAACACCTCATTTTTTTTTATTGTTGACAAATGACAAATAAAATCTTAATTTTATTTCAATTCTTTTATTGTTAACAATTGACAATAAAATCATAATTCTTATTTATTTACCCAAAATGTACACTTTTAGTCTCATTCAATTTTTAATGACATAATGAATATTTCACTTCATTCTCTTTAAGTAAACAAAAATGTGAATTTGTCTTCATTCTTTTCAAGTAAACAAAATAAGGATTTTGTTTTCATTCTTTTCAAGTAAACAAAATAAGGATTTTGTTTATTAATCTTCAATGTAAACAAAATAAGGATTTTGTTTACCAATCTTTCAATGTAAACAAAATAAGGATTTTGTTTATCAATCTCTTTTTAATGCTCGGAAATGAATATATTTACTTCATTCTTTTATATATGACAAAATGAATCTTTTTATTCATTCTTTTATATTTGACAAAAATGAATCTTTTTGTCTAATCTTTCTTTTCGACAAAAATGTAAATTTTGTTTCATACATCAAGTTTCACAAAAATGTGGTTTTTTTTTTTTTTAAAAAAGTCAGGTTTCAACAAAAATGTTATTTTTGCTTCATAATTCAAGTTTCCACAAAAATGTGATTTTTGTTTCATAAGTCAAGTTCCAACAAAAATGTTGATTCTTTCATCACGTAATCAAATTGGACAAAAATGTTAAGTCTATTCGCTAATCAAATCTTGATAAAAATGTTATTTTATTTCTCAAATCATTCCTTTGACAAAAAGGTAATTTTAACTCATATTTACATTTTATAAACAAAATGTCCGTTTTATTTTCATTAACATTTTATAAACAAAATGTCCTTTTTATTTTCATTATTTTATAAATGGCAAAAATGCTATTTTTATTTCCATCCTTTTATAAATGACAAAAATGTCTTTTTCATTAATCAAGTCTTTTTTTGTCTTTCTTTTATTTATAAAGGAGAAGTGTAAATAAAAGTGTATTTTCACTAATCAAGTTTCAAGTTTGTACTCTTTATTTACAAAGGATATAAAAAATCACTTTTCAAGTTTGCCTTCTTTTATTACAAATGTAAATGTAAATAAAAGATTATTTTTACTAATGAAGTTTCAAGTTTGTACTTTTTATTTTTCACAGAAATGTAAATAAAACTAATCTCATGTTGTAACACCCCACACCCGCTACGGTCACTCGCTAAGGGAATGCCATAACATCGGTGGAGTATTTTAAGTGAATATAGAACAGAAAAATTACAACAAGACAGATATAAGTAATACTTGAGAATTTAAAACATCATTTCATTGCAGCGGAAAGTAAAACATGTTTGGTTACACCAAAACCATAAACAAGAGTCAAGTACATAATATCCATCCTGATAAAACAAAAGTACATAATCCCACTACATAACTTAATAGCCATAATAGAAAAGATAAACTGAGCTTTACATCCACGGTCCAAGCTCCAAAAGATAGATAAAGCAGTCTGATCAAAGCCCACTAGTGCTAGGCCCATTCTGATAACCTGAGGGTTGGGAAAAAGATAAAAACAACGGGGTCAGACATAAGTCTGAGCGAGTCCTATAACTTTAACAATACAATCATTAAAGTAACCAGAGTAAGACATAAGCTTGATATACGGTAACGACTGGGGATAAATGACTACACTAAGCAGCCAACTAGACTTAGGATGAACTAAGATAACCGTAAAGACGCATCTACCCACCCAAGGATAATTACTACACTGCACCACACCAGTCATTCCCAATTTAAAGGTTGATCCCACTAAGTATACTTAGTAATCTATAATTAGTAGTTTCGTGTACCCCTAGCTGACTACATAGGTGTCGTCTGCCCCTATCTCCACTAGGTGTACCCACTACCCCCCATTCGATCGGCTCCCTAGCGTAGATACCCGTGCTGGCCCCACAGTGGGGTGTATCATCCCCCAAAGTGGCAACCTGATTATATCAACGGTGCACGGCTTATACCTACACGATGCAACAACGTCTTACTTACCAGCCCGGGTCCACACACGCATATGAAACCCGTTGGACTTGCGTTGCCACCGCTAACCCGTTTTGGCCTCTTACAGTCAAGCCCAATATGCGTGTCCCTTCCTCGACTTGGGTCGAGCCCACAAAGATACGTTTGGGATATTGGTTGAAATGGGCCCCCACAAGCTACCCACCTAAGCTTGTCAATTCTAGTGAATCCCACTTAACCCTTTAACCATGTCCACTTACATGTTATAAATTTTGGTTAAGTCTTTTAATCATATTTTAATTGCCACTCAAGGCACCCACTAAATTTCCACATGCCACCCAAGGCACTTACTTGATTCCCACATGCCACCCAAGGCACTTACTTAACCCTTTAATCATGTTTAATTACATGTTCCACTTTGGTTAAGTATTCTAATCGTATTTTCTATTGCCACCCAAGGCAACCCACTAGTTTCCTCATGCCACCCAAGGCACCCCCACTAGTTACTACATGCCACCCAAGGCACCCACTTAACCCCTCATGCCCCACTACATGCTAATTTGGTTAAGTGTTTCTTAATTAATTAAGATCGTAACCTTTGTAAAGACCTCTCACATTAGACTGTCTTTTATGGCAGCTGGATATGCCGGTTGGTTCCGGGCAGCCTTACACCATAACAGAGTCTAACCTCGTGTCTTTACACTTGTCACGTATTTAGTTTATGACTAAGACCTCTCACATTGGGCCAATCATTTGTAGCCGCTGGATTTGCCGGTCGGTTCCGGGCAGTCTTATGCTACAAAAGGGTCCAACCTCGTGTCTTAGTCGATTAATTACACCTAATTAATCACCCCCATAATTTGTATTAATTATCCCTAATTAATTACAAATATTTAAAAATATGGGTAGACCTAACTCAATAGGTAAATTCCCAATTCCATAATATGGGTAGACCTAACTTAATAGGTAAATTCCCAATTATGTCCATCCACTTTATGGTATGTTTAATCATACCAACTTCACACAATTTTATGTGTTCATTAATTTTTACCCCATCTTCCCCACGTAAATACGTTAACATGACATACTTTAAAAGAGGAGATTCATCATACACACAATGGGTTCAACTTAGCATATCATTAGCATTATCATGGGTTTAAAAGGTGTCAACTTGCATATATGACCATAAACCCAACTTGCATAAATAACCAACCCAAACTTGCATGAATCACATATGTCATAAAGATGGTAACTTGCATAAATGTTCATGTCATAGACCTATCATAAAGGTGTCAACTTGCATACATGTCATAGGTCTAAAAGGGATGAACTTGCACATGTACTTATGTCATACAAAGGGGTAAACTTGCATATGTATGTATGACATACAAAGGTGTAAACTTGCACATGTTACTTGCATATAATCAACCACCAAACTTGCATAACATGTCATATATAGACTTGCATATAATCAAACACCAAACTTGCATAACATGTTACATATGAACTTGCATATAATCAACCACCAAACTTGCATAACATGTTACATATGAACTTGCATATAATCAACCACCAAACTTGCATAACATGTTACATATGAACTTGCATATAATCAACCACCAAACTTGCATAACATGTTACATATGAACTTGCATATGTATGTATGACATACAAAGGTAAACTCGCATATGTTATGCATATCACTAATCCAAACAACTTGCATAGATTATGCATATTATAGATCCAAACTCATAGGTTAAACTTGCATGTCATGTCACTTATTTCACACATGATTCTAGCATAAAACCAAGCATTTAACTTGCATAAAACCAAACACTTAGCATGCATAAAACCAAATACTTAGCATGCATAAAACCCACCACTTAACATGCATAAACCCAAACACTTAGCATGCATAAAACCAAATACTTAGCATGCATAAAACCCACCACTCAACATGCATAAACCCAAACACTTAACTTGCATAAACATAGTGTCATCATGAATAAGTGTTAAACATAGTGATTAGCAAACTAGCTTCATAACATATGACCTAAAACCCATTGATCCGCAAGCAAAACCATATGATCTCATCACATCTCATCTACTTAGTTTAGCAATTGGTTATTAAAGTGATAGAAACTCACAAACTCCAAGATTAGCTCCTTAGATAGTTGCTAGAGTTGAAGTAGAGGTGGATTAGTAGTTGATTAGCTTGCACTCCTCTTCTCTAATTAGTGGAGGCTCCTTCTAAGTTGCATTTTGGCGGCATGATGGCATAGATTCTATTTTTAGTATGGATTAGGGTAGTCTTAGGGTGTATTTATAGGATTTGGTTGTGTTTTAGACCCTTAGATTAACCCTAGGTTAGTTTAGGTCCGTCAGATTTCGTCCCAAGCCCTCCAACCCAGCCCAAAACTCAACCAGGTGCACCCAGGCCAGAATCAGCCGATAGGGCAAGTCGACAGCCCTGTCGACTGCCAAGTCGACAGGCATGTCGACAGGCAAGTTGACAGCCCTGTCGACAGCCAAGTCGACTTGGCTGGGCGGGAGTTTTCCCCGCCTGGCCCCCATTTCTGCATGTTTCGAAATTCAAATTTCCCGAAAACTTCTTTGGGCCTTAACCGGGTCATAATACTCCGATTTACAAAATTTCGGACTCTATTCCGCGTATTTTTCCGAGACGAACACAATGACATAACCCGTTTCCCCTGATTCTCACATCTGAGATTATTAATTCTGTAATTAGTGAATATCAGTGTTAACTGAAATTCGGGGTGTTACATTCTCCCCTCCTTAAAGGATTTCGTCCCCGAAATCTCCAAGTTAAAGAGAATGCATATCCTACCATCCAAACAACCATCTACTCAATCCATCAAACACGGGCATCCATTGTCCTTAAAACAATTTCTACTGATGTATGAGCATATGCAAAAAGTGTGTGTATATGTTCCCTATCTAATGTATGAACATATGCAAACCGTGATAGTGCCATGCATCCAATATGTATGCAAAAGAACCCTATCGACACATACTATATCTACATGAGTACACAATCATTCACCAAAATGCATCATCCATATGATAACACAACCATTATACATCCATAAATATAGCTACGTACACGCAATTATATGCAATATGCAATATGAAGTGATTGAGCCGATCTAGTGTCTAGAGTGTGTGTATATGCATCCACGAGCAACCACTAGCAAACACTTGCATCCACATGCATCCATCAATCATAACATGTCTCAAACACATGTTTCAACCATAGGTTTACCCTATCTAAAGGTCAAAGGTACTAACGAGAGGACATACTACAGATAAGATAAGTACTAGTCAATCGATAAAGGAGAAATTAAAAGGCATATCCTAAAAAGGAATGGGTATAATGAACGCATCTTCTCTTCCGTCTCTAAAGTAGCGTTGCTCTCATCTTCTCCCCATTGCACTTTGACTAGTTGAACCTCTCGATTCCTCAACTTCCTAGTCTCTGACCCAAGGATGCGAGTAGGAGCTCGTCGAATCGTCTCATCACGCTCTATCTCTACTTCTTTAAGCAAGCCCGGCTCTACCACCTCAGCGGTCTCATGTAGGCACTTCCTCAAATGTGACACATGGAATACATCATGTACACCACTAAGCCTGTCGGGCAACTCCACACTATATGTCATCTGTCCAATCCTTTCCTTAATAGGAAACGACCCAACAACCCTTGGTGCTAACTTTCCAACAGATCCAATGCGAACCACATTCTGTAACGGAGAAACCTTGATAAAACCATGTCCCCAACATCAAACTTAAGCTCTGCTTTCCCCTTGTCTGCATAAGATTTCTGTATGTCTTGCGCCGCTTTCATCCTTCTTCGAATCAAATCAATCTTTTCCGAAGTCTTTCTAATCATATCGGGCCCAAGCAAGATCTCATCCGTAGATTCCTACAAACATGTAGGTGATCGACAAGGCCTTCCATAAAGAGCTTCGAAAGGAGCCATGCCAATACTAGACTGAAAGCTGTTATTATATGCGAACTCCACCAATGGAAGATGCTCTTCCCATGTACCTCCAAAATCTAAGATACATAGCCTCAAAAGGTCTTCTAAAATGTGATTCACCCTCCCGGTCTGGCCGTCCGTCTGAGGATGATTTGCGGTGCTCAAACACAACTGAGTCCCTACCGCCTCTTTCAAACTCTTCCAAAACTCGCTAGTGAAGATAGGATCTCGATCACTCACTATGCTGGAAGGTACACCATGCATTCTAACAATCTCCCGAATGTAGATTGAAGCTAGCCATTGAGCAGTCCTCTTACTCTTCACGGGTATAAAATGGGCACTCTTAGTAAGTTTGTCTACCCCAACCCAAATTCCCGTATTACCCTTCCTCGATCTTGGTAATCCATTAACGAAATCCATCGAGACACTATCCCACTTCCATAGCGGAACCTCCAATGGGTGAAGCAACCCACCGGGTTTCTTTTGCTCCGCTTTTACTTGTTGGCACACCAAGCATCTAGCGACATACTCGGCCGCGTCTTTCTTCATACCGGCCCAAAAAGAAAACTCGCTTCATGTCTTGGTACATCTTGTCCCTACCGGGATGAATGGTCATCTTCGAACGATGTGCATCATCAAGTATAGCCTTCCTCAAACCCTCGTCTTGCGGTACGCAAAGTCTACCGTCTCTACGCAACCACCCCTTACCATCTAGGGTGTACCTACTCAAATGGCTGGACGACTCCCCCTCCTCATGAGCTTCTCTACTAACTCAACCAACTGTGGGTCGTCTCGCTGTGCTCCGCCAATCCGCCCCAAAAGAGTAGGCCTAACCTCCAAGGAGGCTAGCAAACCGGGTACAAAGTCAATGGAAGGTCTAGAGTCAAACATAGAAATAAACTCTAAGCTCCGTCGTTCAACGAACAATGAACTCAAGGACAACCTTTTTCTACTTAAGGCGTCCGCTACCACGTTGCCCTTGCCATGGGTATACGCTATCTCAAACTCATAGGATGCTAAGAATCCCATCCACTTTTGCTGTCCTAAGACTATGCGCTCGAAGAGTCTCCAACACTTCCCTAAGATGTAGGGCATGCTTTTCTCCACTTTTAGAGAAAACCAGGATATTACCCCATCCAAAATCATCACAACTGTCCATCTCTCACGCAGACCATCCTAGTCGAACTTGACATCCCCCAAGTGTAAGCCCCAAAGGCCTAAACCAATATCAGACAAACACCCAAGGGATATCTCCTTCGAGTTCAGACGACCTACGTGAGATGATACTAGTAAAAATGGCTAAACAATTAAGCCTTTGACCAACTTTGGATGTCCTCGCCAGTCTCGCTCCAAAACCACCGTTTTTCCCATAACTGGCTTTGCTCAACCTATTAAGCACACACGAAAACTCATTTCGCTCCTAGAAAAGACCAAGATGTCATTTACAAAGACCATCACAAACTTATTTAGGTACTCCCTGAACACCCTTCTCATCAAATCAACAAAGTATGCGGGGGCGTTCGTCAAACCAAATGGCATCACCAGCCACTCATAAAAACCATCCGGAGTCCTAAATGTAGTCTTCTCTATACTATCCTCAGCCACTCTCAACTGATGAAACCCCGTGGCTAAGTCCAACTACGATAACACTGAGGCGCCAACCAACTGATCAAAGAGATCATCAATCCTCGGCAATGGGTGTCTATTCTTCTTTGTGAGTTTATTTAGTTCTCTTTAGCCTACACAAAGTCTGAGGGACCCATCCGCCTTCGTGGAAAAAACTACTGGAGCACCCCACTCCGATATACTTCGTCTTATGAACCCCTTCTCAAGAAAATCGCCTACTTGCTTATGGGGTTCCCTCCTCTCACGAGGAGCCATGTGGCACACTGGCCAAGATACTGGTTTGGCATTGTCTACCAGATATATTCGGAAGTCAATCTCCCGCTCCGGAGGTAAGCCCTTCACCTCCTCAACACATCCGAGTATTCCCGGACCACTCTAACAGATCGCAAATTCTCGACCGACGTGTCAAGCGATTCTAGATAACTTAGCATAACAGATTCCATGGGAGTACAAGAGATCTCGAGAGCGTTACCCAAGCGGGTCGTAAGCCTAACAACTCTCCCTTCAAAATCAAGAACGACACCACTACTGGATAACCAGTCCATGCCCAAAACTAACCCATAGCCCGTGAAGCCCAAAAAGCATCACATCTAAACTCAATGCTAAGTATAGAACTTTCAAACCCAAACACATCATGGAGCCCCAATTGGGTTTGAAACAACTAAGGGATCATCTACTAAACTGGTGTCTAAGTGCAGTGACTCAACTAACAATGATGAGATAAACGAACTCGATGCGTCAGAATCAAATAAAGTTCGAACCGGATAATAAAGAAATCCAAATTCCAACCTAGACGGTCCTATCCCTATCTGGTACACTAGCCGTGAGGGAATACAACTACCCTCCAGGAGATTCCGTACCTTGCCCCTGCCTCTTTGGACAATCCTAATAAGGTGTCCTATTCCTCCCAAAAGGATAACTACTAGCCCTCTTCTTCCCATTCTCCACTCGTACCCTCCCATCAAAATGAGGTTTCGCTCTTCATTAACCAAACAACTATTTGAGCCTTCCTCCCATCGTCTATCCAATAGGTACCTACAAGTCCTCCTCCTTCTTGAACCAACTTCTAGTCCGACTAATGTCTAAGTCCCTTGAAGTGGTTTTCCATTCTTATCTATCTTAGAAAGATCATCTGTACGCGGAGGGGGAAACTCAAAACGAGAGAGGAAGAGATTCAAAACGGAGAATTTGAAAGATATAGATATGGCTATTGGGGATTATGCTTTTCTTTCAAAAACTTTTCTCTTAAAAGACATGTTTTTGAAAATACTCCTTTCAAAAATATTCTTAGAAAATAGTTTTTCTAAAAAAATTATCTGTTCTAGTAACCTTAAGCTCTGATACCACGTGTAACACCCCACTCCCGCTACGGTCACTCGCTAAGGGAATGCCATAACATCGGTGGAGTATTTTAAGTGAATATAGAATAGAAAAATTACAACAAGACAGATATAAGTAATACTTGAGAATTTAAAACATCATTTCATTGCAGCGGAAAGTAAAACATGTTTGGTTATACCAAAACCATAAACAAGAGTCAAGTACATAATATCCATCCTGATAAAACAAAAGTACATAATCCCACTACATAACTTAATAGCCATAATAGAAAAGATAAACTGAGCTTTACATCCAAGGTCCAAGCTCCAAAAGATAGATAAAGCAGTATGATCAAAGCCCACTAGTGCTAGGCCCATTCTGATAACCTGAGGGTTGGGAAAAAGATAAAAACAACGGGGTCAGACATAAGTCTGAGCGAGTCCTATAACTTTAACAATACAATCATTAAAGTAACCAGAGTAAAACATAAGCTTGATATACGGTAACGACTGGGGATAAATGGCTACACTAAGCAGCCAACTAGACTTAGGATGAACTAAGATAACCGTAAAGACACATCTACCCACCCAAGGATAATTACTACACTGCACCACACCAGTCATTCCCAATTTAAAGGTTGATCCCACTAAGTATACTTAGTAATCTATAATTAGTAGTTTCGTGTACCCCTAGCTGACTACATAGGCGCCGTCTGCCCCTATCTCCACTAGGTGTACCCACTACCCCCCATTCGATCGGCTCCCTAGCATAGATACCCGTGCTGGCCCCACAGTGGGGTGTATCATCTCCCAAAGTGGTAACCTGATAATATCAACGGTGCACGGCTTATACCTACACAATGCAACAACGTCTTACTTACCAGCCCGGGTCCACACACGCATATGAAACCCGTTGGACTTGCGTTGCCACCGCTAACCCGTTTTGGCCTCTTACAGTCAAGCCCAATATGCGTGTCCCATCCTCGACTTGGGTCGAGCCCACAAAGATACGTTTGGGATATTGGTTGAAATGGGCCCCCACAAGCTACCCACCTAAGCTTGTCATTTCTAGTGAATCCCACTTAACCCTTTAACCATGTCCACTTACATGTTATAAATTTTGGTTAAGTCTTTTAATCATATTTTAATTGCCACTCAAGGCACACACTAGATTTCCACATGCCACCCAAGGCACTTACTTGATTCCCACATGCCACCCAAGGCACTTACTTAACCCTTTAATCATGTTTAATTACATGTTCCAATTTGGTTAAGTATTCTAATCGTATTTTCTATTGCCACCCAAGGCAACCCACTAGTTTCCTCATGCCACCCAAGGCACCCCCACTAGTTACTACATGCCACCCAAGGCACCCACTTAACCCCTCATGCCCCACTACATGCTAATTTGGTTAAGTGTTTCTTAATTAATTAAGATCGTAACCTTTGTAAAGACCTCTCACATTAGACTGTCTTTTATGGCAGCTGGATATGTCGGTTGGTTCCGGGCAGCCTTACACCATAACAGAGTCTAACCTCGTGTCTTTACACTTGTCACGTATTTAGTTTATGACTAAGACCTCTCACATTGGGCCAATCATTTGTAGCCGCTGGATTTGCCGGTCGGTTCCGGGCAGTCTTATGCTACAAAAGGGTCCAACCTCGTGTCTTAGTCGATTAATTACACCTAATTAATCACCCCCATAATTTGTATTAATTATCCCTAATTAATTACAAATATTTAAAAATATGGGTAGACCTAACTCAATAGGTAAATTCCCAATTCCATAATATGAGTAGACCTAACTTAATAGGTAAATTCCCAATTATGTCCATCCACTTTATGGTATGTGTAATCATACCAACTTCACACAATTTTATGTGTTCATTAATTTTTACCCCATCTTCCCCACGTAAATACATTAAGATGACATACTTTAAAAGAGGAGATTCATCATACACACAATGGTTTCAACTTAGCATATCATTAGCATTATCATGGGTTTAAAAGGTGTCAACTTGCATATATGACCATAAACCCAACTTGCATAAATAACCAACCCAAACTTGCATGAATCACATATGTCATAAAGATGGTAACTTGCATAAATGTTCATGTCATAGACCTATCATAAAGGTGTCAACTTGCATACATGTCATAGGTCTAAAAGGGATGAACTTGCACATGTACTTATGTCATACAAAGGGGTAAACTTGCATATGTATGTATGACATACAAAGGTGTAAACTTGCACATGTTACTTGCATATAATCAACCACCAAACTTGCATAACATGTCATATATAGACTTGCATATAATCAAACACCAAACTTGCATAACATGTTACATATGAACTTGCATATAATCAACCACCAAACTTGCATAACATGTTACATATGAACTTGCATATAATCAACCACCAAACTTGCATAACATGTTACATATGAACTTGCATATAATCAACCACCAAACTTGCATAACATGTTACATATGAACTTGCATATGTATGTATGACATACAAAGGTAAACTCGCATATGTTATGCATATCACTAATCCAAACAACTTGCATAGATTATGCATATTATAGATCCAAACTCATAGGTTAAACTTGCATGTCATGTCACTTATTTCACACATGATTCTAGCATAAAACCAAGCATTTAACTTGCATAAAACCAAACACTTAGCATGCATAAAACCAAATACTTAGCATGCATAAAACCCACCACTTAACATGCATAAACCCAAACACTTAGCATGCATAAAACCAAATACTTAGCATGCATAAAACCCACCACTCAACATGCATAAACCCAAACACTTAACTTGCATAAACATAGTGTCATCATGAATAAGTGTTAAACATAGTGATTAGCAAACTAGCTTCATAACATATGACCTAAAACCCATTGATCCGCAAGCAAAACCATATGATCTCATCACATCTCATCTACTTAGTTTAGCAATTGGTTATTAAAGTGATAGAAACTCACAAACTCCAAGATTAGCTCCTTAGATAGTTGCTAGAGTTGAAGTAGAGGTGGATTAGTAGTTGATTAGCTTGCACTCCTCTTCTCTAATTAGTGGAGGCTCCTTCTAAGTTGCATTTTGGCGGCATGATGGCATAGATTCTATTTTTAGTATGGATTAGGGTAGTCTTAGGGTGTATTTATAGGATTAGGTTGTGTTTTAGACCCTTAGATTAACCCTAGGTTAGTTTAGGTCCGTCAGATTTCGTCCCAAGCCCTCCAACCCAGCCCAAAACTCAACCAGGTGCACCCAGGCCAGAATCAGCCGACAGGGCAAGTCGACAGCCCTGTCGACTGCCAAGTCGACAGGCAAGTCGACAGCCCTGTCGACAGCCAAGTCGACTTGCCTGGGCGGGAGTTTTCCCGCCTGGCCCCCATTTCTGCATGTTTCGAAATTCAAATTTCCCGAAAACTTCTTTGGGCCTTAACCGGGTCATACGTACTCCGATTTACAAAATTTCGGACTCTATTTCGCGTATTTTTCCAAGACGAACACAATGACGTAACCCGTTTCCCCTGATTCTCACATCTGAGATTATTAATTCTCTAATTAGTGAATATCAGTGTTAACTGAAATTCGGGGTGTTACACATGTTCTGTCCTCTTTTATTTCAATTCATTTTATTATGATTCCTTTACATTGGAAATATGAATTCCAATGTGAAATTAATTTAACATGGCAATGATCCTTTTTAATGTCTTATTAACATTAAAAATGTAAAGTTAATGTGAACACATTTTTATTTAGAAATGATCATTTTATTAAAAATAAAGTTTAATGTAAAAACCTGTTTCATTTCATAACAGGTACAATTTTGTAAATCTATTCATTACATTAAAGATAAAGTTTTTGTAATGATGTTTCCTATGACAAAATTTGTTTACCTTCATAACATTAAAATATAAATTTAATGTGAAATGTGTTTTTCCTAATATGAACAAATTCTTATGTACATTTTATACATTAGAATATATTTTTTAATGTAAATCTTGTTTTCTAAATACAAACAAATTCTTTAACAAAATTGACAAATTTATGCACAAATTTTGCTTCTAACATAAATGATATATTACTTACAAACATGTTTTCTAACATGAGTGATATATTTATTTACTAACATGTCTCCTAGCATAAGTGATATACTTATTTACAAACATGTTTTTCATATAATACAATGACAAATAAAAGGATATTTTATTTGTATAAAATCTTCTATGTTTAACTATTGACAAATAAAAGGGTATTTTGTTCGTTAACAGTTTTCTATGTTTTCTAATATCATATTTGCTAACAAAACGGTGTTTTTATACTAATGTCACATTTGCTAATCATAATGAAATAAAGTGATAACTTCATTTCAACAAAAATGTTTTAACCATTTGATTTCAACAAAAATGGTTCATGTTACACTAAAATGTAATTCTTATTATTTATTCTTTTTAATGATTCATGTTGCGATAAAAGTGAAATTCTTTATTTCTTCCTAACATGATTCATTGAATGGTCATTTTATTTCTGCCACACAATTCAGTCCAACAGTACATCGTAATCACAATCAAACAATTCAATTATTCATCGCAACAATCAACACTGAAATAAATATATACACATCAACATGAATTTTATAAAATTTGAATATAAATTTTGCAACGAAATAAATAAATAAATAATTTTATTTTTAAATAGAATTCTCACCAACAGTCCAGATCTGTACAGTTCAGATTTGAATTATCCCCAACTTCAGAATTGCTCAGTTTAAGTTCTAGTCTATTTCATGTCGTAGTGCTCGGAAATACGATTCCAACGCAACGAGAATCATTCAGTTTCGTTACTGTATGAAGAAGATACGCTGGTTTAAAGTTTGAATTCATTTATAGGTAATTAACTAAAATAATTATATTCTTTTAACCTTTCTTCCACATCTGTTCAAAGCCGTAACACTCAAACCCATACCTCCAGTCCTAGGGCACGCCGCCGCTGCTACCAGACGCCGTCGAACTTCAATCAGGCAACACACATCATCCGCCATTGCAAGTTCCTCCAACGCCTGCCTCGAGGCTGAGCTCGGCCCCCTCCATCCCCACGAAATCAGCTCCAAACCGACGGTCTTCACGCCTCCAAAATTAACTCTACGCCTCGTTAAACTTCATCATCTCCGTACGAAATGGAAGAGGGGAGAAGGCTCTTTGATTTGGTGTATGGATTGGGTTTTAATTCGAAGTGGATTGGAAGAAATTAAGGAATCAAATTCGAATGATTTTGGCCATGGAATTCATACATACGACGGCTGGAAACTTCGTTCTAGGGTTCCGTATAGTACAGCGTATTTATACGCGTATTTTCCCAATTATTTTAATTATTTAATTCTATTAAATTCGTGTATCGTCCGGAGCTCCAAATTAAATCCAACGAAAAATGTTCCTAGGCAAATACCCCCATTCTGGACGCAATGGAACATGTTTCGTAACCCAATTCGGCTGTTACAATATGTTTTTCTTTAAATTTAATTAAAAATCATTTAATTATTAAATTCAAACGTATATTTTAAATTACCGGGGCCACATACGGACTCTAAAAATTACAGAAAAATTATTTCTAGTTATGTTTTGACGATACCGTTCTAACGAGACTAATTTCGTCGAATTCTGAGACAGTTTAAAAAATGGCCATTTTCAGGTCGATTAAATTTGATTGAAACAGTCAAATCACATTTTCTTTTGCCATGCTCACATATTAATTCGAAAAAATTCTGGAAAAATAAACTTAGCAATAAAATGACATTCCGGTTCCAACAAAAGTGATTTCGTCGAAAACCAAGGTCGTTTGTAAAATGGCTATTTTTAAGGCCAATATATTATATTAATATATATATAAATTTTACAGCGACTTTTCTAAATTTTAAACTGGACATAACTTTTGATTTTTAAAACGAAATTTTAGTTTTTCAGATTCGTCAGAAAGATATGATTAAACAGAATTAAATATTTCCTGTTTCGTTCAATTCTGATTTATTTTGAATCCTGTACAGTCAGTCAAAGTTCAAATTCAAATTTTCAAACTGCAGCGCTGTTTTAAACTCCTTTTATAATTAAATTAAATTTATTCGTTCTAAAATAAATTTTTAGTCGTTCTTATTTGAAATAAATTATTTTAAATATTAAAATCCATTAAAATTTCTAAAATAAAATTTTTAAATTGGCCCCAAAATTCCGGGTCGTTACAGTCGCCCCCACTTAAAATCTTTTCGTCCTCGAAAAGGAACGTAGCTAAAAGTTGTTTAATTAACTAACTTAATTAATTTCTTATTCATTGGTTTAATTAATTACCGTTCTAATAATTTAAATTAGTGAATCTAATTATCAAACATCATAGGCAGCAATCAATTAGGTGGTTAATTTTTCAAATATACATAACTTTTATATATAGTCAAAAATCATATTTTTGGTGCAAATCACAGCAATGTGTACTAACTAAGTGTTGGTTCTCATACCAGTCGATGGAAATATATTGATATACCACTTTCGCTACTCGAACATAAATTCTGATGATGTTTCGAACCACCATCAGAACATCTCCGGGCTACTAGAGTGTGATTCTATATCTATCCAGTGTATTAAAACTTCGAATATCCGTTAATTACTCGTATATTCGAAATCTTTATATACTCGATTGTCCACATTAAAATATAATATACTCAAATACGTATGTTAAGATAAAATTTCCAAAATTGAATTTTTTTTTATAAAGAAAATAATACTCTTCACACTCGTTCTAGGATACTACTGACCCCATCTCTAACGAGTTATTCTTATTGGATATTACTAATCCAATCTCTGATGAATTCTTTCGTTCGGTTCTAATGTGTTTTGTTCTCAAGCTCTGTAAACCAAAGCTCTGATACCACATGTGACGTCCCAAACTTCCCCGTAAAGGAAAGGCTGGATTGCTTTGAGAACACTACACATTAGAGCACAAGCTGAAGAACATTTTATTGTTGATTACAACAATTACATCAGAGTACAAGAATATAATAGAGTATGAATACTTATTACAGAAATAGAAATACAATAGTATCAGAGTTTTAAATTACAATTAAATAGCAGCGGAAAATAATACAAATATGCAACTGGAAGGAATACACGGATGCAGAGCTTTCCAAATACTTCTTCAGCTGTAAGCCAGGATCCTGTATATATATCTGCAAAAAGCTACTCGACTGCCTGTGTAGAAAATAAGGGCACCCGAGTTTGCCAGTGAAACAAACTACAGGTCAGTCATGGGACTGGTATGAGAAATCTTAACTTAACTATCTAATAATAAGGCTAATCACAGGTCCACGCCGCTGACGCGGAACGGGTTTACTCCATTGGATTGCCAGTGCATAAATTAAAGTAAATCGTTAAACAACGCAATGCTTTTTAGAAAAATGAAACCATTATAAGAACCAAGTCCCATCACACAATGCAACGCAAACCGGAGGATAGGGTTTTACCTTATAATGGTCAAAAGATGCTTGATACGATAAAACGGATTTAGTATTAGTGTGTATACATTTTAAAAACAATTTCAATCATAAATATCAATCATAGACGGCATAGTACCCCATCCTACTATGTCGCCCTACTAGTTCTACAATCAAAACCGCAAGGTCGTATTGGTAATTGGGTTTCCATCATGAGTCGAGGCTAGGGGCAAGCTCCTCTCCGATTCGAGACACTCTAGCAAATGCCTCAGGATCCCCCGCAGTGAACCCTTGGAGCGGTAGGGCCGGTCCCCGCCTATCGGCAGTGGATTGGTTATGCCTGAACACACGTTTCCCGGTTCCTTTGAACCTATAATATGACCACTATCGGCCTATAAAAATCCGAGGCGCCTCAAAATCCATCAACCACATAAGTAAAATGTCAGGGCTGGTAGGTCGCTGACATCACTCTAGCTAGAAAGAAACGTGTGCACTCCCTGTGGTTCAATTCCCATTTTTGACTCATACCGGGGTGTGAGGCTCGCGAAGTCACGATATACACAAAGCTATGCTGTAATATGCTATGCTTTGATCATCCCACAAGGCCCTGCTTCTTAACAAAAGCCTTGATCAATTGCATCTTGGCGTGCCACATTGACAATTCACGCCATGCGATCAATCACTATTAATATATACCAGGGTGTTAAGCAGAGAATAAATCCTCCACCACCAAACAGATATATATTAACAGAAATCGATTTAATTCACATGGAATGAAATCCAATGTCAGACACGCATCCATTTACTAGCTTATGCTCTGGGTCTGAGCGAAAACCAAATCCGAGCAATCAACAATAGTCCGGATGGCCACCACTGAAGTCCCTTCAAGGTAGCTACTCCCATCAAGGGTCTCAGTAGCAACACATCCATTCGATGTGAAGAACGTCGGTCTTCAATCATCATCTTCAATTTCGACTCTTCATCGTCATAGTAATTATTCAGAATGGGTTAAACCCGGTCTTCCTGAATAACTCACGTATTTTTATAATTAATAATCAAGTACTATAAAAGCACATCCAACACCACATTCCAATCCCAAATTATTCTTATAAATAAAATATTCAAATTATTCTACCAAAGATAAATTCTTTATCTTTATTCTTAAATCTTTTCTTTTAAAGATTTATTAAAACTCCAACTGGTTTTAAATATCACAAATCATTATTCAATGATTATTTAGATTTAAGAAATAAATCTTATTCTTAACTGGGCTAAAGAACTAATGTCTTTTAAAACATAGTTCACGGTAAGCCTAAAAACATCTTCCATAAAACTATGGAATCTTCACAGAATTCAAATCAACATATGATTGTTATAAATTTCTGCATCCGACCAATAATATAAATGGAATAACGGCAAAGCCTCTTAAATTCCATATATAGTATCGGTACTCCTTTACAGAAGTTTATCTCGGTTATTATTAATTCGAATTCTATTCAATTCCAATTTAATATATATTAAATTGGAAATCCTTACTTTTGGAAAATTCTCATTTAAATCTTAATAAAAGAATTATAATTTCCAAATCATATTTTCACTGTCAGTTGGGTTAAAGAACACATGTTGCTTAAAAACACGGTTCACAATAAACCCAACTCACATTTCTTATTTCAATTACTAAATATAATTGAAAACTTTAATAATCTAAATTAAAAGATTACTCTTTTCATACGGGGTTTAAGAACAGTGTTATTCAAGACACTATTCACTACAAACCCAAAATCCAATTTATTTAGTTTAACTTGAATTAAATATTAGCAAATTGGAAAACTTCATTAAATCTGAATTTAATGATTTATCCTAGTTGATAACTAGTTCATTTCAATAAAATATATTTTCTAAAATATAATCTTTTTCTAAAAATATTCTTTATTGGAATGTGACTCAATCAACATCCATATATTGCATGCAATCAACAAGCATGATAGATAATTATTACACAACCAAATAATCAACCAGAGTGGATTCTACACAAAATATTGGGGCTAGTGTAGGATCATCCCAACACCCGTGTGGGGTTTCATCCAGCAATCAAATAATAAATTATTTGTGCACTTGGGCGATGTGTGAAAATTATCGACCCAATCACATAAACAAGTCGGATGACTTGTAAATGGAAGTGTAATATTCGGTTTGAATATACTAGCAATATATTTTTAACACATCCAACATTTCAACATCATAGATAAACACCTCCATTCTTTTTATTGTTGACAAATGACAAATAAAATCTTAATTTTATTTCAATTCTTTTATTGTTAACAATTGACAATAAAATCTTAATTCTTATTTATTTACCCAAAATGTACACTTTTAGTCCCATTCAATTTTTAATGACAAAATGAATATTTCACTTCATTCTCTTTAAGTAAACAAAAATGTGAATTTGTCTTCATTCTTTTCAAGTAAACAAAATAAGGATTTTCTTTTCATTCTTTTCAAGTAAACAAAATAAGGATTTTGTTTATTAATCTTCAATGTAAACAAAATAAGGATTTTGTTTACCAATCTTTCAATGTAAACAAAATAAGGATTTTGTTTATCAATCTCTTTTTAATGATCAGAAATGAATATATTTACTTCATTCTTTTATATATGACAAAATGAATCTTTTTATTCATTCTTTTATATTTGACAAAAATGAATCTTTTTGTCTAATCTTTCTTTTCGACAAAAATGTAAATTTTGTTTCATACATCAAGTTTCACAAAAATGTGGTTTTTTTTTCCTTTTTTTTTTTTAAAAGTCAAGTTTCAACAAAAATGTGATTTTTGCTTCATAATTCAAGTTTCCACAAAAATGTGATTTTTGTTTCATAAGTCAAGTTCCAACAAAAATGTTGATTCTTTCATCACGTAATCAAATTGGACAAAAATGTTAAGTCTATTCGCTAATCAAATCTTGATAAAAATGTTATTTTATTTCTCAAATCATTCCATTGACAAAAAGGTAATGTTAACTCATATTTACATTTTATAAACAAAATGTCCGTTTTATTTTCATTAACATTTTATAAACAAAATGTCCTTTTTATTTTCATTATTTTATAAATGGCAAAAATGCTATTTTTATTTCCATCCTTTTATAAATGACAAAAATGTCTTTTTCATTAATCAAGTCTTTTTTTGTCTTTCTTTTATTTATAAAGGAGAAGTGTAAATAAAAGTGTATTTTCACTAATCAAGTTTCAAGTTTGTACTCTTTATTTACAAAGGATATAAAAAATCACTTTTCAAGTTTGCCTTCTTTTATTACAAATGTAAATGTAAATAAAAGATTATTTTTACTAATGAATTTTCAAGTTTGTACTTTTTATTTTTCACAGAAATGTAAATAAAACTAATCTCATGTTCTGTCCTCTTTTATTTCAATTCATTTTATTATGATTCCTTTACATTGGAAATATGAATTCCAATGTGAAATTAATTTAACATGGCAATGATCCTTTTTAATGTCTTATTAACATTAAAAATGTAAAGTTAATGTGAACACATTTTTATTTAGAAATGATCATTTTATTAAAAATAAAGTTTAATGTAAAAACCTGTTTCATTTCATAACAGGTACAATTTTGTAAATCTATTCATTACATTAAAGATAAAGTTTTTGTAATGATGTTTCCTATGACAAAATTTGTTTACCTTCATAACATTAAAATATAAATTTAATGTGAAATGTGTTTTTCCTAATATGAACAAATTCTTATGTACATTTTATACATTAGAATATACTTTTTAATGTAAAACTTGTTTTCTAAATACGAACAAATTCTTTAATAAAATTGACAAATTTATGCACAAATTTTGCTTCTAACATAAATGATATATTACTTACAAACATGTTTTCTAACATGAGTGATATATTTATTTACAAACATGTCTCCTAGCATAAGTGATATACTTATTTACAAACATGTTTTCCATATAATAAAATGACAAATAAAAGGATATTTTATTTGTATAAAATCTTCTATGTTTAACTATTGACAAATAAAAGGGTATTTTGTTCGTTAACAGTTTTCTATGTTTTCTAATATCATATTTGCTAACAAAACGGTGTTTTTATACTAATGTCACATTTGCTAATCATAATGAAATAAAGTGATAACTTCATTTCAACAAAAATGTTTTAACCATTTGATTTCAACAAAAATGGTTCATGTTACACTAAAATGTAATTCTTATTATTTATTCTTTTTAATGATTCATGTTGCGATAAAAGTGAAATTCTTTATTTCTTCCTAACATGATTCATTGAATGGTCATTTTATTTCTGCCACACAATTCAGTCCAACAGTACATCGTAATCACAATCAAACAATTCAATTATTCATCGCAACAATCAACACTGAAATAAATATATACACATCAACATGAATTTTATAAAATATGAATATAAATTTTGCAACGAAATAAATAAATAAATAATTTTATTTTTAAATAGAATTCTCACCAACAGTCCAGATCTGTACAGTTCAGATTCGAATTATCCCCAACTTCAGAATTGCTCAGTTTAAGTTCTAGTCTATTTCATGTCGTAGTGCTCGGAAATACGATTCCAACGCAACGAGAATCATTCAGTTTCGTTACTGTACGAAGAAGATATGCTGGTTTAAAGTTTGAATTCATTTATAGGTAATTAACTAAAATAATTATATTCTTTTAACCTTTCTTCCACATCTGTTCAAAGCCGTAACACTCAAACCCATACCTCCAGTCCTAGGGCACGCCGCCGCTGCTACCAGACGCCGTCGAACTTCAATCGGGCAACACCACATCATCCGCCGTTGCAAGCTCCTCCAGCGCTTGCCACGAGGCTGAGCTCGGCCCCCTCCATCCCCACGAAATCAGCTCCAAACCGACGGTCTTCACGCCCCCAAAATGAACTCTACGCCTCGTTAAACTTCATCATCTCCGTACGAAATGGAAGAGGGGAAAAGGCTCTTTGATTTGGTGTATGGATTGGGTTTTAATTCGAAGTGGATTGGAAGAAATTAAGGAATCAAATTTGAATGATTTTGGCCATGGAATTCATACATACGGCGGCTGGAAACTTCGTTCTAGGGTTCCGTATAGTACAGCGTATTTATACGCGTATTTTCCCAATTATTTTAATCATTTAATTCTATTAAATTCGTGTATCGTCCGGAGCTCCAAATTAAATCCAACGAAAAATGTTCCTAGGCAAATACCCCCATTCCGGACGCAATGGAACATGTTTCGTAACCCAATTCGGCTGTTACAATATGTTTTTCTTTAAATTTAATTAAAAATCATTTAATTATTAAATTCAAACGTATATTTTAAATTACCGGGGCCACATACGGACTCTAAAAATTACAGAAAAATTATTTCTAGTTATGTTTTGACGATACGGTTCTAACGAGACTAATTTCGTCGAATTCTAAGACCGTTTGAAAAATGGCCATTTTCAGGTCGATTAAATTTGACTAAAACAGTCAAATCACATTTTCTTTCGCCACGCTCACATATTAATTCGAAAAAATTCTGGAAAAATAAACTTAGCAATAAAATGACATTCCGGTTCCAACAAAAGTGGTTTCGTCGAAAACCAAGGTCGTTTGTAAAATGGCTATTTTTAAGGCCAATATATTATATTAATATATATATAAATTCTACAGCGACTTTTCTAAATTTTAAACTGGACATAACTTTTGATTTTTAAAACGAAATTTCAGTTTTTCAGATTCGTTAGAAAGATATGATTAAACAGATTTAAATATTTCTTGTTTCGTTCAATTCTGATTTATTTTGAATCCTGTACAGTCAGTCAAAGTTCAAATTCAAATTTTCAAACTGCAGCGCTGTTTTAAACTCCTTTTATAATTAAATTAAATTTATTCGTTTTAAAATAAATTTTTAGTCGTTCTTATTTAAAATAAATTATTTTAAGTATTAAAATCCATTAAAATTTCTAAAATAAAATTTTTAAATTGGCCCCAAAATTCCGGGTCGTTACAGTCGCCCCCACTTAAAATCTTTTCGTCCTCGAAAAGGAACGTAGCTAAAAGTTGTTTAATTAACTAACTTAATTAGTTTCTTATTCATTGGTTTAATTAATTGCCGTTCTAATAATTTAAATTAGTGAATCTAATTATCAAACATCACAGCCAGCAATCAATTAGGTGGTTAATTTTTCAAATATACATAACTTTTATATATAGTCAAAAATCATATTTTTGGTGAAAATCACAACAATGTGTACTAACTAAGTGTTGGTTCTCATACCTGTCGATGGAAATATATTGATATACCACTTTCGCTACTCGAACATAAATTCTGATGATGTTTCGAACCACCATCAGAACATCTCCGGGCTACTAGAGTGTGATTCTATATCTATCCAGTATATTAAAACTTCGAATATCCGTTAATTACTCGTATATTCGAAATCTTTATATACTCGATTGTCCACATTAAAATATAATATACTCAAATACGTATGTTAAGATAAAATTTTCAAAATTGAATTTGTTTTTTTTTATAAAGAAAATAATACTCTTCACACTCGTTCTCGGATACTACTGACCCCATCTCTAACGAGTTATTCTTATTGGATATTACTAATCCAATCTTTGATGAATTCTTTCATTCGGTTCTAATGTGTTTTGTTCTCGAGCTCTGTAAACCAAAGCTCTGATACCACATGTGACGTCCCAAACTTCCCCGTAAAGGAAAGGTTGGATTGCTTTGAGAACACTACACATTAGAGCACAAGCTGAAGAACATTTTATTGTTGATTACAACAATTACATCAGAGAACAAGAATATAATAGAGTATGAATACTTATTACAGAAATAGAAATACAATAGTATCAGAGTTTTAAATTACAATTAAATAGCAGCGGAAAATAATACAAATATGCAACTGGAAGGAATACACGGATACAGAGCTTTCCGAATACTTCTTCAGCTGTAAGCCAGGATCCTGTATATATATCTGCAAAAAGCTACTCGACTGCCCATGTGGAAAATAAGGGCACCCGTGTAACAGCCCACCTCCGCCAGGGTGACTCTTGCAAGCACTCTGACTTTGGAGGGGTGTTTGAATCAGGTAAACATGCATAATGATATATCAAGGCAGAACAAGGACATATGTATATATGTAAACAGAGTAAATAACATAGATAAAACAGCGGAAGATTTCAAACCAATTCAAAACAAGTCTGGTACAACATACTGTCAACTTTCCAAATACACAAGTCTAGATAAAAACAACATTACTGAAAAACTGAAATACATAAGTACTATCCCCAAAATAAGTGATAACCATAGCTAGCTTCATGTCAAGACCGTACATGAGCTAAAATCCCACAAGCAAGCGATCAGAAATCCAAGCTAAGCTCCAATATTCCCTCCCTGAGAACCTGGGGGGGAAACAGAAGAAAAGAGGCGAAAGAAAACAGGTCAGTCAAAAAGACTGAGTAAGCCCTACTACAATCAATGTAAACTGGTAAAGTTAACTGACATGAGAAGCAGGGATGAACTTAAGGATAACAACATACTAGCATGATGATTAACTAACAAGGTAGATAAAGGTGTCATCGCATAATCAGGTTTAAGGTTTTGCACCACAGGTGTACTAGCAAACTAACATGACTTGAATATACAAGTATTGATCCCTTGGCCCAAGCTTTGGCCCAATAACATGAAATGACCCTAATACAAGGTCTAACCAAACGGTCTAGTCGATCGGCTCCCTATAAGCCTAACTCGTCACGTGTTGGTGTCCATACGGCCCAAACATAATTGTAGTCAGACTGTGCCGGGTCTCCCGTCGGGTGTATCAAGCCCTAAGGTGTCAACCCCTGGACACCATAATCATGCGTGCACAGTCTCGATCTACTGGGACCCGTGCATGTTTTCCCCGGCTTCGGACTATGTGCACGACCATGGTCCGCCCGGAACTACACCGGCGTACCACTCTGCCGTCGTTTATTGGTCGCTTACCTCCAGCCCAGTAATTGTGCCCCCTACCCTAGCCTAGACCCTAGGGCCTTAATGATATAAACTTGGGATTACTGCTGGAGTGGACCCCCATTGCTAGGATTTTCTAGTGGGTTAAGTACGGTTTAACCCTTTTTCTAATCATGGATTAACTTGGTTAAGTGTAACGATGAGTTCACGACTTAACCCTGATTAATCTACCAAGCCCAAATTGGTTAAGTATTAAGTGGACCATGACTTAACCCTAATCACGAGGCATTAATTAATTTAATGCGCCTTAACCTCTCACATTAGACCTTGTTGTGGTTACTAGTTAAGCCGGGCGAGTCCGGGTAGCTTTACACCACAACTTGATCTAACCTCGGGTTCAAGGTACAACATGACCAACTTCTCACATTGGGTCCTATTGTTTGTAGCAACTAGTTAAGTCGGTCGGTTCCGGGTAGGTTTACGCTACAAACTCAACCCAACCTCGAGTTAGTCACACTTATCTTTTCTAAGTGTCATGTCCATCATGTTTACAAAACATGTTACAAATTTTCAAGCAATTGGGTAGACCTAACTTAATAGGTAAATTCCCAATGGGTAGACCTAACTTAATAGGTAAATTCCAATCTTATGTTTTTATGTCTTTTAAGTTTACCCAACCCCAAACGCAATCCCATCGCTTACATATCGCAATAGCGCATAAATGATAGAAAGAGGGAACTTGGCATAATCATGACATAAAGGTGTTGAAGCCACAAGTTCAACATGGTGGCATATGAAATGTACACATGTTCATATACTTGCATATTACATTTTTAGGCCTCAAAAGCATGCATAAAACCAAACTTAGCATAACATAACATGGTTAACTTGCATATCATAACATAGCAAACTTGCATAACATAACATGATTAACTTGCATATCATAACATAGCAAACTTGCATAACATAACATGATTAACTTGCATATCATAACATAGCAAACTCGCATAACATAACATGGCAAACTTGCAAAACATAACATGGTTAACTTGCATATCATAACATAGCAAACTTGCATAACATAACATGATTAACTTGCTTATCATAACATAGCAAACTAGCATAACATAACGTGATTAACTTGCATATCATAACATAGCAAACTCGCATAACATAACATGGCAAACTTGCATATAAACTTGCATATTATAACATGATAAACTTGCATATCATAACATGGCAAACTTGCATATAACTTGCATATCATAACATGGCAAACTTGCACATAACTTGCATATCATAACATGGCAAACTTGCATATAAACTTGCATATCATAACATGATAAACTTGCATATAAACTTGCATATCATAACATGATAAACTTGCATAGCATAACATAGTAAACTTGCATATCATGGCAAACTTGCATATCATACATTTAACTTTAGAGTTTAAGTATGAAAGTAGAATAGGGCTTACAATGCTTAGGAAGTCACAAAAATATGACAAAGCCCTTATGAAATCAATTAAACCCAAAATGCAAGCTCTAATAAAAAAAATCCCTTGAGCCAAAATGATCAAAACCCTTGCTTTATGATGCAAATATAGAAACTTGACTTGAATGCAAGCTAATGAAGCTCATACAAGCTTGAAAACACTTGTATGCATGGAAAATCTCTCATAGAAATTTATTTAGAATTTTATGAAGAGAGTGGAGGCCATGAGAGGAATGATTTTGCCATAGTTTAGTTACTTGAATGAATAATGATGATTTAGGGTTAGGTTAGGGGCTTATTTATAGAGATTAGGATTGGTTCTAGCCTTAGGATTAAACCCTAGTTCCAATCTCAGCCCTCAAAATCGAATCTGACCCCCAAGCTCAACACAAACCCAAAATGGTGCACCAGGCAAAACTGCCCGGCTGGACCAAGTCGACAGCCAAGTCGACAGGGCTGTCGACTTGGGTCCAACCAAGTCGACTCCCAAGTCGACAGGGCTGTCGACTTGGGTTCTCTGGCGGGAATTTTCCCGCCTGGCCCAATCTGACCTAATTTTTCAAATTCAAACTTGAATTTGAAATCTGTTTTTACTTTGAAATTTTCTGAAAACTTCGTTGGGCCTTAATCGGGTCATACGGACTCCGATTTTCGAAAACTCGGACTCTATTTCGCGTATTTTTCCGAGACGAACGCAATGGCATAGCCCGTTTCCCTTGATTCAGATTTTAGAATTAAATTCTGCCTCGATTTATGTTATAACAGGTTATTGAAAATACGGGTTGTTACATTCTCCCCTCCTTAAAGGATTTCGTCCCCGAAATCTTCAAGTTAGGGAGAACATATCCTACCATCCAACATCCATCTACTCAAAACATCATCCACGAGCAATCATTGTCCTTACAAGATTCTAAATGTTGTATGAACATATGCAAAGGTGTGTGTATATGTACTTATCTAATGCAAATATCATCAATGCAAATTATGTTAGTGAAATGAATCCATATGTATGCAATTCCTAACATAATGTATAACATCTATATGTGTGCACATAACATACATCCATATGCAACATCCATGTGATAACACAAAAATTTTCATCCATGAATAAGCATAAACACTCATGCATATGCAATATGAGGAGTGTGTGAGCCGATCTAGTGCCTAATGTGTATAATGCATCCATGAGTAACCACTTGCAAACACTTGCAACCACTTGCAAACATCAAGCATAACATGTTTCAAACACATGTTTCATCCAAAGGGTTTCTACCTAAGGTTCTCATGACAAGATTAACACGATATAGATAGCAAAAGAAAGATATGCTACAAAGAGATCGGGAAGATAAGCAGGATATACTCCTTTCGGATTACAAGAAATCCCTTCCTACCCAAACCCATATTCTATAAAAGCCCAAAAGGTTTAGCCAACCTAACGGACCCCGTCAAACCCTAACTTGTATTACTAACCGATGAGTCATACCCCCTTATGGAGTTTACAACAAAAATGGGATCGAGAGGATATACGTAAAAAGATAACATGCGAGTAAGTTCCACAGGAAAACAAGGATCAAGAATATGCTCTTAAAAAGAGATATGATGCGCGTATCCAGCCTTCAATCTTCTAAGTCACGTTTCCTTGAGTTTAACTCCTCTGTGCTTTGACCGTCTTTTACTTCATGATTCCTTGGCTTCTTAACTCTTATTTCCAAATATGAGCTGGAACCCATTTCATTGTCGCCTCTCGTCTTCCTTTTTCACTTACTCTTCTATCATACTTGGCTTAAACATAACTATGACCTCATGGTTTCATGCAAGCTCTCCAAAATTCTCCAGTGAATCTTGGATCTCGTTTACTTACTATAAAGTATTCCACGCAGCAGAACTTTTCTTGTAAATACCAACCCACGTTGCCAATTGCTCTTACTAACGTGATTTTCTATAACTCATGCTTGAACAAAATGAACCATCCGCCTACGAATGATAGACCGTACTTAGATTCAATTGCTTGCTCATGACTTCCCGTAGACTATCCCAAAACTGGCTAGTGAAAATTGAGTCATGGTTACTAACTATCCTTTAGGGAACCCCGTGCAACCGCTTTATTTCTTGAAAGTAAACTGTCGCTAGCTATGATGCAGTCCTTTCGCTCTTTACCGGAGTGAAATGAGCACTCTTCGTGAGTCTACCTACTATGACCCACATGCTCTTACTCCCTTTCGTTGATCTAGGCAGTCCATCCACGAAATCCTTCATGACGCTTTACTACTTCCATTGCGGGGACCTCCAATGGATGTAATAGCCCACCGGGCTTTTTATGACTCGGCCTTAATCTGTTGGCACAACATGCACCTTGGGACAAACTCGGCCACCTCCTCGGGTGATGTACATCTTCAAGAACCTTCTTTCTCTCATCGCGTCTTAGCCATCCCTTGTCATCTATAGCGAGGTGACTTACCATCTCGCCTTGAATCAACTTGTCCATGATCTCGACTTAACTGCGGGTCTTCTTCCTGCGAAGTCCCTACTTGATCCAGAAGGGTAGGTCTAAGCTCAAGGGACGCTAACTAACTAATTAAACTGAGAGAACTTCTTACTTCAATTGTCCTCGTCAGAGCTTTTCGGTTTTGAACCGCGACCACTTTAGCAGGATCCACCACTAAGCCTTGCTTAGAAACTATGTGCCCAAGAAATCTAACTTCTTTTCTCCAAAATGACATTTGGAGGACTTGGCTTTCAACTGATGCGCTCTAAGCGTATCCATCACCTCCACGAGATGTCTTGCGTGCTCTTCCTCATCCTTAGAGAAGATCAGAATATCATCTACGAAGACCACGACAAACTTGTTCAAGAACTCCCTGAACACCCTACTCATCAAGCCCACGAAATATGCGGGTGCATTAGTCAAGCCGAACGGCATGACAAGCCATTCGAAGAATCCATCTGGCGTTCTGAACGCAGTTTTGTCTATACTATCTCAGCTACCCTGAGCTGATGGAATCCAGTAGCAAGATCAAGCTGAGAGAAAACAGAAGCACCGACAAGCTGGTCAAAGAGATCATCAATCCTCGGTAACGGGTATCTGTTCTTCTTAGTCAGCTTACGATAATCAACACACTGGCGAAGCGAACTGTCCACATTAGTAGCGAATACTACTAGAGCACCCTCTTCGGAAATGCTTCATCGTATGAAGTTCTTCTCAAGCAACTCCTTGACTTGCTTTCTTAACTCTCATCTTGCGGGATCATGTGCCTAACCGGCCACATAACTGGCTTGGCATTATCAACCAGATAAATGCGGAAATCAAACTCTCGCTTAGGGGTAACCCCCCTTCACTTCACCCAAGATATCAGGATATTCTCGGACCACCCTTACAGATTGCAGATCATCGATGGACGAGTCGAGAGATTCAAGATAACATAACATGACGGGACCTCTAGGGTTACAAGAAATTTCTAGGGTGTTACCGAGGCGAGTCATGAGCCTCTCCACCCTATGCTCACAATCGAGGATGGCTCCATAACTGGATAACAAATCCATGCCCAAAATCAACCCATATCCCGTGAACCCGAGAACATAAGCACTACATGCGAATTCTACGGCCAAGATAGAAATTTTCAAATCCACACAAATCATAGACAGATGGGCGGAGCCCCCAATTGGATTTGAAACACAAACGGGATCCTCAACTAGGCTAGTACTTAGGTGCAAACTATCAACAAGATCAGATGAGATAAAGCTATGCGATGCACCAGAATCAAACAAGGTACGAACTGGAAAATCAGAAATATATACAAGGCTTTCAACAGAAATACTACCTCGATCGGGAACTGGAGCGGCATTGAGAGCATGAACTTGCCCTCCCGAAGGTCCAGCACGCTGAGTCTGACCCTGGCCTTGCCCTTGCTTCTTCGGGCAATCCTTACTTAAATGTCCAGTCTTACCGCAGAAAAAGCATTCACCATTCTTCCTTTTCCTCTTCTTACAATTCTTAATAAGATGCCCAACTGAACCACAATAATGGCACTTCTCCTTGTTGTTCTTGCCCTTGTTCTTGTTCTTATTGCCTTGACTGCTCTGACCACTTGGATTACCCTGATTTCCTTTCCACTGGGAATCAGTCTTCTTGGCTTGAGTATCATTCATCTTGATCTCTTTCTTGACATCTCCCTGAAGTAACGCCATATCAACCAAGCTCTCAAACGTGGCCCCATGGGGAATATGTGACATAGCCAATCCCTGCAACGGCTCATTCAATCCTCTAGCAAAACGAAGAGCCTTCTTCTGAGGAGTATTCACCATATCCAAGCCAAAACGAGCTAACTGATTGAACTTGTTCACATATTCTTTGACAGACATATCTCCTTGTCTCAAAGTTATGAACCTCTCCATTTGCAGATTCTCCTCAGCAAAAGATAGAAACTTAAGCACGAACCTTGCCCTGAAATCGGCCCAAGTCTCAACAGGCCTAGTACCATTGGTGACTTCCCACCAATAAGCGGCTTCATCCTTCATAAGCCAAACCGCCAACAAGATCTTCCTCTGATCGTCTAACCCAAAGATAGCAAATAAATCCTCGGTCTCTTTCAACCAATTTCTGGCCTCTACAAAAGTCTCAGTGCCTTGAAAGTTCTTGCCACCCATTGCTTTGAAATCTTTGCAAGTCTTTGCGAAGTCAACTTGAGGATGCTGAGGGGGAGGAGGAAGAGGAACCTCAGCGATAGGAGGAGGAGGAACATTAACTACCGGAGGAGGAGGAGGAGGAACATCTGCGGGGCCGGCTTCGGTCGCCCTAGCCTCCAAAAGTCTCCTATACCAAACAGGTACGTGTACTCCCTCCGGAATGGCAAAGTTATTGGCCATACTGAAAACGAAGAAAAAGATAGATTCAGAATGGAGAAAAACGAAGGAATTTTGCTAATGTCTTTTTGGGGAATAGCCTTTAAAATAAACTAGACTTTTCTTTGGAAAATACTTTATACTTGGTTTTGAAAATAGTTTTCCAAAAGTTTTAAAAACCTTTTTGTTCCTTCTCGTAAACCATATGCTCTGATACCAAATGTAACACCCCACCTCCTCCAGGGTGACTCTTGCAAGCACTCTGACTTTGGAGGGGCGTTTGAATCAGGTAAACATGCATAATGATATATCAAGGCAGAACAAGAACATATGTATATATGTAAACAGAGTAAATAACATAGATAAAACAACGGAAGATTTCAAACCATTTCAAAACAAGTCTGGTACAACATACTGTCAACTTTCCAAATACACAAGTCTAGATAAAAACAACATTACTGAAAAACTGAAATACATAAGTACTATCCCCAAAATAAGTGATAACCATAGCTAGCTTCATGTCAAGACCGTACATGAGCTAAAATCCCACAAGCAAGCGATCAGAAATCCAAGCTAAGCTCCAATATTCCCTCCCTGAGAACCTGGGGGGGGGAATGGAAGAAAAGAGGCGAAAGAAAACAGGTCAGTCAAAAAGACTGAGTAAGCCCTACTACAATCAATGTAAACTGGTAAAGTTAACTGGCATGAGAAGCAGGGATGAACTTAAGGATAACAACATACTAGCACGATGATTAACTAACAAGGTAGATAAAGGTGTCATCGCATAATCAGGTTTAAGGTTTTGCACCACAGGTGTACTAGCAAACTAACATGACTTGAATATACAAGTATTGATCCCTTGGCCCAAGCTTTGGCCCAATAACATGAAATGACCCTAATACAAGGTCTAACCAAACGGTCTAGTCGATCGGCTCCCTATAAGCCTAACTCGTCAAGTGTTGGTGTCCATACGACCCAAACATAATTGTAGTCAGACTGTGCCGGGTCTCCCGTCGGGTGTATCAAGCCCTAGGGTGTCAACCCCTGGACACCATAATCATGCGTGCACAGTCTCGATCTACTGGTACCCGTGCATGTTTTCCCCGGCTTCGGACTATGTGCACGACCATGGTCCGCCCGGAACTACACCGGCGTACCACTCTGCCGTCGTTTATTGGTCGCTTACCTCCAGCCCAGTAATTGTGCCCCCTACCCTAGCCTAGACCCTAGGGCCTTAATGATACAAACTTGGAATTACTGCTGGAGTGGACCCCCATTGCTAGGATTTTCTAGTGGGTTAAGTACGGTTTAACCCTTTTTCTAATCATGGATTAACTTGGTTAAGTGTAACGATGAGTTCACGACTTAACCCTGATTAATCTACCAAGCCCAAATTGGTTAAGTATTAAGTGGACCATGACTTAACCCTAATCACGAGGCATTAATTAATTTAATGCGCCTTAACCTCTCACATTAGACCTTGTTGTGGTTACTAGTTAAGCCGGGCGAGTCCGGGTAGCTTTACACCACAACTTGGTCTAACCTCGGGTTCAAGGTACAACATGACCAACTTCTCACATTGGGTCCTATTGTTTGTAGCAACTAGTTAAGCCGGTCGGTTCCGGGTAGGTTTACGCTACAAACTCAACCCAACCTCGAGTTGGTCACACTTATCTTTTCTAAGTGTCATGTCCATCATGTTTCCAAAACATGTTACAAATTTTCAAGCAATTGGGTAGACCTAACTTAATAGGTAAATTCCCAATGGGTAGACCTAACTTAATAGGTAAATTCCCAATCTTATGTTTTTATGTCTTTTAAGTTTACCCAACCCCAAACGCAATCCCATCGCTTACATATCGCAATAGCGCATAAATGATAGAAAGAGGGAACTTGGCATAATCATGACATAAAGGCGTTGAAGCCACAAGTTCAACATGATGGCATATGAAATGTACACATGTTCATATACTTGCATATTACATTTTTAGGCCTCAAAAGCATGCATAAAACCAAACTTAGCATAACATAACATGGTTAACTTGCATATCATAACATAGCAAACTTGCATAACATAACATGATTAACTTGCATATCATAACATAGCAAACTTGCATAACATAACATGATTAACTTGCATATCATAACATAGCAAACTCGCATAACATAACATGGCAAACTTGCATAACATAACATGGTTAACTTGCATATCATAACATAGCAAACTTGCATAACATAACATGATTAACTTGCATATCATAACATAGCAAACTTGCATAACATAACATGATTAACTTGCATATCATAACATAGCAAACTCGCATAACATAACATGGCAAACTTGCATATAAACTTGCATATTATAACATGATAAACTTGCATATCATAACATGGCAAACTTGCATATAACTTGCATATCATAACATGGCAAACTTGCATATAAACTTGCATATCATAACATGATAAACTTGCATATAAACTTGCATATCATAACATGATAAGCTTGCATAGCATAACATAGTAAACTTGCATATCATGGCAAACTTGCATATCATACATTTAACTTTAGAGTTTAAGTATGAAAGTAGAATAGGGCTTACAATGCTTAGGAAGTCACAAAAATATGACAAAGCCCTTATGAAATCAATTAAACCCAAAATGCAAGCTCTAATAAAAAAAATCCCTTGAGCCAAAATGATCAAAACCCTTGCTTTATGATGCAAATATAGAAACTTGACTTGAATGCAAGCTAATGATGCTCATACAAGCTTGAAAACACTTGTATGCATGGAAAATCTCTCATAGAAACTTATTTAGAATTTTATGAAGAGAGTGGAGGCCATGAGAGGAATGATTTTGCCATAGTTTAGTTACTTGAATGAATAATGATGATTTAGGGTTAGGTTAGGGGCTTATTTATAGAGATTAGGACTAGTTCTAGCCTTAGGATTAAACCCTAGTTCCAATCTCAGCCCTCAAAACCGAATCTGGCCCCCAAGCTCAACACAAACCCAAAATGGTGCACCAGGCAAAACTGCCCGGCTGGACCAAGTCGACAGGGCTGTCGACTTGGGTCCAACCAAGTCGACTCCCAAGTCGACAGGGCTGTCGACTTGGGTACTCTGGCGGGAATTTTCCCGCCTGGCCCAATCTGACCTAATTTTTCAAATTCAAACTTGAATTTGAAATCTGTTTTTACTTTGAAATTTTCTGAAAACTTCGTTGGGCCTTAATCGGGTCATACGGACTCCGATTTTCGAAAATTCAGACTCTATTTCGCGTATTTTTCCGAGACGAACGCAATGGCATAGCCCGTTTCCCTTGATTCAGATTTTAGAATTAAATTCTGCCTCGATTTATGTTATAACAGGTTATTGAAAATACGGGTTGTTACAACCCGAGTTTGCCAGTGAAACAAACTACAGGTCAGTCATGGGACTGGTATGAGAAATCTTAACTTAACTATCTAATAATAAGGCTAATCACAGGACCACGCCGCTGACGCGGAACGGGTTTACTCCATTGGATTGCCAGTGCATAAATTAAAGTAAATCATTAAACAACGCAATGCTTTTTAGAAAAATGAAACCATTATAAGACCCAAGTCCCATCACACAATGCAACGCAAACCGGAGGATAGGGTTTTACCTTATAATGGTCAAAAGATGCTTGATACGATAAAACGGATTTAGTATTAGTGTGTATACATTTTAAAAACAATTTCAATCATAAATATCAATCATAGACGGCATAGTACCCCATCCTACTATGTCGCCCTACTAGTTCTACAATCAAAACCGCAAGGTCGTATTGGTAATTGAGTTTCCATCATGAGTCAAGGCTAGGGGCAAGCTCCTCTCTGATTCGAGACACTCTGGAAAATGCCTCAGGATCCCCCGTAGTGAACCCTTGGAGCGGTAAGGCCGGTCCCCGCCTATCGGCAGTGGATTGGTTATAACTGAACACACGTTTCCCGGTTCCTTTGAACCTATAATATGACCACTATCGGCCTATAAAAATCCGAGGCGCCTCAAAATCCATCAACCACATAAGTAAAATGTTAGGGCTGGTAGGTCGTTGACATCACTCTAGCTAGAAAGAAAGGTGTGCACTCCCTACGGTCCAAATCCCGTTTTTGACTCATACCGGGGTGTGAGGCTCGCGAAGTCACGATATACACAAAGCTATGCCGTAATAGGCTATGCTTTGATCATCCCACAAGGCCCTGCTTTTCAACAAAAGCCTTGATCAATTGCATCTTGGCGTGCCACATTGACAATTCACGCCATGCGATCAATCACTATTAATATATACCAGGGTGTTAAGCAGAGAATAAATCCTCCACCACCAAACAGACATATATTAACAGAAATCGATTTAATTCACATGGAATGAAATCCAATGTCAGACACGCATCCATTTACTAGCTTATGCTCTGGGTCTGAGCGAAAACCAAATCCGAGCAATCAACAATAGTCCGGATGGCCACCACTGAAGTCCCTTCAAGGTAGCTACTCCCATCAAGGGTCTCAATAGCAAGACATCCATTCGATGTGAAGATCGTCGGTCTTCAATCATCATCTTCAACTTCAACTCTTCATCGTCATAGTAATTATTCGGAATGGGTTAAACCCGGTCTTCCCGAATAACTCACGTATTTTTATAGTTAATAATCAAGTACTATAAAAGCACATCCAACACCACATTCCAATCCCGAATTATTCTTATAAATAAAATATTCAAATTATTCTATCAAAGATAAATTCTTTATCTTTATTCTTAAATCTTTTCTTTTAAAGATTTATTAAAACTCCAACTGGTTTTAAATATCACAAATCATTATTCAATGATTATTTAGATTTAAGAAATAAATCTTATTCTTAACTGGGCTAAAGAACTAATGTCTTTTAAAACATAGTTCACGGTAAGCCTAAAAACATCTTCCATAAAACTATGGAATCTTCACAGAATTCAAATCTACATATGATTGTTATAAATTTCTGCATCCGACCAATAATATAAATGGAATAACGGCAAAGCCTCTTAAATTCCATATATAGTATCGGTACTCCTTTACAGAAGTTTATCTCGGTTATTATTAATTCGAATTCTATTCAATTCCAATTTAATATATATTAAATTGGAAATCCTTACTTTTGGAAAATTCTCATTTAAATCTTAATAAAAGATTTATAATTTCCAAATCATATTTTCACTGTCAGTTGGGTTAAAGAACACATGTCGCTTAAAAACACGGTTCACAATAAACCCAACTCACATTTCTTATTTCAATTACTAAATATAATTGAAAACTTTAATAATCTAAATTAAAAGATTACTCTTTTCATACGGGGTTTAAGAACGGTGTTATTCAAGACACTATTCACGACAAACCCAAAATCCAATTTATTTAGTTTAACTTGAATCAAATATTAGCAAATTGGAAAACTTCATTAAATTTGAATTTAATGATTTATCCTAGTTGATAACTAGTTCATTTCAATAAAATATATTTTCTAAAATATAATCTTTTTCTAAAAATATTCTTTATTGGAATGTGACTCAATCAACATCCATATATTGCATGCAATCAACAAGCATGATAGATAATTATTACACAACCAAATAATCAACCAGAGTGGATTCTACACTAAATATTGGGACTAGCGTAGGATCATTCCAACACCCGTGTGGGGTTTCATCCAGCAATCAAATAATAAATTATTTGTGCACTTGGGCGATGTGTGAAAATTATCGACTCAATCACATAAACAAGTCGGATGACTTGTAAATGGAAGTGTAATATTCGGTTTGAATATACTAGCAATATATTTTTAACACATCCAACATTTCAACATCATAGATAAACACCTCCATTCTTTTTATTGTTGACAAATGACAAATAAAATCTTAATTTTATTTCAATTCTTTTATTGTTAACAATTGACAATAAAATCTTAATTCTTATTTATTTACCCAAAATGTACACTTTTAGTCTCATTCAATTTTTAATGACAAAATGAATATTTCACTTCATTCTCTTTAAGTAAACAAATATGTGAATTTGTCTTCATTCTTTTCAAGTAAACAAAATAAGGATTTTGTTTTCATTCTTTTCAAGTAAACAAAATAAGGATTTTGTTTATTAATCTTCAATGTAAACAAAATAAGGATTTTGTTTACCAATCTTTCAATGTAAACAAAATAAGGATTTTGTTTATCAATCTCTTTTTAATGATCAGAAATGAATATATTTACTTCATTCTTTTATATATGACAAAATGAATCTTTTTATTCATTCTTTTATATTTGACAAAAATGAATCTTTTTGTCTAATCTTTCTTTTCGACAAAAATGTAAATTTTGTTTCATACATCAAGTTTCACAAAAATGTGGATTTTTTTTTTTAAAAGTCAAGTTTCAACAAAAATGTTATTTTTGCTTCATAATTCAAGTTTCCACAAAAATGTGATTTTTGTTTCATAAGTCAAGTTCCAACAAAAATGTTGATTCTTTCATCACGTAATCAAATTGGACAAAAATGTTAAGTCTATTCGCTAATCAAATCTTGATAAAAATGTTATTTTATTTCTCAAATAATTCCTTTGACAAAAAGGTTATTTTAACTCATATTTACATTTTATAAACAAAATGTCCGTTTTATTTTCATTAACATTTTATAAACAAAATGTCCTTTATATTTTCATTATTTTATAAATGGCAAAAATGTTATTTTTATTTCCATCCTTTTATAAATGACAAAAATGTCTTTTTCATTAATCAAGTCTTTTTTTCTTTCTTTTATTTATAAAGGAGAAGTGTAAATAAAAGTGTATTTTCACTAATCAAGTTTCAAGTTTGTACTCTTTATTTACAAAGGATATAAAAAATCACTTTTCGAGTTTGCCTTCTTTTATTACAAATGTAAATGTAAATAAAAGATTATTTTTACTAATGAAGTTTCAAGTTTGTTCTTTTTATTTTTCACAGAAATGTAAATAAAACTAATCTCATGTTCTGTCCTCTTTTATTTCAATTCATTTTATTATGATTCCTTTACATTGGAAATATGAATTCCAATATGAAATTAATTTAACATGGCAATGATCCTTTTTAATGTCTTATTAACATTAAAAATGTAAAGTTAATGCGAACACATTTTTATTTAGAAATGATCATTTTATTAAAAATAAAGTTTAATGTAAAAACCTGTTTCATTTCATAACAGGTACAATTTTATAAATCTATTCATTACATTAAAGATAAAGTTTTTGTAATGATGTTTCCTATGACAAAATTTGTTTACCTTCATAACATTAAAATATAAATTTAATGTGAAATGTGTTTTTCCTAATATGAACAAATTCTTATGTACATTTTATACATTAGAATATACTTTTTAATGTAAAACTTGTTTTCTAAATACAAACAAATTCTTTAACAAAATTGACAAATTTATGCACAAATTTTGCTTCTAACATAAATGATATATTACTTACAAACATGTTTTCTAACATGAGTGATATATTTATTTACTAACATGTCTCCTAGCATAAGTGATATACTTATTTACAAACATGTTTTTCATATAATACAATGACAAATAAAAGGATATTTTATTTGTATAAAATCTTCTATGTTTAACTATTGACAAATAAAAGGGTATTTTGTTCGTTAACAGTTTTCTATGTTTTCTAATATCATATTTGCTAACAAAACGGTGTTTTTATATTAATGTCACATTTGCTAATCATAATGAAATAAAGTGATAACTTCATTTCAACAAAAATGTTTTAACCATTTGATTTCAACAAAAATGGTTCATGTTACACTAAAATGTAATTCTTATTATTTATTCTTTTTAATGATTCATGTTGCGATAAAAGTGAAATTCTTTATTTCTTCCTAACATGATTCATTGAATGGTCATTTTATTTCTTCCACACAATTCAGTCCAACAGTACATCGTAATCACAATCAAACAATTCAATTATTCATCGCACCAATCAACACTGAAATAAATATATACACATCAACATGAATTTTATAAAATATGAATATAAATTTTGCTGCGAAATAAATAAATAATTTTATTTTTAAATAGAATTCTCACCAACAGTCCAGATCTGTACAGTTCAGATTCGAATTATCCCCAACTTCAGAATTGCTCAGTTTAAGTTCTAGTCTATTTCATGTCGTAGTGCTCGGAAATACGATTCCAACGCAACGAGAATCATTCAGTTTCGTTACTGTACGAAGAAGATATGTTGGTTTAAAGTTTGAATTCATTTATAGGTAATTAACTAAAATAATTATATTCTTTTAACCTTTCTTCCACATCTGTTCCAAGCCGTAACACTCAAACCCATACCTCCAGTCCTAGGGCACTCCGCCGCTGCTACCAGACGCCGTCGAACTTCAATCGGGCAACACCACATCATCCGCCGTTGCAAGCTCCTCCAGCGCCTGCCTCGAGGATGAGCTCGGCCCCCTCCATCCCCACGAAATCAGCTCCAAACCGATGGTCTTCACGCCCCCAAAATGAACTCTACGCCTCGTTAAACTTCATCATCTCCGTACGAAATGGAAGAGGGGAAAAGGCTCTTTGATTTGGTGTATGGATTGGGTTTTAATTCGAAGTGGATTGGAAGAAATTAAGGAATCAAATTCGAATGATTTTGGCCATGGAATTCATACATACGGCGGCTGGAAACTTCGTTCTAGGGTTCCGTATAGTACAGCGTATTTATACGCGTATTTTCCCAATTATTTTAATTATTTAATTCTATTAAATTCGTGTATCGTCCGGAGCTCCAAATTAAATCCAACGAAAAATGTTCCTAGGCAAATACCCCCATTCCGGACGCAATGGAACATGTTTCGTAACCCAATTCGGCTGTTACAATATGTTTTTCTTTAAATTTAATTATTAAATTCAAACGTATATTTTAAATTACCGGGGCCACATACGGACTCTAAAAATTACAGAAAAATTATTTCTAGTTATGTTTTGACGATACGGTTCTAACGAGACTAATTTCGTCGAATTCTGAGACCGTTTGAAAAATGGTCATTTTCAGGTCGATTAAATTTGACTGAAACAGTCAAATCACATTTTCTTTTGCCCCGCTCACATATTAATTCGAAAAAAATCTGGAAAAATAAACTTAGCAATAAAATGACATTTCGGTTCCAACAAAAGTGGTTTCGTCGAAAACCGAGGTCGTTTGTAAAATGGCTATTTTTAAGGCCAATATATTATATTAATATATATATATATTCTACAGCGACTTTTCTAAATTTTAAACTGGACATAACTTTTGATTTTTAAAACGAAATTTCAGTTTTTCAGATTCGTTAGAAAGATATGATTAAACAAATTTAAATATTTCTTGTTTCGTTCAATTCTGATTTATTTTGAATCCTGTACAGTCAGTCAAAGTTCAAATTCAAATTTTCAAACTGCAGCGCTGTTTTAAACTCCTTTTATAATTAAATTAAATTTATTCGTTTTAAAATAAATTTTTAGTCGTTCTTATTTAAAATAAATTATTTTAAATATTAAAATCCATTAAATTTTCTAAAATAAAATTTTTAAATTGGCCCCAAAATTCCGGGTCGTTACACCACCTTCAATCAAAATCTCACAACGAGATACACCAAAAAATGAATATTTACCAAATGGGTTCCAGCAAAGCCACCCCCATCAAACAATTGTTAACGAGCTCAGACTACGTCCCCGCCCGCCAACAAAATGTTGCAAATATCCAAAAAAAAAGGCAGATTCCAAAGTAATCTCAATACCACCAAGACCAAAAAAATTATTCTCTCAATTAAAACCAACCTCGATTTCAGGGCAACGAGATACACCCAGTCAATTTGAAAGGACTACGACCACACCTCAATTACAAACACAACCCACCGCCTGCAAAAGATGCATCTACCACCTGAGCTGCACCGTGCATCAACCAACGGTCTAAAAAATGATTGCAATACCACAAAATCTCCATCGTCTTTGTGGATTTCAAAACTCGACATCCATCTTCCGTTTGACATGATGTCTTCATCTCCGAGATCCCTCGAGCATCATCAACATCTAGACCCTTGTCGGCACCATGATCCTCCACCTTAGGACCATAAGCGGTGACCATATTAACCTCTCCACCTTGTTGTGGACTAGTTTCTTCAACCGTCACCTGCCTTCTTCTTTGTCTTCTTCCATCTTCCCTCATCCATATCAGAGGGCTTCTTCACAATAAACTCCATATCACGTCAAAGTTCCCAGATTGGAATGCTCTTCACTCTCGACATAATATCCTCCACTAAAGTCTCATTTTCTCTAAAATAGTAATAGCATAATCACCACTGAATCTACCAACCTTCGTAGAAATAATTGATGCACAATTTAAAACAAATCGCCTCGCTCTAATACCAATCTGTTATGATTTTTGTGCATAAGCGGAAGCGCAATAAATAGGATCTAGATTTGCCAATTGAACACCAATCTAATCTGATAGCAATTATTCTATTACATCAACAAAATAGTGAATAACTATAGCAGAGAAACAAAGAGACACAATATTTATACTGGTTCCACTATCCTCGAGATAGTGTATGTCCAGTCCAACAGAGAGAGATTTTAATCCATATGAGAGAATTACAAGAGATTACAAAATAAGAGTTTACATATCCAAACCTCAATCAGGTTTAACAAGAAGAGACACCATTGGGGATCACTGGCTCCAGACTAGGATGGGTTTACACTAAAGTCTGCCCCTCAATATATAGCTAGTGCAAATCTATGTGAGTCATTAATTAAATTACCAACATATGGTAATAATATAATAGAGGCCAATTACCACAACAACAAATGTGCAAACATAGGAGGTAAATCAATCCGTTTCTTTAGCATAGATGGAAGAAATTAATCCCTTCATTTATTTCTCTACCACCTCATCAAATGCAATCAATGCATTCACATTATAAAAATATTTACTTTCCATTCTTTGCAAATTTGTTCCAATCAATTTGTGATTTTGTATCACCAAATTTACCAGTACTTACATTCATCAAGCTTATAATCTTGATGATCCCTTCTAACATTCCATATTCCTATATTTTGTAACATTGATCAAACTTCTGTTCTTCTGCTATCAATTTCTACAGCCTGTTAACTAGGCCTGAATTCAAGGGAAATGAGGAATCAGGGGAATTTCTTTTTCTTTTTAGCTTTGCTAGTAGAAGGGGTGTTTAGAGAGTCATTCATGGCATGAGAAACATCAGCAATCTCTCCAGCATTTATACATACATCAGGAGGGATAAGATTAGCATAAGCATAAACTTTAATTGCCTGGCCAGAAGCAGGAGGGGGGAAGGTTTGTTAGCCAAGGAGATCTGACAAGAAGAAATGCAGATTGGTACATTATTGTGCATGTGCACATGATCAACATTGACATGTACATTCAAAACTGCATTGTTGTTAATGGAATGAACAGCCTCCAAACATGGACTATTGTTTCCTTCCAAGTTTGCTATCAGGTCATGTGGCATTACAGTGTTATCCTAGTTTACCTCTAGAATGCTATTGATAAGGGACTGATCAATAAAACCTTGATCATTCAGATCATCAGAAGAAACCAAGGGTCTAGCAGTTTGACAAACATTTCCATTAAGTTTGTTACTAACGTCCTTTTCCAATGTCTCTATCATAACATCCACTACATTAGTACTATCATAATGGATCTCGGAATAATCGTCACCGTTACCCACAGCTAACTAGGGAGGTAAGATGCATCCAACGTCAACAAATTTTGCACTGTTCTGCAGATCATTGTCCTCCATTGCCTCATTAGTTTTTTCTTGAGAGTTTCCATCATTTCCTAGGTTTTTTAGTACCATAGAGATACACATCTAAGGGAGAGGAAGATTCATGTAAGCCACTTGAACAAGGGAATCATTCTTAGTAGTAACCTGAAGAACTTCAGAGAAATTTCTAGCTTCCATGGTCATGTTTCCTGTGCCATCCTTTTCCAAGCCTAACCCATTATCTGCAACAAGGTTAACAATGTAGGAGGGAATTTCTCCCTCCTCTAAGTCTTGCTGATTCTTCTCATTAGTGATCTCCAAGTAACTCTTAATATTGTGAGAAATTTATTAAGCTTTATTGTTAAAAATCCATGCAAACTCTAAGTAACGCCTCAAAAGTGTTATTGTGTGAATTAATGATGTGTTTTGAAAAGTTAACAATAAATGTCATTAGACCTTTTTGGAAACTTAATTTCTATATAATTCAATCTTAGGTATTAATTAAGATTCTATTTTATAAATGGAATGAACAATTTTTTTACTAGCTATTAAAATGTTCCATAGACCGTTTTGAAAATGTGAAAGGCTGACATTTAAATTAGTTAATTAGGTTAAGTGCTTAAAAAGTAAATTATTCCTACTCTAATTCTAAACATTTATTTAACATATGAAAAGAAACATTTGAATCCTTATTGTAACATTTTAGAATATATTCTAAATGAAGGATGTTTAATCAAAGAAAGACATGTATTGACATTGAATACAGTGAGTATTAAGTCTTCATAGAAATTTAACATCTCATGTATTAATAAGATATTAAATACCTGTTTTCGAGTTTGTCCAAGTTTCAAGAATAATAAGAATATAACCATGTTAAAAAGAACATAATGTATGTAATCACTGACAAAATTTTCACCTTATAAAAAGAGATAACTCTAGAATAATAATGGTAGCTAATTAGGTAAGTTAGGATTAGGTTCTAGGACTAAGTATGCATAAACTGCACAACCTAATCTTAAAATTTTTAGCGTAAGTCCCAAAAGTTTCTATTTGAAAAGATGGTGAGGAATAGTATTTCCAGAATCAAGGGTTGGTTGTGAATTGGATTTCCCTAAATAGTTTAGTCTAGGTATTAGTATGTTTATACTCGTATCTAGCGATTAGTGTATATATAAATAAGTATAACATAACTTACCATAATTCATGATTTCCGAGATATATTTATGGATAGTAATTAAATATTTAGTGGGCAATAAATTTGTAACTAATAAGATCAAAAGAGGATTTTGGGGAATGATTTATAAAAATAAATTAATTTAGAAAAATAAATTTATTTTTAGAAAATGGACATATTTTCAAGCTTAAAGGAGCTTGAAAAAGTTAAGTATGCATTCATGGAATGCTCCAGTTTTGAGAATGGGATGGACCATAATTATATGGAAAAACAAAGGTGGAAAATTTATAGGGATGGATTGACATTTTAAGGAATTAGAATAAAAATATTTAGACATCAGCACCATCTAAACCATGTAATTGTAGGATAAAAATTCCAAAAGAATATATTAGATTTTGATCACTAATGATCACCCGTATAGATTGGATAAGGGTATAAAGATGTATAAGTAATAAATCTTTGTTTATGCATGCGAGGTTGGATTTGAAACCCTTACTAAATTATAAGATAAATCAATAAGAGAGGATTTCATGGGTATACTTAGCTTAGTGATCTACCATCTATGGGATATGGAAGTTAATAAAGAAAGTAGATTTGTAGCATATTAGAAGGAAGTGTGGGATTTTCTGATTTTTGGAATATTTTGAAGAAGAAGTTTAGCTTTAGAGAACGCCATCTTCAAGAATATGAACTTGTAGTGAGAGAGTAAGGAATCAGCTTAAACATTAGATTAATATTAGCCAGTTTAGTTTGTGTATGACCGTGTTTTGGTTTGCTTAAGGGTATTTGTTTAACTTTTATAAATTATCCCTTTTGTCGTTTTTCAGAAAAAAATGGTTGAAATTATAAGGGATATACATAAAACGCAAAGGGTGTGATGTATAATTTTTGTGTTTGCACGTAGATTATGCTATCCATTCACAATAATATAGTACTCATTCCTTGTAATTTTAAATACGTCAATATTATTATTTGGGCAAATTTATGGAAATTATAACAAAGGACCCTTTTATTAGAATTTAAGTTCTGGCTAATTTGAGCCTAAGAAAAATATTCTAGTTCTTAGTATAGACCAGAACAATAACTAGTTAGATTTAGAAAATTTTGGTTTATGAAAATTTTAAATTATTGAGTTTCGTCTCATTCGAAAACAGAAGGACAAACTGAATACAGAACTTTGGGAATAGGAGGAAGAGTTGCATCTTGGATCTCTTTGACAATAGGAGTAATATTTATCTTTTTAGAAGTAGCGTAATTACCTTTTTGGTAATTAGTGGGCGCTCTTGAAGAATTTCAAGGAGGCCATTTAAAACATCAAAGGGACATTGCGGAATAACCGTTGACAAATTAATTCTTGAACCAAATTTGTGATGATATGTTGCAAAAAGTCTAATTTGATTAGGCACCTTGTAAAGGATAGAGATTCAGTATTGTATTTTGGGCTTTCCCAAAGTTAGGGAGATATATGGTTTTACTGATTATAGGAGCTCATAACAGTTTTATGTTTAATAAGATACTTTCACAATACAACAAATTTTGTTAGGGCTTAATCAAGAAACAGGAACAAAGAGGGAACCTTGGGAGTCTTGTACCACCATGGATATTTTGGAGCATGGGGTTTCGAGACTCCGCATTAATTAGTGATATTGGTTCGAGTACATTAGGGTGAGAATTTGAAGTAAGGCATGAAATTTTAAATTTTGCTCCCATTGTCAAAAATTTAGGATTCTATGGTTGCTAGATTGGATGGTAGGAGATGGTTGCAATATAAATGCACTATGCACGCAAATAGAAATTATGTGCTTGTAAGGAAGTTGTGCATACAAACAACATCACATGTTACACCTACACGTTAAGATTGATCTCACTCTAACAAGTATGCAGTGCATAATCACTATGAGCTATGGATGTTTCTAAAATAACATAGGTGTATAACATGTTTGTTAGAGCGAGTTGTGTTTTTGCTCCCTTGGAAAGATTTGACGAAATCTCTTTAGAGTGAGAGAATCTAACACCCCATAAAATATACCCTAAATAAACATAGATAATTAAATTAGATATAAACTATAATAAATTGATAAAATATTAATGGGATGAAAATAAGAATTTTGAATAAGTTGGAATTGGTCCACGAAAGTATTATAATTGAATTCATAGCGAGATTTTGATCTATTTACATATTTTATTTGCTTAAAAAGATGTCCGTATGTGAATGATATTAATAAAACAAGTTATATACGAATATTAAGGCACAAGGTTTGAATTTCAAATAATAAATATATAAATTTGGAATATATTAATTTAGTATTAGCATGAAAAGTATATTCCAACTGAATTTGTACTTGTGTGTATATACTTATATATAATGGGGGACAAGGATAAACAAACAAAGGAAAGAAATCAATGTAATAAATAAACATTTAATAAATTAGGCCACTAACCAGGAGAATTAAATCTACCGGACAAATTATACTCTAAGGGCTGGATCACTCTTAGTAAAGGGATCAACCTCTTGGTCTTTTCAGGGTGTTAAATGCTTGTTTGTAAGGTTTTTTTTATATATATTGCACACACGGATTGTTTGAATTTAATTTAATAGATCCTACGGCCTTTATTAACACTTGCACCTATTTATATCACCCTTCTAGACTCTCCCAAACCCTATTCCTCATTTAATTTTTATGCCTCCACTTCGTTTCTCCATTTCTTAATTTCAGACCTTAGGTTAGATTCTTCTCTAAATCCTATCTATTTAGATCTAAACTTCAATCGCCCTAGATCTAAATTTTTATATATAGACTCCGGAATTTAGTTATATATATTCGAGATTCTAAACATTGATTCTCTTATATATATTTTAGGAGAAGTTGGAGTTCGTTTCATCGAAGGCTAATAATCCATATTTTTATGATATTCTATACCAGTTTTCATTAATCACTTCTACAAATCTCTTTGAGCGGAAATGACATCAGTTTGTTATTTTCTGTATTTTGTAGTGACTGTAAGCACGTCCTCCCTCAGACTTACATATATGTCATAAGTGACTGTTAGGATGTCCGCCTCATATGTTTAATTGTGTGTGTTTTGTTTGTATAGACATATCGTGAAGAACTTATACTTCTAAATATTGGAGATAGTTATTCCTTAGAATTTGTGTGATTTTAATTCACCGGAACTTTATACTCTGACCTCTCTGCTCTTAACGTATAAACGAGATAGTAGGTGGGAATGCTTGGATCAGTGATAACTTGGAGATGTAGCCTGGCGATGGAGGATCCATAGTTATTAATCGTCATTTATGGTAGGATTATTATTTTGGGATAATTATTATTGGTGTACCCTTTTATGATTTATTGAGACTCACTGTAACCAACATTTATTATAGTTTTAATTAAAGGTACATCTATTTTAGATTATAATATTTTTATCCCTTCTGTTGTGTGAGATTCCGATTTTGTTTAGTTTGCTCTGTTATATCTGTTATGCCATTTCCTTATAGGAACCAATGATCCATTCAGAACGACTCTAAGTTTTGATCGGCTTTTTCTTGGTTGAAAATTAGGCCCATTCTGGGCGTGTTGTTACAGCTTGTATCTGAGCTTTGCTTACAAAGACAGTGCATTGTACATTCCCCGGTTCAATAGGCAAATACAAGTTCTTTCCCTTTGAATTCTAAGCATTCTCCATTAAGAGATTTATTTCAAAATGGAGCATACCCGACCACCTTGATCATGATCCTTATTGTGTAAAGTAGATCATTGCTTACTTTGATTCGCGCTTAACTAGGATTGTTCTATAACACCGGAGGATGGTTTCTGATGGTGAATCGGTTGTTGCCATCTCTTCTTGTTTTGTTAAAAGACTTTAACTTGCCCTCTTGGAGTTACACTCTATTCCGGGATGGATTTCTTGACAAACGCAGGCGATCATCCTAAGAAGCACCCATCTTCGACTAATTGTTTCATAAGTTGATGTATATTTGCGTTCAAGATGTGTCATTGCTTCTAGATCGCTCTCGGATCTCACAGCTTGCCATCAGCACGTATGTATTAAAGGAAAGATGCCTCCATCTCTGTTTGCTTTGCACAATCCTTTATGTGGACTACGATTATCCATTTTGTGCTTGGAAAGATTCAGCCGTTCCCTAGATAATGAACGGTGGTTTTTTGTCCATTGACTTGAGTTTGATTAGAGCATTGTGAATTCCTGATCAAGCTTGACTAGAGTTTCTCATTTTTCCTTTTGCAATGTAACATGCGTCTCATGGACTTTGTCATGATTTTTGATTAACGTAGAATTACCCTATAACGACCTGAGGATTTTGATGCCCAAATTTCGACAATAATACATAAAATTCGTATTACTTGCAAAAACCCAAGTATCAGAAACACCAGATAATTAATAGAAAGAAATTAGAGGGTAAGAGAAGAAAGAAAGATATATTAGAGTAGAAGAAGAGGAAGAAGAACCAACACAACACAGAGTCTCACATCGCGGCGGAATAAAATATAATACAGAAATAAATCTTTACTAAGAGCTTGAAATGCAACTTACAATCATCAGAGTAATTAACACAACTAGACAATTGTAATAATCCATCCTCATATACAATATACAAAGGAATAACTAATACGTCTGAGCTCCTCTAGCTTATCTTCTTAAATCCGTAGCACCATACCTGAACCTGCATAACTCAGTCTAACCCGAGCATTTACAAACGCCAGATCAGTCTGGTGAACCAGAGTGAGAAACCCACTAAGTTTATAACAACATACAACTTGATTTTAAAGTTAACAAAACTTTTCTGAAAGTAAAGGATAATCGTAAGACCAATCCACACATAAACACGGATGGTTTTTACCTTATGATAACCCAAAACGTTTTGGAATCATTTATATCTTCTAATATTATAATGGTGTCTAAATACAAATAAATAGCAATCTAGAGCAACACTTTAACCTCACGCTCCACGTATATAGTATACAATCAAAACTGCGGGCACTTATTGGATATTAGATTCCAACTATGACAAGATATGGAACCACCTTCCGATAGTGTATCTCTAGAGGGGAATACACTGGGTTCAATAAGAACATCTAGCAACCCGGCCACACATGATCGACCACTCATTTCGCTTGAGTGTATCGAATGTATATCACATACGGTTGGGATCAACAACCGTTTTCCTGAAAAAGGACAACATCGAAATAGATTAAAGAAGGAAATGGATTTTCTCTAGATAGGTGATTATACACCCTACTTGGGAGCGACCAACTTAGCCATGCTACCTGCCCGATTTTTGTCATTTCTCGGTTGTGAGGCTTGAGGATTGAATTACCAGTTCAAGGTAGCACACCACCATCCACTTTGAATTCCACATCATCATATCTGCCAAATTACTAATTGACACCCACAAACGTACCTTGGGTGTTAGATATCACCAACAGAAGTACTTTGTAAAAATCAATGTACGTGACTCTTTAAGAAATACTCTGTCAGACGTTTGTCCATACAAGTCATCCAGGAACAGGATGAACCGATGGTACCCTCCTATCACATCCTAGGAATCTACCTATGGATTGGTTGCGAGTAGTCCTTGCAATTCGTAGATTTCAACTAGGATATAGTCACAGTATACATCCAGGAGCTACCCGGAGATTATAAGTAATTCTACAGTTTTTTGAATATCCATGGTCTTCAATTTCTTCATCTTGGTCAACATTCGACATCTTCAATGTTTACGTATTTGCTAGTCGGAATGGTTTTTGAATATAAATTTAATCCCGGTCCTTCCTTACCAACCATCGTATTGGCCAGATTTGATAGACGGTTATTTAACTATTAAATAACAGCCATTCAATCATGAAAATAACAATGGTTTAGTATTCGACGTCATTTGGCCCTTTTTATTATAAATAACTAACGAACAGTTAATTTAAAACCTTCCATATTTTTAAACAGGGTATTCAATTTACATTTCAATATATTAACCTTCTCAAAATCATTTCAATCCAATATTTGGAAAATATTTAATAACCATAACCAGTTTCTATTTTACTATTATTTCAAAACATAAGTTACAACACCATTCATGCATTCCTATATTCAACATTAATTAGTCCCTGACCGTAAATTGTTAAGAAAATAATTCCTTAAGTATCAACCCCAAAGACCAAAATCAACATCAAATTAACACTTAGAAAATCACTCACCTCAACTAATCTCCAATTAGGTTCGAATTATTATCTTAACTTGTCATCAACTCATTATATTCCACTTCTAATTTATTTGACCATTTTCCACTTTGAAAATCTCGTTACAATTTCATTGTTAAGTAGCGTTAATTCAAAACTTAATGTTTAGCCTCACGGCCCCTTTTTATAAACCTTGTTTATAAACTCTGATTTAATATAAAACTCTTTTTCCCGCTTTCCTTTACTTAATATAAATATTAAGTAAACATTATATTTAAGCTATCACATTTTGCTTAAATTCTCTTTTATAACTTCGTTATAAAAACTCGGTTTTAAATATAAATCGTTCGCCATTTCCCTTTGAAATTCAACCAGATTCCATTACCCACTTTAATTACTTAATTAAATGAACCCCATTTAAACATCAACCTCTTAAATTATTATTAATTAAAATAATAATTTACTTCCCCATTAATTAACATAGACATAGTTATTTCCTTTATTAACTAAATAAATAGTAAATCTCTTTTTAAAGTCTTATAAAATTAAAACAAATATTCATTAATTTATTTCATTAGATTAATTCAAAACAAATTAATCAAATAAACAATTCCAATTAAATTAGTTGACTTCGCCAACTTAACCATGATTATCTCGTTAATTGACTCCAATTAGCCCTTCTTTTAAATTAACTAATAATATAATTAATTTAAATAGTTCTATTTAATTGTCTCCTGAAAATAATTAATCTAACTCTTAACCATTGCGTTAAATTATGCTCATCTACTTATAACATAAGAGTTTACTTCACAAAATCATTTAACAATTTCTAAAAACTTAAATAATAAATAATACATATTAATTTCCTTTTTATTAAAAACTTTATTCAAATATAACGATTTCAAATCCAAGCTTGAGCAAAGGTGATAATGTGGCAACCTTGAGCAATATGAAGAAATCGAAGCTTGTTGTGTCTGAATTATTTGAAGTCGAGATGGTGGGTAATGATGGGAGTGACTCGACGAGGTCAAAGTCAGATTCAATGAGTTTAGATCCTTGTGTTTTGTATTGTTATGGTATTGGAAGTGATGATTGTTCTAACGCTAGCAAAGATGTGAGTAATAGAAAAGGTAAGGAGGTGATGACGGGGGTTGATGCGATAGACATGGAAGGTTATAATGTGGGCTCTTCGAGCTGCATGCGGCCTTTCGATATTGAGAAGAAGAATGACCGGGGTGTGGCTGAGGAAGTGGTCTTATCGAACAGATTTGGAGTACTGTCGGATTTTGTGGATGATGGGTTTGCTGTGGATAAGGGGATGGAGTTGATGCAGTCGGTTTTGAAGTTAAATAAGGGGTATAGAGTTGGAAAAGTCAAAATAGCAAAGAGGGTTAAGTCGGTGACAGGGAATGTGGTGAGCGTGGATCGAAATGATATAGATTGTGTATGGTTAGATGAGGTGGGGAACCTGGCAAGTAGTTTTGATCACACTACATGTGACAGGCTTGATTTGGATGAAAGTTTGAGTTGTCAGTTAAGGAAGGCAGATCAGTGTAATATGTTTAGTGTGTGTGTTGGAGGAAACAGGAGGAACAGTATGGGTTTATTTGATTGTACCAGTTCGAATGGTTGGACGGTGAGGTTGGCTACGTCAGGGTGTATGTTATGTTTGCATGAGTCTCTGGTTAGAGTTATCTCTTTAGTTTGGTGCCCGAATTTCTGCGAACTACAATTGGGTGGTACTTTGCCTTATATGGGGGGAGGGGCTGAAGTTCGGTCCAGTACATCAAGTTTGGTTGGTTTGACTGAAATCAGTGGAGGGTCAACTCAAGTTGGTGATCTTTCTACTTCATCTTCATCTAGCAAGGGGAGGAGGAGGAGAGTAGAGCGCAGTTCTGGATTGGTTAGACGAAGTGCAAGGTTAAGGCACAGATCTGAATCATCTCATGGTAGGTCCTCGAGCTCGATTGCTAGTAGTAGTAATTCGAGTTTGGGCTCAGGTATGGTTACTGTTTATGGTAGTGACTATTCTCCATTTGCATCAGGTAGTCTTTCGACCAGTCAGTTGTTTCAGCTTGCTAATGACACAGCTTTTGTCTTTTCTGATATTGAGTTAGATGCTGATACTATTAGGTGTAGGGAATTAGAGAGAGTTTCCTCTTTAGGTAGATGAGGATTGTTAGTTGGAATATTAGAGGTCTGAGTGAGCCTAAAAAATGTGCTAAAGTTAGGTCCTTTTTTAAAGGTTTTCAACTTGATATTGTAATGCTTCAGGAAACTAAAATTGATAACCTGATTATAGTTTTTTTTAGTAGAATAGGGGGGTCTCTATTTAGAAACTGGTCTTATATTCCGGCCATAGGTAGTGCGGGCGGTCTAATGATTGGTTGGAAAGATAACCAATTTAGACTTGTTCAAGAGGTACCTATGTTGCATTCCTTGCATATTATATTAGCTTCGACGGTAGATAACTCGCTTTTGGGCATTTCGAATGTGTATGGCCCACACACAAAAATTGAGAGGAGAAGATTGTGGTCAGAATGTACGGACTTTAGAAACAACATTTTCAATCAATGGGTAGTTGGGGGTGATTTCAGTTTTACTAGATTTTTTGGGGAGAGATCTCCTAGGGAAGGGGATTTCTCTGATATGGAGGAATTTAATGATTTCATTTTAGATAATAATCTGATAGAGATTCCAATCAATAACAGATTGTTCACCTGGTCTAATGTTAGAGATAGCCCTTCATCTGCTCTTTTAGATAGATTTTTTATTAATTCTGAGTTGGAGGATAGATTTTCCATATGTAGAGTAAAGGGCTTGCCATTTTTATTATCTGATCACTGCCCTATTATTCTTTCGTGTGACTCGAATTTATTTATAAGTAGCAATTTTAAATTTGAAAAGATGTGGTTATTGGATAGTAGTTTCAGTAACTTGGTTACTGTTAAATGGAATTCTTTATTTTACTTTAATATTTTGTATAAAAATAATTCAACAAAGATTTTTGTAGCCAAGCTTGGAAAGTTAAGATTTTTTCTTAAACGTTGGAACAAGTTCATTTTTGGTAATGTTAGGATTAGAAAAGATAAGATTTTATGTGAATGTTAGACTTAGATAAAGTTAGTGAAATTAGAATTCTTAATATGAATGAGAGGGACAGACTTAGCAACCTTAGAAATGATCTTAAATCGATATTAGAAAAAGAGGAGATCATGTGGAGACAAAGATCTTGAGTTCAATGGATCAAGGAAGGCGATAATAATACGAAATTTTTCCATAGTATAGCTAATAAGAGAAGGCGCGATAATTTAATCCATTCTATTTTTATTAATGAAGTAGAGGTGTATGTTAAGAAGGATTTAAATGAAGCCTTTACTAGTTATTATAAACAGATTTTAGGAACCAGGATTAATAGAAGAATTAATGTTAGATGGAAGGATATTTATCCGTCGGACTCTAGGATTGAATTAGCTGACCTAGATAGACCTTTCACTGAAAGAGAGATTTGGAAGGCAATCTGTGATATGCCTAGTGATAAAGCTCCAGGACCTGATGGTTTTTCTGTTCTTTTTTACAAACAATTTTGGGAGGTTTTAAAGATGGACATTATTAATCTTTTTAATGACTTTTATAGTGGGGATCTACGGTTAGGTAGCTTTAATTTTGCTAATGTTATTCTTATACATAAGAAAGTAGGTGCGAACTCACTTAAGGATTTCAGGCCTATTTCTTTAATTAATGTATCGGTAAAGATTATCTCAAAAGTCCTTGCTAACAGACTTAGTTCTAGGATGAATGACCTAATAGATATTTCACAAACATCATTTATCAAGGGTAGAAATATAGTAGATGGAGTAGCTGCAGTACAGGAATACATTAATGTTTGCGTTCAAAATAATTTTTCATGTGCCATTCTGAAGTTAGATTTCGAGAAGGCATTTGATTCCGTTGATTGAGATTTTATCTGTGAACTATGTCTCGCTAGGGGATTTAGTGTTAGATGGACCAATTGGATCATGCTATTGCTTAGGTCTGGTTGTTCCAGTATTGTTGTTAATGGAGTAATTGGTAAGAAGATTCAGTCTAAGAGAGGACTAAGACAAGGTGACCCTCTTTCACCTTTTTTTTTTAATCTAGCGGTGGATGTTTTCTCTAGAATCATCAAGAGGGATGGGAGTTTAGGGGTCTTAGGTAAGGTTGGCAATGGGGAGTTTCATAATGAACTTTCTATACTCCAATTTGCAGATGATACATTATTATTTTCTTCTCACCTACCTAAGCATGTTATTGCCCTTAAATTTATACTATATTTCTTTGGGATGTTGTCCGGTCTTCGTATCAATTTCGACAAGAGTGCTGTCATGGTACTCAATGATAGTGGTAACATTGAGTCTTTAGTGGCTAACACATTAAACTGTTCAATCATGAAATTTCCTTTTGACTATTTAGGTTTTAAGATTAGACCTTCGAAATTGAAGAAGGACGATTGGTTAGTTATCATAGATAAGATCAATAATAGATTATCAAGTTGGAATAATAGATTTCTCTCTAGAGCAGGTAGATTAGTTTTAGTTAATTCGGTTCTATCAGCCATTCCCACTTATTGGATGACTGTTCATAGATTTCCTCAATGGGTTATTGAGAAAATTTATAGAATTCGAAGAAAGTTTCTTTGGAATGGTAATTCTAATTGTAGTAATTATAAATGTCCAGTTAATTGGGAAGTGTGTTGCAAGTCTAAGGAAGAAGGGGGTTTAGGGATTATTAATCTTTTTAATTTTAATTCTTCATTATTAGCTAAATGGTTATGGAAATTTAGATGTCCTGATATAGTTGCTACTTGGAAAAATATAGTTTCTAAGTATTATTATTCTGGGGGTGAGTTTTTTGTTGGGTCGGGATTCAGTTGGTTCAATAGATTATCTTATTTTTGGAAGTCAGTATTGTATTGTTTTGATTTTTTCAAATTAGGGTGTAAGGTGACAGTACATTCTGGTAATGCTACCTTCTTTTGGCATGATGCTTGGATTTCTAGTGTACCACTCAAAATTGAATTTACTGAACTGTTTAATATTTGTGATTTTAAGAATGCCTTAATTGCTGATGTTTATAGAAGGAACCTAGATCCCCCGTGGGAGTTTTCATTCTTTAATATTTTAGAGGGGGGATTGTTAAGACAATTAGCCTTATTAAAAACTAAATTAACCTTATATCACTTGGATGAGTATAGAGATACAATTAGTTGGGGATTGGATAAGAGTTCAGTTTATTCTGTTAATTCAATGTATAAACTTATTAATTTTTCTGGTATTTCTTTACACCCATTTAAGTTTATATGGAAATCAAATTCTCCTCCTAAAGCTAAGTTTTTTATGTGGCTGATTGTTCATAAGAAGCTTAATACAGTGGAGCATTTAAAGAAGAAGAATATTTTGTTAGATGTTAAATGTTGTTTCTGTAGTCATATGGAGGAAGATGTGGATCATTTATTTTTTTCTTGTTATTATACTAATTATATTTTAAACATGGTTTTAAGGATTTTTGATATGGTTAGTTTGAATACATTCAGTAATTGTGACAAATATTGGAATCAGCGTAGATTTGTTTATAAATCAAAGCATAGGTATGTATTGGATTCTTTAGTTACTATCATCAGTTGGTTTATTTGGCTGGAAAGAAACCAGAGATTTTTTCATTCTAACTTAGTGTCCCCTGATAAATTAATCATTAAGATAGTTTATTTCTGTCTAGATTGGATGTCTACCTCTTGTAACAAGTATTTTAGGGAAGCGAGATTAGGTAATTTTTTGCAAAAGGCTAGGTTAAATGTGGGTTTATTTATGAGATTTATTAGCTATTTTAGAGGCAATAGCCTTCGTATTTGTGTTTAAAATCTCAAGTTTTTTGATGATAGTTCGTCTCTTTTTAAGTATCTTATTTTTCTCATATTACATATATGTATGGATATATATTTTATTTGGTATATATATATATATATAAGAATACAAATATATTCATGCATATATGTGATGGTTACTAATAGTGGTTGTTAAGTAATTCCCAGGTTTTCAGGTGACGGGTTAAAGTTGGAGAATCATTTGGATTGAAGATTGGATTGGTGCTTGGCTTCACTGCGGGAGTTCTTTTTGTTATCCTTTTTTTAGAGAGTTTTTTTGGTTTTTACTTCTTCATTATAGTGTTTAGGGGGTATGGTTTATAGTATTGGAGTAGATATACTCCTTTATCGGGTTGTGGCTTTGCCGGAACTCGATATTGGAGTAGATGGGCGGTGGTTTATCCGGAGCTCATCTATCTACAATCCTTTACTTTTATAGAGTTGTTGTTATTGTTTGAGTATTCGTTTGTTGGTTACCCCTATTGTGTTGTTCTTGGACTCTGTATTATTGTTATTTTAGTATATATGTGTGCTCTCTTCTTTTCAGAAGATCACACATTTTGTTTTCAAAAAAATATATAACGATTTCAAATCCATCTTCAGTTATAAAATAAATTTTATAACTTCATTACCGTCGATTCACCTAATGGTAAACCAATATTTATAATACGATATATTTTTGGGCCAACTGCTACCAATTACTCAACCAATACTGTTTATCGGTTAAAACAAAACAAACGTTGAATTTAGATTCAACGAACAATAATCAAGTCAATCACCCAATCATATCAGTTAAATAGTTCATATAATTGTAATATGAAAACAAACAATAAATTTGAGGAATCTAGTTGGATCCCTCCATCCTGTTTTCCTTATATCCAAATATGTTATTTCAAACAATATCATTTATTTCAATAAATAAATATAATACTCAACAATGACAACAATCTAAACATCCATCTTTAAATTTAACATGTTTATATTATTATAAACGTGACCAACGAGGTAAGTTACTTCCATCTGTTATAATCGTCTAGAAATAGCGATTGATTGAAATTAAATTAAACAAACGTTTAATTGAATCAGTTCAGTCAACATATAAATATATTCAGCATTCATCACACCATTAGCAATCAAAGCTCCCAAATATTTAAATCCGACTTATATAAAATATAAGTGGGATAAAGCTGAGTGAGATGAACTCACCTTGATTTCCATTGATCGTCAAAACGGTTTGTTTTAATTAAATTAAACAAATGTTAAATTTAACTAAAACCTCTAGTTGCGCCCAACTTTACCCAAATCAGCTCTACAATATTTCACTTGTCGAAATGATTCCACGCTCTTTATTTGATCTGATTCTGTGTACATATGGCACAATTATAAATTTACAAATTTTAGTATCATCCAACTTATATTTTTATATGGTCTTTAATTAAATAAACTTTATTTATGGATCAGTCTGGTTGTAATATTATATGTATAACTCAAACTTAATTCACAATATAAGTATACAATAAGGATTATATTAAAAAGAGTCACGTTCGGTATGCTCACATGGCAAGGAGGATATTATATGCTTATTGTTTCAGTGTGTTATTAAACAAAACAATATATTTACTTGTTGACAAGTAAACTTGTAAAACATGGTTATTTTGGGATGTTCAAACTCGGTCTTTCCGATTTTATACCAAAAGAAGTGCATTGACCCATTATTTACCTAACGTAACTCTTAACTTATTAAAATAGATTATACATACAGTAGATTCCGATTAATATATATACATACACTACAAAAAAAGAGGGTTGTTTTCCAACCCAGAAATCCCTACGCAGCGTAGGGAAAATGTAAAAATATCTGGATGGTGTAGGGACGGCATAGGCATTCCCTATCCATGTAAACGGGCTTAGAAATTACGATCCACATGAAATAAACGGACCCGTTATTTTCTTTAAAGCAACCGCTGTTCTTATTTTTTTCCTATTCCATCGTTTTTCCCCATTCCATCGTTTCAGATTAAAAAAAAACCTAGATCTAACCGCGCAACGCCCCCCTGCCGAACTGCGACTGTAGCTCTTCAGAACAGCGAGCGAATGATGGTCAAACAGCAGATGGCAGTCGAACTCCAAGCTCTCCAGAACAGCGAGCGAACAACGGTCGAACTCCAGATGGCTACAATTGAAATTGCGATTCTCCAAGCAGACAAAGGCTGTCACAACAATAGTTTGGATACAAACAATAGACGCTCGATTTCAATTTTAAGTTGAACTTGAAGCCGCAAGAATTAGGTAAATAATTTGAATCATTGGGTTTTATGTTTTAAAAATGTAATTGTATACGTTTTGCAAACTGCAGCAGCGTCAATGGTTTTGTTTTGTTATCATAAACTATGCGATGTCGTGTTGTCCTTTAGGAAGACTACATTTTATGTTTTAAATACTTGATTGTATATTTGTATATGATGATTTTGCTTGCTGAGCCTGGATTGTTATCATAGTCCTACATTACAAACATATTTTATTATAGCAAAGTAAGTTAAACTGAAAGAACACATGCTAGGTTGCATCGGCCACGCTAAATAGATCAGGAAGCTTGCAAAAGTGAAAGCTCAAGTTATAGAAGTGAAAGGCGTTATGATGGAAAAATATTGAGAAGGTAATCTAAATTGTGTGCTTTTTAATTTCTGATTTGAGCTATTGAGCACTTTGACTAACTCTTGTTGTTTTTTGTCAAGTGTTTGATAGTGATGAAAAAATTGTGCTAGTTGTGGACAAAATAGAGAATCATCACTCGGTCAGCTGCAACTTTCTTTACACGTTATCGAAAAGACAAAAAATTTGAACGACTCAACTTCATTCGGATGCTGCAAAGTTAATCTTAGTGCTTCACCTTTTCAGGTCAGACATAATATATAAGTTGAATAATGTACTAAAAGTACTGACACCTCTCTATGTTTGCAATTATGTACCAAAATGACCATAGTTCTATTCAAATTTAGAGGGCTAATGTTGAGTAAATGTGTCCATTTATCTGTATTGTGCAGTACTGTAAACGCAACTGATTCACAACACTGATTACTTTAGCTGTATTCATAATGCATTTAGTTGTTGAAATACATCTTTATAAATTGGTGCTTGTTAATCTTTAAACTAATGAAATATCCCATTTGAACATTTTAACTATATCAGGATAAATATCAAGTACTGATCAATGTGTAAAGCATGTCATGAGTTTTTATAGTTTTAAAACATGTACAAATTATTACTGTAAAAATATAAATAATTTCTCTTTAATGTTCTTTTTAAGTAATTTTTGATTGAGGTGCTGTAATTTTAACCTCAGTTTCTTTTTAAGATTATTTTTTTTAAATCATATTTACTTGGCGTACGTAACTTGGCGTAGGGATGGCGTAGGCAACTTGGCGTAGGGATGACGTAGGGAAATTGACGTAGGTATGGCATAGGGAAATATTTACGACGAGCTGTTTTCCGACTTCCTTGTTGGCGTAGGGAAATTCGATTACCTCCGCCAAATTGACGTATGAAATTCAGAATTCTTTTGTAGTGATATATATATATATATGTGTGTGTGTGTGTGTGTGTGTGTGTGTGTTATATGTATGTATATATGTATATATACATACGTACTATTACGTAGGCCATGTTAAAAATTATATATCTACCACAGGTCAGCACATTATACTTACATATACATTGATGTTTATAGGTCAGGTCTCCACGATATAAACTTGTTAGGCAAAATGTAACAATTGCTGGGCATGTTATGTGATATTTGTAGTAATAATATAAATGTTACTTACCTTATTAAATATCTTATATTAATTAATACGAGAGTAGGCATACCGCATATAAACTGTCCATCTCCCTTTCACATATAAATTCGAAAGCTGCCGCTATTCATTGAACCTGACATTCCTCAGCTACTTCATCGTATATCATCTAGTGCTGTTATGTTAATGGTTACCATTACCGTTTGACAAATACCGTTATCATACCGTTTTTACTGGTAAGCTAGAATTGCTTACCGTTACTGTTACCGATCGACTGGTATACCGAAGACTGGTATACCGATAATTTGATAACCGTTACACTGGTAATAGTAAATTACCGTTTGTCCACCAAAGTTTATATCTTGGCATATTTTTTGTACACAGTGCATCTTTCTTATAATATATATAGTGTTACTTTATAGAAAACATAAATGAGAAAGAAAATAAGTGCACTTGGAATTATTTCACCTGATTGTTGAACTGAATATAATCGTTTATTTGGTTCTAAATGCATGTAATCAAGCATATTAGATTAGTATACTTATATTTTGAATTAACTGATAAAATTACCGTTACAGGTGGTATTGAAGAAACGTTAACCGTTAAATTTACCATTACCATACCGTTTTAACTGGTATACCGATTTTAACCAAAAGTGGTTACCGGTCGACTGGTAATGGTATGGTAATGGTAAATTTACCGTTACCATAAAAGCCTTAATATCATCAGACCCGATCGAAACATATGGCCTGACCCCGAAGCTCCACCACGCATCACACTTCCCAACCATCTGAGCGGTACTACCTATATGAGCCGACTCCCTCCAATTATTATACCCACTTTCTCTCTGCAGCCCCCTATGTACTGACTTGCTTGCTCTTCTCTCTCTACTAGTGTGTAACCCGTGCGTTGCACACGTTATTTTTTAAAATGTAACATTTGCGCTTTTAATGATGAAAAATAAAAGCTTATAATGCATCGTCCAATGATTTAAGTAAAATAATTGATTTTTAAAACAAAATTTTAATATTATGATGTATAATTGTATGTTATATATCTTACACGTTGGGCTTAAGAAAGAAAATATATTTGCTATTCTTACTTATTTAATCAAATGATTTTTCCAAAATATGTTAAATTTTTTCTTATGTTATCAGTTTACTTAGTTGACTCAAATGCAGATATTAAGAAAAAAACAAAGAGATTAGTAGAAAATTATAATTTATGAAAGATATTGAACTTGGTAACATATGTAATTATAATATTTAAATGACGAACCAAGCTTGTTAACCATGTATGATTACAATGTATATGTTCAATTCAATGTAGCAACGACCGTGGACTGCTATAAGATGACAAATATCATCATAGTATATAAAAAAAAAAATTTCTATGAGCAACTGCTGCAAGTTTTCGTTAGCTATTATTTCAAAACTCTGGGTATGTATATGGTATAAAACAAATGAAAAGTTGCAACCTCAAACAAAAAATAAACAATGTGCATCACTTGGTTTTCAAATAGCCTTGCACTGTGCATCACTTGCTTTTCAAATAGCCTTGGAAAGAAGACTTTACTGTCTCCATCCAAAAATAGAATATGGCATATTCATTAGACATGAGTAAAATATATGGAAGACAACATAAAGTAAGATGTGTGGGTAAATAATGAAAATCTAAAAAGGAAAAAAATGCAAAAATAAAACATCAGAAGGTAGAGCCAAAGAAATCGTGTTAAAAGCTATGAAAAAAAAATTCACCCTAAATGACCTTATGACATAAGGTTTAACGTTTGAAATTCATATCTTTTAATTCTAATCTAAAATTCGTATTGCTCATCAATACTGTGAATTCGTGCAATTCAATAATAAACCATGATTCAGTTAAGCACCATAGCAAGCAAAAGTGAGAACTTTTCATCTTAATCTTTGAATTCATAAACTGTTTAATGTCAAGAAAACGTATATAGAATCATAGATATAGAGGCCGACATAGTTTGACCCAAAGCTAACGTGGGAAAGATTTAATAACTAAGTTATTTATTTCTACCGAAATTAAAGAATTCAGACTAAATTATATATATGTAAAAATTATCAAAAACCAAATACATGTGGGATTGTCAACCGAAATATCAATAAAATACAAAAAGCTAAAAACTTGGATATCATTGAGAACTAAATATTATCTAATAGAAAGCGAAATAAAGAAACCATTCATGTCTATAAAGAAACACATTGAATGAAATAGTATAATGAATCAAATATTGTACATCTAAAATAGAGTGAACAATAGAAACATTACTAATTTCATTTCATTATTTTATCCATCCCATTATCATCTGTAGCAGGACCACCTTCCAGCTATTGAGTTGTGCGTGTCCATCCCATTATCACAGCACTTTTAAGTGCAGTTTGAAGACCCAAGGCTTTTCCAGCTGCAATATTCCGTTTGCTATCATCCAAAAACAACTAAGGAGTAAACAAATAATAACGATGATGATTAATATGTAAAAAATAATATGATACAAATAACAGAAATTCGACTTACAATTCTGCATGCATTCATTCCGGAAGCTTCGATTGCAGCTTCAATCGCAGATGGTGATGGTTTCAAAATCACGTTAGTTGAAGTATTGTAAGTTTTAAAGAGATGCGGGTTTAAAGTTTCGAAACAAACAATGTTCTGAACCAACTCTTCTTCAATGCCAAGTCCATGCAATGCTTTCTTTGCATGTTTCATGTCTGAATTCATAAATAACTGACCATAATGATCAAGTTCAATTATCAAAACATTTTTAATTTGACAGAATTATAGAAAGAGGTTGCAGTACTGTACATCTTACAATTTTGAGTTGAGAAATTTGAAGCAATAGATCCCTTAACAGTGGGTTTGGCTTAATATTCTCATATGGTAACCTTCCATGCACATAACTGTTGACAAAACAGCAGTAAGTATGTATGTACAAATGTACTTATTTTGTATATCAAAATCTAATTAAAAGGTTCATTATCTTCACCTGTGGTACTCATCAGGATGAACAACATAACCAAGTTCCTGAAATTTTGGAGATGTCATGTTACCAATCAAATACATTAACTAAACGTGACACATGCTAATAATAAATGTTAAATGATTAAGATCTATGTACCAGGAGCATATAGGAAAAACAATGCAACCTCTGAAATTCATCCAACAAATAGGAAAAACAATGCAGAAAATAATCAACGACGCAAGTATTAAAATAATTCAAACAAATAGGTTAGTTAACCAAACAAAAAATAGAGTACCTTTGTAAACTCAGCCCCGTGGTCTACCTGCCAACTGATAAATCACTGATGATCTGAACAAATTAAGTTTTCTTTGATGGCAAATTGAAGAGATCAGCATCGGTATGTTGTGAAAGCGAAAGTAAAAAAGTACATAAAGAAAAGAGAAATAAATATTATTAATGAGATGTGGAGGCTGATAAGTTTGGCGGTTGAAGCAAATCAAATAATTACCATGGAGTTAACGTATGAGGAATTAATCTTATTCAGAATTGGTGGCTTTATTATTTTGATTAGTGGAAAGAGGAATAGAAACAGGGGGCAGAGCAGAAAAATAACAAATCAGAAGATGGTAATTTTTTTATTTAGACCGGAAGGGAGGAGGATGGAGAGAGGCGCAATGGAAGAAGACGAAGATTAAGATGGTGGAAAAAAAGGAACGGGAGGGGATGGAAGAATAAAAAAATAAATATCGTGACTTTTTGAATTCATGAAATATGCTGGAGGCTTGATCCCTTCTAAGATAAAAAATTTAAATATAAATAAGAGAGAATTAAGCGATATTTAATAGATAGATTTATAATTTATATTGTTGTATTATTTTGATTTAATAAAAGTATTTTTAGAGTTTTAAGGAGAGTTGAGAGAATTGAGAGAATTAAGAAGAATTGAGAGAATTGAGATAATCAAGGAAAGAGCTTGAAATTCTTCTGATTTACTATTATTCAATAGATATATATTTTCTTACTTTTTTTAGTTTGGCCGAAACACCTTCCACATTGCTCGCCACCTTATTACTACAACTACATCGAAACCGAGACACGCTGACTCCCTTCGCAACTACTACTCTAGTCTCCCCCTCAACTCACGCTCCTTCCTTCTCCTCTATAATAACCCAACCCACTTTTCACTACTGCACAAAAACCATACATCTATGCACCAGTATCCATCGCACCGGTATCCATGCACTAGTATCCTCACTGCTTGCGAATAGGAGCTCCTTCCACCTACAAATGCAGGTTGCATATTCGTTAATGCATGCATGGAGATGGAGTGGAGTCTTTTCGTTTTTGAGGACTTCCGTTCCCATTTTCTTACGCGAAGGAAAGCTTTGTTTTCAAAATGGAGTCTGATTTTTAATTATGGGAGGAAGGTTTTTATTTCTTTTACTGTTTTATTTCACGGAGCTCGGAAATAAGCTGGAAGAAGCTAAGGGTGCGTTCGCAGCCTTTATTTGTCACGATCAGGATTTTTGTGGCGTTCACCGCGTCGGACGCAAGCACCCTTTACCACTGCCAAATAGAACGTTCGTTGGAAGTTGAAAACCAAGTCGTTCGCGTCGGACGCGTCCAACGCGTCAGACACCAGCCAACGGCTTGATTTCCAGCTTCTCTTTCTCCCTATAAATCACTCACTCTATCCTTAAATTCTTTCACAATACTACTTCAACAATTTCTTCAACTCTTTCTGCTTATTCGATTAATGTCTAACTCCGATTCATTCTCCGATTACGACGATTTGATGGAGCTCTACGGGGTTTATCTGGTTCAGAATGAAAGGAGAAATCATATGACACAGATTAATACTTCGGAGTTCACTGGCTTATCTTGGATCAACGAAATTTTGAACGGTCATCAAAGCCGTTGTCAAAATAATTTTCGAATGAAAAGACTATGTTTCCACGCGTTATGTGAAAAACTACAACATCATGGTCTCGCTTCCAGACCAGAAATCTGTGTCGTCGAAATGGTTGGAATTTTCATTTATACAATGGCTACTGGGCTTTCAAATAGACAACTTCAAGAAAGATTTCATGCGCAAATATAATAGCGATGACCCTGATATTATGGCTTTTGATGATGATCTAGAACTAATCTCCGATCAGTACGTGTCGGAATATTATAGTATGAGAAATACGACGAATAGAGGCACTGAACGTGTACACCCAGGCGGATACCGAGAAACACATTCCCCGTTCGCTACGGTACCACGCTCAGATACCCCGCTCGCGTTGGTTAAGAACGCACCCTAATGGTTTCGTGCGTTATATATATATATATATATATATATATATATATCTGTGTGTGTGTGTGTGTGTGTGTGTGAAGGAGCCTGGGCAGCCAAGGAAATGGGTGTATAAGGATGAAGTGTGTAGTGTAGGCTGCACCGAGTTTTCATCTCATTACTGTGATTGAAGTGAAGTTATAGCTGCGCCCTGTCTACTTACATTTCCTTGGGCGTGAAGTATAAAATAAAAATAGGGTAGTCAGTATACAAAAATACAGGCTGCACAGGCGAGAAAGATTATACTAAGTATGTTTTATTTTGATTTGAAATTCCATTTAGGCATGTGCAAGAACAATGGAGAAAGCATGCTTTCATTTCTCTGAATTCTGTGGAAAAAAAAGACGTATAGATGCAGGGTGGCTTAGCAGAGTAGTACTATAGGTTAATATAAGGTAGCTTATATTCACATAAGGTTAGAAATAGGGTATGTTTTGTATTATAAGTACCGCTGTGTAACATTTTTAGTTAAATTCGCACTGACACATGCAAATTCCAAATGTAATAAAAATGGACACATCACTACGTATCAACGTTTCGGTCCCAATGAAATTAATTTCATTGAAAACTAACTTCGTTTACATAACGACGCCATTTTAATTTATCGGTTCACCTTTAAATTGTACATACCGGTAAAACAACTCTGATTGGCTCCAAACTGGAAATCTAGCAAAAACTAATTATACTATTCCAATAAAATTTGTTTCATTGAAAATGGAGATCGTTTGAAAATTAATTCTTTTCAAGGCTTATATAATATCGATAAAATATATTTAAATTCAAAACATTTCAATTCGAAAATAATAAATAATTATTATCTCCAATTGAAATTCTATACAAGTTCAAAATAAATAAATATATATTTTAAACTAAATATTTAAAAATGCAGGGTTAAACGATATTCAAAATATATAAATCCCCTTATATTTATTTAAATAAACGTTATAGTTTATTAACGAATCTCATAGTGACTATTTGAAAATTTGAATTTGGACATAACTCACAATCTATAAGCTGAAATTTCCGATTTTCTCTTTATTAGAAAATTATAATAAAATAGATTCAAACATTTCTTATTTCACAGAACTTCGACTTAAAATGGATTCTGTAAATTAAGTTCAAATTGTAAATTACGAACTACCTCGACGTTTCGAGTTCGTTTTATAATTATATATAAATTATACGTTTAAACTTCGCTATATAAACGAATTATATGTTATAAATTCCAAATTGATATCTTAAATAATAAAATATATTAAATACCTGACTACCTAAAATGCAGATCGTTACATACCCTGCTTTTGATTTTTCGAAGGAAGTCATTTGAAGGAGGAGACGATTAAATCTCACATTGTGATTAGTTAAAGGTAAAGATCAGTTGTGGCATAGCCGAACAACCATAGCTTTGAGGCACACTTTTCATTTCCTGGCTTCACTTGTCCTCTTCGGTGAATTTGGCCAAGTCTCCTTACCTATTTGAATCCCAATACATATTTATTTGAATCCCAGCACAATTAACAATCACACAGTACCAGCTTTCTTGTTCTCCCGCTCTCATTGGATCTTACAAACGGATGCTTGTCGTGCCTCTTTGGACAACGACTCCATTATCGTTTTCTCATTGACAATGGGTAAGTTCGAAGAGAATAATTAAGACATGGAGTGTAAGCAGATTTTTCTAATGCAAGTGAGTTATTTGCTCATAATGATCTGTTCGTGGCATTTGGGAGCATTGGACCAACTTTACATAAATAATACATTGTGTGTGCCTCAACTGACACCTAGAATCCGAAAGGTAAATAATTTCCAGTTTCATTTGGATTCAAGGCATTTATCATACAGGCTTGTTATTTGAAATAGTGTACACTTGATGGTTTTGAGAGAGTTTTTGCGTGTTTTCCATAGTTTAAAGAACTTATCTTTATGGATACAAGAGTGCTTTTATTTGTTGATAAATTAGAAACTCTAAGAAATATGTTTAATTGCCCAAAATCTATTTTGCACGGCTCCTCACATCCTCATAAAGTAGCATTATTGTTGCTCGATTACTTTATCTGTAACAACCCAAATTTTTAACAAATAATAATTAATTAATGGATTAATTAATTAAGGAATAAACTGATAAAATAAATATTAATAAGAAAAATATTGAGAATTTATCAAACGGATATCACAGCTGCGTCCGTTACAAAATTATGGTTCAGATAAACTTTTAGTTTCCGTAAATCAGACAAGAAATGAGTAAGTAATGATTAATCAAAGTTTCAAATCAAATTAGAAAAATCGATTTATAAACAGAAAATAAAGCAATGGTAAATGGATGACCCAACCCTTAACTGGGTCGACATCTATGTCGACCCAGGGGTCGACACATGGGTCGACCTATGTCTAAGGTGAGTCGACCCATCTTCGAGCTTGCTTCTGGCTAATTCTTTCTGATGTATTATTTATATGTATTCTATGGTTTGGATTAAAAACTAAAATCTAAGGACCTAAAATCTAAATATAAAATACAATGAACTTGGACAATAAATCCAATGAACCTGGAAATCTAACTCTATTATAAATACACTACCAACCCTAACTCTTTTCCCACACCTATTCTTCTTCATCTTCTTATCCTCCACTGTTTAATGTTCTAAAAATAAAATTAGGGTAAAGTCTTAGTGCTGTCAAATTGTAGATCTGAAAGGATATTCTACTTTTACTTCTTTTTCAAAGACCTGTTTCTGGATCTACAATAGTTTTTGTGAATATTATTGCGATTTCAGATTTCTTCTAAGTTAATCTTAAAATACATTCATTAGTTGTTACGGTTACTCTTAAAATATATTGGATCTAAAAGTTTGACAATTATAGTGTTTATAAGTTTATCTTTTACATGTTATTGTTCATTTTAATTATTATCTATTACCAATTACTTTTTAGTTGTTTATTTATAAGTGTTAGACCAAATTTAGGTACTAACACCCAAATGAAGTGTGAAGTCCTCAAATCACAGATCACAGAATACAGAAAATAGTAAATAATAGGAGACATGCGAAGGTTTTATAGTGGTTCGGCTCAAACCAAGCCTACGTCCACTTTATATCCTCTTAAATCCTAAGAAGTTACAAGTACAATTCGCTTAGATTTATACATGAAGTCCCCGTGTTTACAATGAAACGAAGTGAGAAAATTGAAGATTATACATGAAATCCTCGTGTTGTAATATGGAATTTGGCTTTGGTGTTGTGCAATGGCCGCTCGAGAAACAATGGTGGAAGCCATCGGAAGTTAATGCCAAAAGCCCCTCATTTGCCTTCATTTATAGCTGATTTCAGGTGGCGGGTCGGGTGCCATGTGGCACGCATCCCAAGAATCCTGAAATGTAGTGGTGAACATGGAGCACTACTCTTTAATTCATGCTATGCCAACTGTAATCAGATCTAGGTTAATAAGAGGAAGTTATGCCAAGAGAAATGGCCAAAGCAGTTGTGCAGAAGCAGGTCCAGGTGGATCGGATCGGGTCCCCTCCTCCGATCCAAATCGGTTATACTTTCATCCGAAGCCAAGCCGTGATGCATTCCAAATTTCCTTGTACTAGGCGAGTCGGGTCGGGTAGCCTCATTCGATCCAGTCCTTGCATGTTGGAGCCCATGCCAAGTTGTTCCCATATGTGCCATCGTGTCAGGTCTTCCTATCCCGATCCGAACCGAAGTGAGGCGACAAGAATGCCATGTTCATGTGTCATCGGTCTGGGTCCTCCACCACCGAACCGCTATACTCGGTCCGACCCGAAAGGGTTATGCAATATCCTAGTTTTCCTACACTTCATCCAAGTGTTTGCCAGTGATTCCATCTTTGTACGCGTTTACGTGAATGAGCGTAATTTCCAAACTGTAAGTCCGTTTTGACCAAATGAAAGCATTACTTGAAGCTAATTTAGAGGAATACAAGAGTTGTCATGTAAAGCACTGTAATTAACATTTTCAGACCCAAAAGAGGTCATCTGATGGGAGTTTCATGCCATTCTATGTTTGCGATGCGATTTCGACTAAATCGTTTCCTGTCTTCTGATGATGCTCCTAATGCTTGAGCGCATTATTAACTAAAAGTTTCACGTGTAAGGCTTTTATCGAAAAGTCAACATGTTTTCCCCTAGAATATACCTTGCTGGTTGATGGAAGGTGTTTTCCGGATAATCCAAGAAAACCAAGGCCATGGCGGGCCCTCCAGCTGCTAGTATAATTCATACCAGTAAAGAAAAAGAGGCGAACAGATGTGTCAAATCCTGACAGCATTGCTTAACCTTTTCGGGCAAAACCATGCTTGGACATTCTATTGAGCATAAATCATACTCGAGGGATGTTCGAACCATCCTGCCAAGACCTGGCGAGGGATCTAAACTTCCAGGCATAAGCCTTAGCGGGAAGTTCAAACTGACATAAACATACTTGAGTTTTATTGAGTTCCTTTACCAGATCTTGACGGGACTATTCGTCGTTCCTAAGTATAATCCATACTTTGGAATCCAATGGAGTACAATCCATGCTCATACCGAGATAGAGCTCTTTCCACAACCTAACAAGATAGTCCATCCCTAGGCACAATCTATACCTAGGGTTTCGAGATAAGTATATGTCATACTTTAATTGAGATTGGGAATCCTGTCACAACCTGACAAGATATTTAAATTTTCCAAACATAATCCATGCTCGGAAAGTCCTTCCTTACTCAATTCAAAATACAAAACCAAAGCAAATCTTGATTGACTTGTCATCGAGTGTAGAGCACTCTTTAGGACTAATCCTAACCCCGTACATGTGTACTCCGATTTAGCCAATCAAAAAACCTAAAGAAAGCAAAAACATATCTTAAATCCTAAGAAATGAAAAAAATTCAGGCTGGTCTTATCCAGATCAGTTGATGATGAGCCCATGAGAGCTCGATCCAGGATCATTCCCTCTCCGGGGAGCAGGAGGAGGCATCCCGGGTGCCGGCACTGTTAGTTGTTTCACATACTCGGGTGGTTCTCCACGTCTAATCCGTTCTTCAATCATATCTCGCAAATGCCTACAGTCGATCATGTCGTGACCGTCCATATCATGGAATATGCAATGTTTTCTAGAATTACATTCCCTTTGTGTTGATTCCCTCATGGGAGGTTTTGAGTAGGAGATAGTTCCATTTGTGTCCATTTAAATTTCCATCAATGAAGCACTGAGCTTAGTGTTCTTTCCATATCTAGGCCCTCTCCAGGGCTGAGTGTTGCGGTCATTCTTGACAGCAGCTTTTGCTCTTCCTTTTCCAAAATCAGATGGTCCTCCTTCTTTAAGATGTTGACATCGAGAATGCCTTTCTGGGAAGTTGTATCTTCTTCACGCAGAAATATGTCTGCTTCAAGTTAGAACTCGCCGAGATCTCGCGGTGGGCCTCGATGCAAATATTTTTTGAATTCTGAGTTATCCAGGATACTAGATACTGCTGCCATCAGTACCATCGATGGTCCAGGTCGATCAGTAGATGCTGCTGCAACATTGAATCTTTCCGGAAATGAGCGCAGAATTTCACTAGGTCTTTGCTTGATTGTAGCTAGCAACATGACGTTTTTGGATCGTGCAATGTGGACCCGGAATTGCTTGATAAAGTGAGCGACCAACATGTTCCAGCTATTGATCGATTTAGATTCCAGCTGCCGAATCCGCATAGCAGTTATATCAGTCAAGAAGAGAGGGAAACAATTAGCCATGACGTTTTTCAACGCCGATTGAAATTCCATATGCCATTTGTAGCGCATTAGGTGCATGGTAGGATCTGTTCTGCCATTGTAAGGCTCCAGAACTAGAAGTTTGAAATTCGGGGATTGTGGGAATTCCTGTGTGAACGAAGTGTGGTTGACGTTATTCATGTCATTCTGATAAGTGCAGCCTCTCGAGAGGCGTCGAATGATATTGGCGAACCGATCGCCTTCAAAGAGCTGTTGGAAGCTACCAAGATCAGATTTAGTGCCCCCAGCGTTGAGTCCAAGAGTGTGAGGAAATATATAGGGGTGCTTGGAAAGCCATCCGGTTCAGATTGACGGTCTGAGGTCCATGGTGCCCGATCCGAACAGGTCCTGGCTCACTATCTCGAGCCACTTCGTGATGCGGTTGCATGGCATATGCACTCTGGTACTCTTCTGAACCGGAGCCGAAGAGGGTCGAGCCTGACCATTTCCAAGAGAGAGGGGATTGACCCCAAGCTTAAGTGGTGCCGCGGGTCGGGTGGAGGACGATCCGTCCCAGTTGAGGTGAGCTGATGCATCTCGGGCTGCGGCTTGAGCCGTGCTAGTTCCATCGAGTTGTATGTTGCTTCTCGGGTTTCCATGTATCCGAGCGAAGAACACGTCTATCATCTCCTGTTGCTTCCGGAGGAGATCATCTTGCCTTGCCATTTAAGCTCCCAGTTCACTAAGAACGCCATCCATCTCTTCTCTGGTTAAGTACATTGAAACACCCCACCTCCGTTAAGGTCACTCACAAAGGGAATGCCTTAATTTTGGTGGAGGTTTATAAGTAATAGACACAGATAAAACACAAGACAGATATAAACACATATAAATAAGCAGCGGAAAAACCAACAGACTTTTATTATCATAAATACATGCTCGTACAGAACATTTCCAACATTGTCTCAAAACAAACTTCCAATTATTACAACCATAATACTGTCTTGATTTTAAAAGTTAAAGAAGCATGAAACATAAATAAAGCTGCATAATCCCCATAAATGATATCCAAAGCCATGGTCCAAATGAAAGAAATCCAAGCAATACATTCTCTCTCTTCAAGCTGGATGAAAAACTGACTAAGCTGCGGTGTTTCCTCCCTGTGGACCTGGGGGGGGGGGACGGAAGAAAAGAAGATGAAAGGAAAATGGGTCAAACATAAGTCTGGTAAGTCTAGCTATATTCCTAGAATGTTAATAATAAAAAGATCACGACTTGCATAAAGTGAGAACAGGACGATATCAGGATAATAGACTATCCTAGAAATAGATAAGGTGTCCTAAAACGAACATCCCTTCGCACCCTATTTTAAATCTCTATCTCTGCACCTACTAATTCTTATACCAACAGGCACCCCGTGATTGGGGTGAAGTGATCCCTTTCTCTTTCTTTAAAAGATCGGCTCCGACTCGTATATTCACATGTGTCCAACGGCCCTATATGGTAGATACCTATGCTGGTCCCACCATGGGGTGTATCAAGTCCCATGGTGGCGCCCCCGACACAATTCTAGCATGCATAGGGTATACTACTGATGCTCCAGTGCCCTGACTTGGATGCTCCAGAGTGTGTGCACGCCCGCACTCTGTTAGAACCCACACTGTGAACCAACCGCCGTCGCTTTTGACCGCTTACAATTAGCCCAGTAATCGTGCCCCACCCTGCCTAGTTCAGGGTACAATGATACCTAATTGGGTTACTGCTGAAACGGGTCCCCGTTACTAGGTTTTCTAGTCAAACATGTTAAGTGGTTAAGTGTCTGAATGAACCTAACCCCCACCCATCCAAATTATTTAACATGTTGAATTTGGTTAAGTATTTATTAAATTGACTTAACCCTATCAGTCCTAACTCAGCTCTTATTGTCTTATTAGAGCACCAACCTCTCAGATTAGACAGATATTGTTGTGGCTGCCTGTATGCCGGTTGGGTCCGGGCAGTCTTACGCCACAACTCAGTTTAACCTCGGGTCTTTATTGGGCCCCATGCCTTAACCTCTCACATTGGATAGCTATTATTGTGACAACTGGACAGCCGGGCAGGTCCGGGCAGGTTTACGTCACAACTCAATCCAACCTCGGGTTAAGCGCGTTCGTATTTTCTAATTTACATTTTAATTATGTAAATTATTCAAATTCAAATTACTGTCACATTCATTTCCAATTAATCCCATTAATTAAGGTAATTAATGCCTTTTTATGCCATAAATCACTTATGTGATTAATGACCAACATGTAAATTAGAAAATATTCAAATTACTGTCACATTCATTTCCAATTAATCTCATTAATTAAGGTAATTAATGCCTTTTTATGCCATAAATCACTTATGTAACCAATTTAAGGAAAGTTTTCCTAAAATTTTCATTTTAACCCAACGTTACCCCGTCCAATATTAGGCTGACCATCTCAGCCTAATTTATGTTCGCATGATTTTTGGTGTAAAGTATTAGGCTAAAAACTTAGCCTAATTTAATATACGCAAATTGGCATAAATTAGCATAAACATGACAAGGGTATAACTTTGGTATTGATGGCATAATCAATATGAACATAATACGGTGTACTTGCAAAATAACTAACATGAACATTTTAGGGGTGAACTTGCAAAATAACTAACATAAACATTATAATGTCATAGGTATGAACTTGCACTTATAGGCTAACTCAACATATATGTGTTTTTTACATAGGCCATATTAACAACATACATGAGAATTAGCAATATGAACTAATCCATATACATATGTTAATTTGCAACATAGGCAAATCAACATACGTATATGTGAGCTGGCAACATAGGCTAATCAACATACACATGTGTTAATTAGTAACATAGATTTAAACATACTTGCAAATTAATCCCAACATATGATAAGTGTGAACATGGCATAAGTTTTGCATAAACATGAACATATAGATTTGACAATTGGTCGTATAACTTCACTACATAAACTTGCATAATAAACTACACAATTCTCATAAGATGTTACAATCCAAGTGCATGCTTATACAAATAATCTAATCCAATAATCCCAAATTTAACATGATAATAGAATCAAATCACAAACGTATATTAATAACATAACGAGTATCGTACTATTACCATTTCATCGCAACACATGATATTCATATTAATTCGCATTCTAAAAATGTAGCTAAACTTACAATCGTAGACGGTCTTGTTTTCTAAGTTCTGAAATTCTGAATTTGCAAAGCTTTCCTTTGGGAAGACGTTGCTTTGATTCTAATTTGTTGTTGCTTTTTAATCTTTTAGTTTGTATTCGCTATGTTGTTCGTCTCTTTCAAGTGGAGGCTCCCTCTAGTTCTCAGCAGACAGCATAGTGGCTCCAATTCTTTTTTTTTTTGTGAATTTTTAGTTTGAGACCTAGGTCTTTTTATAGAGTTGCAAGTTAATTTGAGCCGTCGATGAAGCTAGGGTTCACCAGAGCCGTCCGTTGTAAAGAGAAGCCAATTATGTTCACCATTTCTTTCTTAATGTACATTTACTATTATTTGTCAATCCATATAAATACGTACGCATTAGATACATCTCCCCTTTACACATTTATTATTATTTTTGTATGCATATTAGATACATCTCCCCTTTACACATTTATTATTATTCTTGTATGCACATTAGATACATCTCACCTTTACACATTTATTTTTGTATTAGCAACTTTAGTGTTAACAGAAATACGTGGTGTTACATACATGGAAGGGTCTCCATGAGAGGAAGCCTCCTGGCTTGCCTCATTCCTTGCACCTTCGGTGCCAACATCCTCAACACGGGAAATCTTTCGTTTGACCATCGATCCAATAGCCAAATAATCAGCTTCCTTTCAAGCTAGAAGAAGAAGAAGTTGTATCGTATGCCTCCTACCTGGTGCGCCAAAATGTTAGCCCAAATTTTGGTAGTAATACCCAAATGTAGTTTGAAGCCCTCTCAATCACAAATCACAGATCATAGATCATAGAATATAGAAAACAATAAATAACCGGAGATACACGAAGTTTTTATAGTGGTTCGGCTCAAACCAAGCCTACGTCCACTTTATATCTTCTTAAATCCTAAGAAATTACAAGTACAATTCGATCAGATTTATACACGAAGTTCTCATGTTTACAATGAAAAAAAGTGAGAAAAATGAAGATTATACACGAAATCCTCGTGTTGTAATGTAGAATTTGGCTTCTATGTTGTGCAATGGCCTTGCGAGGAATAATGGTGGTAGCCATCAAAGTTAGTGCCAAAAGCCCCCCTCATTTGCCTTCAAATGGTGTATTTATAGCTAATTTCGGTGGCGAGTCGGATGCCATGTGGCACGAATTCCAAGAATCACGAAATGTAGTGGTGAACGTGGGGTACTCCTCTTAAATTTGTCTTATGCCAAGTGTAATCAGATCCGGGTTAATAGGTGAAAGTTATGCCAAGAGAAATGCTCAAAGCAGTTGTGCAGAAGCAGGTTCAGGCGGATCGGATCGGGTCTCCTCCTCCGATCCAAACTGGTTACACTTCCATCCGAAGCCAAGCCGAGATGCATTCCAGAACTCCTTGTGCAAGGCGAGTCGAGTCGGGTAGCCTCATCCGATCCGGTGCTTGCATGCTGAAGCCCATGCCAAGTTGTTCCCATATGTGCCATCGGGTCGGGTCTTCCCATCCCGATCCGAACCGAAGTGAGGTGGCAAGAATGCCATGTTCATGTGCCATCGGTCTGGGTTCTCCGCTACTGAAACGCTATACCCGATCCAACCAAAAAGGGTTATGCAATATCCCATCTTTCCTACATTACATCCAATTGTTTGCCTGTAACGACCCGGATTTTTACAACATGCTAAGACAAGAATCAAGGCATAATTTAATTATAAAATCTGAATCAGGAGAAACGGGTTGCGCCATTGCGTTCATCTCGGAAAAATACGCGAAATAGAGTCCGAGTTTTCGAAAATCGGAGTCCGTATGACCCAGTTATGGCCGGTCAAAGTTTTCAGAAAAATTCAAGTTCAAAAACAGTTCGAAATTCAAATCTGGAGCCAAACGAACTGGGCGGGAAAATTCCCGCCCAAGCCCCAGGTCGACTGGGGTGTCGACTGGGGAGTCGACACGCCCAGGGAGCAGGTCGACTGCCCAGTCGACACGGGTGTCGACCTGGGTGGTCCGACCACTTGGGCCTGGGTGCACCTGACTTGTTCCTCAAGACATGTTTTATGGGCCTGTGACGGATTTTGAGGGTTCAGATCTATCCTAGGGTTAATCTAAGGGCCTAAACTAGTCCTAATCTCCATAAAAACACCCTAGGACCTAACCTAAATCACTAAAAATCATTCTAGCAACTAAGTGCTGCCAAAATCTATCTTGATCATGGCCTCCATCTCCAACTCCAAGGGCTTATGCATTCAAATCGGGTTCAAATCAAAAGGTGCAAGCTTTCTACATCAAATCGAGGGTAGATCAATGTTGCTACGCAAATTTCATGACGATTCTTCAACAAAGGAGCTACCTTTCTTCTTCAAGACGATACATGCACCTAGCCCTCTTGCCACGCTATGTAAGTTCTAGCTACTTGTAGATTCTAACAGTGGCTCTAATGTGACATGGAATAAAATGCGATGAAACGTAAGTATGCTAGCCTATGTGAACCTAATTTTGCCCCTTTTCTATGAACTATGACCTTAGGCTAAGTTTTAGCGACTTAATCATGCCACTCATGTTATGTTTAACCTAGTTTATCTTGCAAGTTTGAATCTTTATCTATGGAATGTTAGCATGAACCTTTGGGAACCATTTGACTTGTGAAACATTGGCAAAGACTCGACTTTGGGGCTTATGCATGTAAATGAACCCAAACCCCTTATGTTATCATGCATGTTTGTGGACAAATTCCCTTATGATACTATGCATGTTTGTGGCCAATCCCTTTTTGGCATCGTGCATTTTTTTAGGCCAATATGTAGCATAGTATCCTTACTATGTTGACTCGCTTTTACTTGGGTTGGAAACACGATTTGGGGTAGGTTAGACGAGCGTGATTATGACATGATAATTTGACATGGGATTTCATGAAATATGACACTCATGATACACCTAAATGTGACATGACATGTGGGGTAAACATGGGACTTGAAACTAGACACGTATGGGTTGTAAGTGTAATATGACACTAGACCAAACATGAAAATGGCCAACTCGAGGTTGGGTTGAGTTTGTAGCATTAATCTACCCGGACCCGCCCGGCTTAACTAGTGGCTACAAACAATAGGACCCAATGTGAGTAGTTGGTCATATAGCACTTGAGACCCGAGGTTAGACTAGGTTGTGGTGTAAAGCTACCCGGACCCGCCCGGCTTAACTAGTAACCACAACAAAGTCTAATGTGAGAGGTTGGGGTGCATTAATCTAATTAATGCCACATGAAATGGTTAAGTAATTTTGACTAATGACACTTAACCGATATGACACGAATGGGTAGGTTAAGTTAAACCAGACTTGATTTCTTAATGACACTTAACCATATGAGACAATTAGGGGATGGGGTTAAGTAATTTACACTTAACTAATCCGACTTGGTAATTAGATGGGGTTAAGTAACTTATACTTAACTAATCTAAACACGGTAATTAGATGGGGTTAAGTAACTTAGACTTAACTAATCTAAACACGGTAATTAGATATGGTTAAGTAACCTACACTTAACTAATCTAAACACGATAATTCGGTGGGGTTAAGTTAAACACTTAACCAATCTAAACTTGGTAATTCAATGAGGTTAAGTAACCAATACTTAACCAACTTAACATGGTAATTTAATTGGGTTAAGTAACTTATAATTAACCAATTATACATGATGATTTGATGAGGTTAAGTAACCTATACTTAACCAATCTAATATGCGGACCTGATAGGGTTAAGTCACAAGACCTTTTAAATATACTTAACCATTATAATACGATTAGTGGATGGGGTTAAGCTAACCCATACTTAACCAATCCGACTTGATAATCTGATGGGATTAAGATAATCTATGCTTAATCAATCTGACACGATAATCTGATAGGGTTAAGACAAATAAATACTTAACCAATTTAACTTGATAGGGTTAAGTCATAAGCTTCTTGGTATACTTAACCAACTTGTAGGGCTAAGCCTTGAACTTGAACACTTAGCTGATTATGACATGGTTGGTAGGCGGGTTAAGTCATGGGCTTGAATAACAACACTTAACCCAATAGACAAAACCCTAGCTCAGGGGACTAGGTTGAAAATCGTAGTTAACAAGGATAGCGGGAAGAGAAGCTAAGTGGTAAACCTTAGTTAAGGATAACTAAGTAATAATTCTTAGTCAAGGAAATTGGACCAGTTCACAGATAGATGAGTAACCCGATACGGTAGGTCATCGCTTGAACACACGTGGAGGATTGAATTATCTGACTTAGATAAAGGCTCAAACGAACTGGGTGACGAAGCGGTAGCTTCGGGGGACGTGAGGATACTCTTGGTATCCCTCTGTGAGGTTGCAGATGATCCGCCTGGGCTCACAGAGGTTAAGGTCTGCGGTAGAAGAACCAAGAGTATGCCTTGGTTGTTGTGCGAGCAACCTAAAGACGGGGATGGATTAGCGTGGAGTCGACGATACTTGATTTTTTCCATGGATAGCGCGTCGTCGACTACCTTCCATCTTTAGTCAATCGTGTATGTACGGAAAGGCAGAGAACTCCCAACAGACCATATACTGGCTATCGAGTTATGGGTGAGGTTGGCCAATAGGAAAGTGGGGCTATAGTGGGGCCGGGATGTAGTTCTCATACATGATTTTTCTTGGATTGCCTTTCAGTAGTTGAGGGAGGGGTCACGTGGGACCATAGCCACGGATACAAAAACAGACCTTGATATCTGCATCGGCAGATGACTTAAAGCTCCCGACCGAGTTCCGTATTTCTTGATTTGCCCTGGCACGGAACTCGGATGGCACATTGAGATACATGTGCGTCTAGACATGGAAAACGATTCACGATACAAACGTGGGATAAAGGGCGTGGTTGACGGGTGGCATAATCCCTAGTGGCCCTAGGTGGCTTGAACCCAAACCGTGACATGGAAACGTTCATTAGGTAGCATAATCCCTAGTGGTCCTAGGTGGCATAAATCCTAAGTGAACACGCGATAGTTCAGGGTAAGAAAACATAACCAGATCAAGGGTAGCAGTCCAAAACAACTTCAAGGATAAAATGGTACTACGTTGAGGTGATATAGATTTACATGGAAAAGCCCGTACGGCCTACGGCAAAGGACTGAACTTATACATGGAAAGAAACATACGAGTTGGGAAAACCTACATATGCTATATATTAGGTTGACATGGACCATTACATGACATTAGGCAAGGGACATTCATAGTTAACACATGACGCGGGTTGGGATACTAGTACGAGAGGTGCAGAGAAAATATACATGATAAATACCTTGGGATGTTATACATGATAGATACCTTGGGATTGTATACTTGATAGAAACCTGACGATGTGATACCTTGATTTATCTTGACACCGTAGTTCATCATGATACCTTAGTTTATCTTGCTATAGTAGTTCATCCAGTTATCTTGGTTTAGCTTATCTATCTTGTCGTCATTCTTATGTTTACTTTCAGTTTATGCATGTCATGTTACCTTTACCTGTTTTTATACTGGAAGTAGATAGGACTTACCAGTCTTTATGACTGACCCCGTTTTGTTTCGCCTCTTTGTCTTCCGTTCCCCCCCCCCAGGTTTTCAGGGAGGAAACGACGTTGTTTAGTTCGGACCTCTTATGCTTGAAGGTCATCATGTATAGCTTGGTCTTCTCTTGGCTATGCCTGCTTCACCGCTTTATTTTGGGGAATAATTTATGAAAAGGTTTTATGCTTCTTTACTATTGCAAGACAGGTTTTGATGTATTCTGATGAAAAAGGCTTTAGACCTTATTTTATAAGGTAGTGAAATTTGTTTTACTTCCGCTGTTTTGTATATGTTCTGTCTTGCAATATTTCTGTGCATGTTTACCTCGATAATGCTTCACCAAACCTAGTGCATTCCCTTTGTGAGTGACCCTAGCGGAGGTGGGGTGTTACATTGCCAGTGATTCCAGCTCGTTGCGCTTTTATGGAAACGAGCGTAATTTCTAAACCGTAAGTTCGTTTTAACCAAATGAAAGTTGAAATTGAAGCAAGTTCATAGGACATTAAGAGTTACCATGCCAAGCACCGTAATTAATGTTTCTGGACCCAAAAGAGGTCGTCTGATAGGAGTTTCGGACCATTCAATGTTTGCAATGCGACTTGGACCAAATCGCTTCCTGTCTTCTGGTGTTGTTCCCAATGCTTGAGCACATTATTAACTAGAGGTTTCACGTGTGATGGCTTTTACCAAAAAGCGTGTCAAAAATAATTATATTCTTTTTCCTTGTCCCCTTCTCTGTCATTGTTTTTTTACAGTGTGATAATGCCTAATTATTCATTGTGTTCATTCCTGAGCTTAGATCAATTTCTCCCATTTTTCCCTTTGTTTTGCGCTGAGCCTAGGCCAGCGAGTGCCTAGGCCTTTATCGTTAAATTTGCATAAAAGAAATAATCTGAATAATATTAATAAGGAGATTTTAGGCATATTAAGAATTGGTAAAATATGGGTTGTTATTAAGATAACTTCTTAAGGGAGAATAGGTTCACGTTAATTTGAGAAACATGTTGATTTGTCATTACATATATTTAGAGAATATGTTCATGCTAATTTGAGAAACATGTTAATTGGCATTAATTTGGAAAATATGTTTATATTAATTTGAGAAACATGTTAATTTGTCATTTATGTTCGTTTGACATTAATTGGGAAAAATATGTTCATTTGACATTAATTTAGAAAACATGTTAATTTGTCATTTATGTTCATTTGACATTAACTGGGAAAATATGTTCATTTGTCATTTATGTTCATTTGACATTAATTTAGAAAGCATGTTAATTTGACAATAATGTGGAAATAATGTTATTTTACATTAATTTGAAAACATGTTATTTGACATTGATTTGTGAAATGTTAATTTGGCACTAATATTGGAAAACAAGTTATTTGACAATAATTTGTAAACATGTTTTGTCATTGATTTGGAAACATATTATTTTACATTACTTTGTAAACATGTTATTTTGACATTAAATTGGAAAATATGTTCAATTGACATTTACTTAGGAAAATATGTTAATTTGTCATTTATGTTCGTTTGACATTAAAATGGAAAACATGTTCTTTTGACGTTAATTTGGAAAGCATGTTAATTTGATGTTAATTTGGTAAAACATGTTAATTGTACTTCATTTTACACTAAGTAACCTGTATCTGGAAAAGAACTTAATTATATTTAATTTAACATTAAGTAACCTATATTTGGAAAACATGTTAATTGTACTTAATTTAACATTATGTAACCGGTATATGGAAAAAAATGTTGACTGTACATAATTATACACTAAGTAAACACGAGAATCAGAGTAAGATATACTTAATTGAATATACTTAATTGAACATTAAGTAATTTGTATTTTTATCTGTAAAACATCTGTGTAGGTATCTGACTTGGGCGAAAGGTTGTATAAAGAATTACATTTAATTATAAATGTTATTTACAACCTAGGAATATAGCATAGGGTTATATTAAGCTTATTAATTAACTTGAACACGCTAAGTTAAACCTATCTTATTAATAAGCTACGATGTCCATTCTGGTGAAATATGTGGGGACTTTTAAAATCCTAGTTAACTTAGAGGTCAAGCTTAGGTTTGGCTTGTGTCAATCTACTACTTGTTTATCTGTCTCGAACCCATATCAATCAGTACCCTCCTATTATCATGCGAGCCTCACACTACGTAGGGACTAGGGCATGCTTTATTGATGCTTGATTGCAAGAGTTTTAAATTCTAAGTGGGTAGGGCGCGTTCCGTGGAGTCATGAGCGTGCATGGATCCGATTGTGGAAGGTTAGACGGCTATAACACCAATAGATAAGGCTTTGTCTTTTAAGTTGATTGGTTCCGGAACGATATTCCTGATTGCCATAGCTAGCATAGGTTATTCATGTTTGTTTTAGGGGCCGATCAATGGTAGCATTAGGAAATTCCTTCTTATTTATTTATTTCTGTCTGAATCTGTAGAAGTGCAAAATAATCAGTTTTCCTAATCTTACTATTATTATTGTCATCATCATCATTTTCTTTTTATAAGAATAGCTAGTCCTTATTATCAGCCAATATCAGTTATTTTTCGCCTTTAGACATGTACAAACACTGTGACAGCCCACGTCCGTTAATGTCACTCATTAAGAGAATGCATTAAGTTTCGTGAAGCGTTATAGGTAAACAGAAACATTACAAGACTGATAATAAATAGCAGCGGAATTTAAAATTTTATTAAGCAGAAAACTACGTAGTTCAAAACATGGTTACATCATATGTCTGAAATGCATAAAACCCAGTACATCATTAAAATTTATGTCTTGTACTTAAAACATCAGAGTACAATAATAAAAGAAGCATAGTCCCCAAAACATAGCCATAGTAGAGAGATATGAAATCAAGCCGTACATCTAAAATAGCTATAAGCAAGATGAAAGCAGATTCCTGATCAAGCTTGAGTATTACCACTTTGAGAACCAGGGGGAACGAAAGATAAAGAAGAGGAAACAAAATAGGTCAGACATAAATCTGGCAAGTCCAGCTACTTTTAGCATATAAATAAGTAAATGCATCATGATAGGCATATAAAGTGGATAAGAGAGATATATCCAAAAAGGAAGGTATGACAAGGTAAATAGGATAACATGATAGATTGTATTGCGCTTATCTAGTACTTCCTCTTTCTCTGCACCAATACTAGTGTCATATGAACAAGATGGTCCCCAACAAGTATAAGATGGTAGACTTAGGCATACATCTAGTGAGAGGTTTAACCCCATACAATAACAGGAAGGCTAACTGAACATACCGGAGTTACCCTTAAGGATAATTACGGGCTCCTAAACATACCATAGTCTAGATGTACCCTAATCACTACCCCTATCGATCGGCTTCCTACTCCGCATATACCTTGTGCTGGCCCCATAGTAGGATGTATCACTTCCTAAAGTGGCAACCCTTCATTTCCAGGATGTGCACAACCATATATACTGATGCTACAGCGTCTTAATTCCTTTAGCAAGCTGGACCCATGCACGCACATGACTCCGTTGGTTCCTACGCTGTCGACATTCTCACCCAAGTGACCTCTTATAATCAGCTCAGTAAGCGTGTCATGGCTCCGATCTAGTTCGGAGTACTCGTTTGACACCTATATGGGTTACTTACTGAAACGAATCCCACACACAAGATGATACAAGATCCCCCTAGGCTTGCATCCCAATTACTAGGATTTCAATAGGTTATGCCTAACAGTCCAACATGTAAAACAAGTAAAGTTGTTGGGCCTATATATGTAAATATTACCCCATCGCCACAAGGTTTACTTAACCCCCACTAATCCAAGCTAGCTTACTTAACAAAGTTGCATAACCCCAACGTATAAAATAGGTTAAGTTGGTGGGCCTATAAATATAAATAATACCCACCGCCACAAGATATACTTAACCTTCCCACTGATTCAAACAAGTTTACTTAACCCCTGCTCAAGTTAACAGGTTCATAAAATCCTTATGGATCCAAACAGGTTAAGTATTACCAGTTCATTACCATTCATTTATGGTTAAATGTGCCAGACCTCCCACATTAAGCCAACAACTTGTGGATGCTGGATATGCCGGTTGGGTTCGGGCATACTTCCTCCACAAGTCGGGCTTAACCTTGTGTCTTAGCATGTTTTGTGTTTATGCACTTAGACCCCTCACATTAGATTCACCACTTGTGGTCGCTGGATATGTCGGTCGGTTCCGGGCAGACTTCCACCACAAGTGCAATCTAACCTCGTGTCTTAGCGCGGTTACAGTTCTAATTACTATAATTCTAGGCATTTCAGTCATTAACCAATTATTCTTGTCATTATAGGGTTTCGTGCCCCATTCCCAAGTTATGTTCATAATGAACCATATGCCCCAAATTAAGGTTTTTAATCACTATTGCGGTTTATGCCCCAAATCCACATTCATGTATTACATTCAATTTATGCCCAAATTTCCTAATACATGTTATGCCCAAAATTTTAACGTTTTCCTCTCGTTCCCAACTTTACATGTTCCCATGTTTCAGCGGCATGCCCAGGCTCGAAGGTAGCCTGACTATATAAAAATAAACGGGAAAAGAAGAAGGGAAGACGCCAGAAATGAACATAATATCAAGATTGACATATAATGGTAGAGATAGCAACTAATAAACATACATGTACAAACTTGGGTATAATGACATGATAGGCATATAGGAACTGATCTGATGAACATGTGATAGTAGAACTGATTCTAACATAATAGGGACATCATAAACAGGCATGATGAGATCTAAGTAATGAATTAGATCAACTAACAATGGCAGCTCTGACATGGTAAATAGGCATAGGCTTAGATCCAAGTTATAGTCAAGTCAAGATTTACTTTTAAATATTTAGATCTTAAATTAACATAGACTCGCTATGATTGGATCTAAGAAATAGGAGAGGGGCTGTAGATGTTGAATCACAGATCTCTAAACTTGAATAACTCTAGTTGATTGTTGAAGAAGAAAAGACTTGATTTAATCTGGGCAGATGCAGCATCTAGTTCTCCATTGTTTTAGGTATGGAGAAACAAGAGAAATAGAGTCTTATTTATAGCCTAAATCCAACGAACCAACTAAAGAAAGGAGTCCACATTCAGCCAGAAGAATTCTGCCTAGATCTGCCATAAGGGGGTCGATCCCCCTTGGTGTGTCGACCCAGGGGTCGACACCCCTGGACAGGAATTTTCCCGCTCCCCTTTTCTGCGTGAATTTTGAACTGTTTTTAATTCTGGATTAATTATATATGTACATATTATTCTTATGCATATACAAACTTTAAACCTTAATAACTTCTTCATACGGTGTCCACTTTAGGCAAAGATTTATTTTGACCAGAATTCTGAGACAAACGCAGTGGCGTAGTCCATTTCACTTGATTCTAAATATTTAATTAAGTATTCTTTAATTTATAATCTTTAGCGTTATTAAAATTACGAGGTGTTACATTCTCCCCTACTCAAAGGATTTCGTCCCCGAAATCTCCGAGTTAAGAAAAATGTACATTCTAACATCCACATCCATCTACTCATCCACCAATCACAGGCATCCATTGTCCTTAAAAAAATTCTAATGCTTATATGGACATGTGAAAAGGTATGTGTATTTGTCCTTATACTAATGCGAAAGATCAGGAGATCTACTGATTCAGTTGACCTCCTTAATGCAATGTATGTTAGTGCTAAGAATCAATGAGCTGGAGGTTGGCGTATTACTATTCTTGTATTGTATAGTTATTCGAATGATTTCTGCTATTTTGACTATCATAGATTCAGATGAGGGATGTAGTCAGGCTTGATGTATTCAGATTCAGATAATGAGTTGCACTGTACATTAATTTGAGATTTTATGGAGATGGAATTTCTTTCTTAATTATGCTTCACTACTATATCCTACTGTATATTTTATTATTATTATATATTACCCATATTACATGAGTTATACGATAGGCTTTGTTATCGGTTTATCTTCCTAGATAATCATCCCATATTGGCCTAACACGACATGCAACACACTTTTATTATAGCTTTGTGCAGGAGGTATGGGGCGGTCGTTATAATGTCCATCAAACATGTCATTGCCTGAAAATTGGTCGGTTGCTTATATGCATATCGGTCGTTTGAATATCACATAAACAAGAATGCAGATGTGTGTAAAGCAGACCTATGATTTGGACATCATAGGCTAGTCATTAGTCATAAGTTCTGCATTTATAGGCCATATCACATGAAAGACTGAAGAAGTTCATAAAAGGTTGCTACGACCATGCATATCTAGCTGAGATCATGCCTTCATCAGGTCATGGCTAACACTTTATGGAGCATGCATTGAATTGACTATCATCGTCTCATCATATGAAAGTACTGCCTGGGACCTTGACTATTTAGCCCTTGTAATGGAATGCATACTTGTAGTGATTCATAGTACCATAATGACAACATGTACTAACAACCTGATATCAGTACCGTCGAATTCATTTTTCTCAATTCTAGTAAAACATCTATATCAAAATCATCTTCCTCAATAAAATCCTTTTGTAGTTTATCAATTACCATCATTTTCTTATATGGTATCAAAGCAGAATGCTTAATAACATCAGTCTTTTATCGATCCAACATCTTGGAGATTATTTTTAAATTCATCAAAGAATTCTCATTTATCCTCTCATCTGAGTTGTTAACTCATCATTTGAGAGATGGTTGTAATCCAGATCAGTTCCTCGCCAAGTTTATTAACTGGCTGCATCAGATTTGAATCATTTTAAGCCTAAATAGAGTAATTCAGGGAAAATCAAATTCAGTCACTAAGAAAACCAAGAAATCAGTTCAAGAAATTTTCATACTTGTGCCAATCATCAGAGTTCTTTCATCACTTGATAGGCAATAGGTGGCAGATTATTTAAGGTGAAGATATTTGATTTTCAACATAAAGAAAGTGTTTTCTCTTCATTTTGATTCTGCCTTTTTTAGTTCGGAATATTCTATTCAATTTTCTGCATAATAGGTGATTCACCTCCAGCAATTGGATCAACTGCATCAAATAATCGATCATCCTAGAATCAACCAACATTTTAGCTGCATCTGTTGAGCAGCTTGTAAAATTTGTAATAAGTCCACAAAGTCATCTTGTTATAGTAAAATTAGATGAAAGCAATTATCTACTTGGAAATTCCAGATGGAAACAACTATTCAAGGGTATGGTTTGGAAGGATACATCTATGGTACTATTGATATACCATCAAAATTCATTTCATATCACGAAAACAGAGTGGTAAGTAATAAAGAATTTGTCAAATACCATAGATAAAATAGGCTAATCAGTGCTTGGTTGCTTCCATCTATAAGGAACAATCTTATGTCTCAAGTTATTGGGTGTAAGTCAGCCCAAGAAATCTCGTCATGTGTGGAAAAGAATTTTAATTCTCTTTCTCAAGCCAAAATTATGCATTTCACACGGCAACTTCACTATACAAAGAAAGAAAATGATAGCATGAGTGATTACCTATCAAAGATAAAGAACCTATGTGATCAGTTGGAAGTTGCAGGCTATAAGACGCTTGAATTTGAACAAGTGTTAACTGTTCTTAATGGTATTGGCAATGAATATGAAGCGGTTGAGGCCATAATTTCTTCTCAAAGAATTACACCACATATGGATGAAGTACATTTCATACTTCTTTCTCATGAAGCAAAAATTGAGAATAAAAGACCTTAAGAATCTGATGTATTAGTTAACTATGCAGATAGTTATAAAAATAAAGATGAAAGGAAAAATTAACAAGTACATAGAGGTGGTTTTAGCAATAGATCTAGAGGAAAAGGAATAAATTTCAATAATAGCAGACCCAAATGTCAAATTTGTGAAAAAGTGGTTTGTACAACGTTCAAGTGTTATTTTATATTCAATCAGAGTTATACTCCCAATCAAGGCAATAGCAATCAAAGAAATAGCAATCAAAATGCTAATGTTGCTCCAGTTCAGAATGATCAAAATGTGCAGTTTGACTCTAAAAAAAACCAGAATGGAACAACAAGAGTGGATCACATCAATGATGAAAATTGGTATCCGGATTCAAGTGCAACAACTCATCTAACCAGCAATTTAGAATTTAAATCTTGGTGCAAGGAATACAAAGATAATCAAATAGTGCGCATGGGAAATGGTAAGTCTATACACATTACTCATACAGGTAGTGGATATATATAAATGGAAACAAACACTTTCTTTTAAATAATCTGTTGAGGGTTCCAGATATTAAAAAGAATTCACTTAGTGTATCTCAGTTTGCTAAGAATAATCAAGTATACTTTGAATTTTATCCAAATTACTGTTTAGTCAAAGATATACTTACTAAAATTGTTTTGTTATAGGGGAATGAAGTTAAGGGACTGTGTGTGTTCAATTAATCCAACTACAACAAAATAGAATCAAGATAAGTGAACTGCAACCATAGTGAGAATCAAATAGATAATGAAAATAATGTATTTGATCTATGGCATAATAAACTTAGTCATCCAAGTACAAGTATTGTTAAACAAATTGTTGATGAAAGCAATATAAAACTAGATAGTGTTACTATTTCTCACATATGCACATATTGTCAAAGCCATAAATTACCATTTATTGATTCTACCACTGAATATTCTAAACCATTGCATTTAATTGCTATTGACTTATGGGGTCCTGCCCCAATAAATTCTGATCATGGTTACATATATTATATATCTTTTGTAGATATACATGGATTTTCTTTTAAAAAAATCCAAGTCTAATACTTATAATATTGTTGTGCATTTTATTACTCAAGTTGAAAAACAGTCTGAATGTCAAGTAAAATTATTTCAGTCTAATGGGGGTACGGAGTACAAGACATTAAAGAATTATTTCCTTAAAAAGGGAAATGTTCATAGAACTACTTGTCCTTATACTTCTAAACAAAATGGGATTGTTGAAAGGAAACTATAACACCCTGTATTTTCTGAGAACATTAAAATAACAAATTAAAGAACAGTTAATTTTTTTAAAAGAAGAATTACGTGAAATGGGTTACACCATTGCGTTCGTCTTAGAATTCTACTTAAGATAGAGTCCGAATTTTCGTAAAACGGATACCGTATTAAGGAGTTACGGACGATAGAAGTTTAGCAGAACGATCAGGAAATGGGCCAGAACGCACTGGTGCACTTGGGAAGTGCGCCAATACAAAAATACACTGGCGCACTTGGGAAGAGCGTCCATGCCGAGGACCAAAACCTGCATAATTCTGGAGTGTTCCTTGATGACGTGTCTTGCTGGGATTGGCTGGATGACATGTCGTTTGAGCTGTATGGTTCTGATGGATCCTAAGCTAATCTACAGGCCTTTATTCATCACATACACCTATATAAACAAACCTAGACCTAAACCTAATTCACAATACACTAATTCATCGAGCCTCCATGCTGGACAAATCTAAACGAGCCTCCATGCTGGACAAATCTAAACTAGTCTTTCTTCTATGCTAAAGCAAATTAGAATAGGAGTATTCATATTGGAAGATAAGAATAGATATACAACTACAACGCCTATTTCTCTTTTTTAGATCCAACCAAGGTGAGTGAATGTTACTTTCAGAAATGAAATTTAATTGTGATCCTGACATTGTTAACAAATCTGAATCTAAGATTATGCCTATTTCTATTTAGATTTGTCCTTCTATACCCATTGGATCTATTTTATTGTTTTATGCTTGCTCATACTTCATATGTCCATTTTATGCCAGTTTTGATGACTCTTTTCCCTTCTTTTCTTTTCCTTTTATTTATGAGATTAGGCTAATTTCGAGCCTAATTATATTTAACGTTGAATTATACGTACGAATGACGTGGGAAAAGTTTGGGAAAATATTGAATGATATGCAAATGGGGCATAAATTGAATTGTAAACATAATTGATTTGGGGGCATAACGCATGTTGTAGTTTAAGACTTAAATTTAGGGCATACTATATATGATGGTTTATGATTTGGAAAAAGGGGATTATTCTGTATAGTGATATATAACTTAGGCATGAAAACCTATATTGAAATAGGGATAACTATTAAATATGAACACGCCTAAATTGGGATTTTGGGTAATTGGCATACACTGTAATCAAAGCCGATAATTTGGCATAACTTGTATTATGAATCATGACTGGGGTTTTTAGGGCATAATCTTTACTGTGCAATTTAACTAAAACTTGGGGCAAATGTTATATTGTGAATTATGATTGTAATTTGGGCATGCAAATTTATAGGCTTAATTTATGATTAAGCAAAATATGTTAATGGGACAGTAAGAGAGTCTGTGAAGCCTGTTTAATCTGTTGAAACTGAATACTGTAATTGGAAAAGCCTACGATGTATATAAATAAATTGGGTAAGATAAGCATGCTCAGACACGAGGTTAGACTCCGTTTGCGGTAGAAGCCTGCCCAGAACCAACCGGCCTAACCAGCAACCGCAAACGGTCAGTCTAATGTGAGAGGTCGTAGGCATAACTAAAAGATGCTTAGACACGAGGTTAAGTCTGGCTTGTGGTAGAAGTCTGCCCGGAACTGCCCGGCACATCCAGCGGCCACAAGCTATCGACTTAATGTGAGAGGTCTGTGCATTAATAACTAACTAATGTTGATTAAAGATGAATATGATACCTAAAACATGTTAGGTGGGTGGGGTTAAGTTAACCTGTGTAAGATGACAATTTAAACAATATTACATGAACAAGTGGATAGGGTTAAGGAAAGTTTAACCAATAATACATATTGATTTGATAAGTGGATGGGGTTAAGTCAACTGGGCAGATGAATTTGATAAACCCATTTCGTAAAATCTGTAGGCTTAACGCAAGGTTAAGTGAAACGTAATAATCTGTAAGTCTGTTAGTCCGTACATCTGATCTGTTAATATGTACACGTATTAATCTGTATGTCTGATCTGAAAACTTGTTAATCTGAAATCTGTAAGCAAGTAATTCTGAAATCTGTAGGTTGGGGACACAAGGTTAGGAGGGGTAATTACTTGTGTCAACTGTTGTGTGGGACCCATATTAGTCAGTAACCCTTTCTGGTATCGAACTACGACCCAACGCTAGGTAGGGGTCCGGGCACGCTTACTGAACTAATTATAAGAGGTACATTCTAATAATGGCGAGGGGTGTTGATGGCGCATTCCAACCGGGTCATGTGCGTGCATGGATTTGGTCTGCTCTAGGGAAGTTAAGAGGCCGTGACATCTGTAAATAGGTCTGTGTCTTTCTGTAGATTTCCACTTTAGGGAGTGATACACCCTTCCGTGGGGCCGACATAGGGTATTTATGTATTAGGGAGCCGATAATTTGGGATAGAATTTAGGGTACATCTAGTTCTATCTGCTTCTGTTGGGGTACCTTCTGTTTCTGTTGGGGTGGTAACACCTATCTGTTTCTGCCTAGTACCGTCTATTGGGGTGGTAAAGGCCCATCACCAGTGTACACCTGATTCTAACATTCTGTTTCTGTAGGGATTATTTTGTTTCCGTCTCTGATTCTGTTTTTGCTTCTGTTTCTATAACATCTGTCTTTGTTAGGGTGGTAAAGGCCCATTACTAGCATTTTGTTTCTGAAGAGATTACTCTATTTTCATTTCTGTTTCATCTTAGACATTAGGGTAACACTTAATCCTATTATACTAGTATCAGTGTAGATAAGTGCAAATTAAGTGAGAAGCATAGCGTGGTCTACATCATTATGTTTCCTCTGTTTAACCTATGTATATCTGCTACTCCTATTACAGTTATTCTCTCATCCAGTTTTATTTACATGTCATGATACTATTAAAAGTTTAAATGCTAAAAGTCACTGGACTCGCCATACTTTATATCTGACTCTTTTTGTTTCGCCTCTTTTCTTCCGTCCCTCTCCCCCCCTTCCAGGTTCACTGGGAGGAAATACTCAAGCTTAGTTCAGATATTTCTCTCTCTCAGCTTGAAGATTGAAAGATGTATTGCTTGGCTTTGATTCTGATTATTTATGGCATTTTCTGTTGGGGATTATGGTTTTAAAATTATGTACTCTGATGGCTTTTACAAGACTGATATTATGTACTTGGTTTTGGTGTTTAAAGATGTAACCAAACTTATTTCCTTTTCCACTGCAATAAAGTTATAAAATTTTCAAGTACTACTTTATCTGACTTGTATATTTTGCTCTGTTTACTTATAACGCTCCACGAAACTTAATGCATTCCATTTGTGAGTGACATTAACGGACGTGGGGTGTTACACTTGATATCAGAGCTGAAGGTTACCAGATTAGATAAAAGTTTTTTTTTAAAACTATTTTCAAAAGGGTTTTAAAAAAGGAAAGTTTATTTTGAAAAACATAATCCCCAAAGCCATATATCTATCTTTCGATTCTCTGTTTTGGATCTCTTTTTCTTTCGTTTCAGCATGTCTAGGGATCTTAATCTTCCAGAGGGCGTACAGATACCGGGATGGTTCCGAACGTATCTAGAGGCTAAGGCTACTCACTACAACAAAAAACGCTTTTCGCAACAGGCAATATCTGTTGCAGTAGACCAATTGCAACAGACCCGCGCCTGTTGGTATAGCCGAAGTTGCAAAAAGTTCACAACATTTTTCGCCTGTTGCAATAACCTGTTGCGGTAGTCTTTTTTGCAGCAGGCTTTTGTTGTTGCAATAGATCCTTTTGCAATAGTATATGCCAGTTGCAATAGATTTATAAATCTATCAAAAAAATTACAGCTTACAGATACTATATATTAAATGTATTCGTTTAGTAATAATGTATCACAGAATGAAATAAACAAATAAAAATTTTATTTTAATAAAGTTTTAACAGTACAAACAATTACAACAAAAATTTCTAGAATTTTCATACACCATTCATGTACAACAATTTCTTCTCTCACAACACATTTTTTTCTAATAGTGTTTTTCTAATCATATTTTTACTCTATCATACATATGATAGTTTACACAGTCGGCTCTCCTGTGAAACCTATAACACACGATACTGCAAAGATGAGAGACAAAGAGACTATATAGTACACAGTATTACACTCACATGCATAGTAAAGAGTAGTAAACAAAGAACTTACTTGAAGGATATTTTGAGTTCGCAAAGAGGGTTTGCCTGCAAGGTTGAGGGGACAAGCTGTCACTTTAAACGTCTTTTGCATCCCGGACAATCTTTGATTATGTGTTCATCTTTTCCAAGCAGTACATCTGCCAAATCAAAAAAAGATGTAGAACATAAATTACCTCCTCGTGTTCCTTTTTCTTAATAAAATTCTAATTAATATGTTTAATTTGTTATTGTGGCATGGTCTATTTAGTTTGTCAAATCTCATTTAGTTCATCTATTCACATTTTTTAATTAATTTGATCTGGTTAAATTTCCCCAATGATGTTACAATAAAATTAGGGTTGTTGTGCATATTGGTAAGGAAAACATAATATTAAAAACAATCTGGAACTCTGGAAGTGCAGCGATTGGATATGCTTTGCAATAGAATTAGAATTACTGAATTATTGGAATACATCAAGTATGGCGATCTTTAGGGGAAAAACTGTCATATTGGCAATTAAACAATGACACGCAATCAATTGTGTTTTGATAGAGTTCTAGTAAGGTACTCTGGAGTGCAAAATTTTGGGACCAAGATAACATAACAATTCTTAGGAAAACTTGAGTATACCGTAGGTTGAACCCGATAAATACCCTAGCCTGATACAACCATTACTTTGACTGTTTCTATATCAAAGCTATATGAATCACATCGCTACTGTTAACCACTATCGCTACTGTTAGTGCAACATCAATCTTTGACAGTAGTTCTTAGTAGCTTCACCTTAAGGATACATTTGTCCGAATTGTTTGTTTGGACACACCCAAGACTTTTTTATGATTTCCTTACATTTTAGTGAACAAATTAATATGTTTGGCACCAGAGTTAAATTTTAGGAGGAGTAATGAATCGATTTGATACTGTACTAGAACTACAGCATCGTACCTGACATTCAAAAGAACAGCAATTGCCAACAAATGTTAATAATCAACCTTTTAAAAAGCCCAAATTTGTTCCAGTTCCAAAAATTGATTCAGCAGACTAACCTTCTTAGTACTGATCATTAGTAACTGGTCCAAACAACAACTTAGATTCTTCTTCACGGTATCCATGACAGCTAACCAGTCATGACAGAAACACCGTAGCAACTAACCCAAACAATATATTAGACAAGAGCAGATCACACCAATCATATTAATATTGACAAAAAAGGGATTGACATATATAAACTACGGTGTGCACATATAGGTTCAAAATACAAGACAAACATTTTAGCAAGTACTGAATAAATGACATAAATAAAACTATTATGATTTCTTTATTTAATTTAAATAAAACAGAGAAGGAAATAACTTACTTTTCTTTAGTTCAGATGACCTCAGTTTGCAAATCATGTGTTCTCTTAGTACTGCAGCATGCATGGCGATTAACACTTCCGTCATGTATTTACTACTAAAGATGATTCCGTCCTTTTAGTTTGATGAATATTTTATCTTATTGTAAATGTTCCTTCCTGGACCATAGATTCTACTTTAGGTTCTTGTGCATGTCAGTTTAACACTACTCCCTATTTTGGAAGCGATACTCAACTTGGCTGACCAAATTCTGGAACCATGCCCGGAAGAAGAGATCGGTGATGAGTCTTTTGGAATAAACAATGATAGTCGAGGAAACAATCTAGTGGCAGCAACCTATTTAGAAAGAAAGAAGTAAGGAAAAATAAGAAAATGGAGTGATTACAAGTTCAGCAGAGGAGGACTGCTATAACTTCTTCCATTTCCTCTGCTTATTTCCACCGCCATTTCCATCTCCACACTAAACAATCCCGCAAAAATTATTCAATGGATATTCAAAAAGAACGTATTTTTATGATGAAACAAAAGTTTAAAAATGATTACAAGTTCATATTTTTTTGGTATTTTTCCTGAGCCTCCCATGTATTCTAATTAAATATAAAATGAAATTTTGGTACACGCACACAATCTTAGGCACAGGTAGACAAAACCAAATACCACCAAAAAGGAAAACAGAAAAATCACCTGGAACCTGAATTCCACAATGGATCTCAGAACGTAAATCGACGCTTATATGCAGCTGTTTTGCTGAGGATTGTGAACAACGAACAAAAAAAACATATGGGTATATATAAGTAGGAATTGGAACGTCCAGGCAAGCACAATCAGACAAGAGGTAAGGAGGATGATGCAAAAGTAGGGCGAGAGGCCATGTTGCCCAGAAATTTATGCCGCCGCCACCATTTCTGCCTCCGTAGCCGCCCTTTCCATTGTTGGATCCGGATCCACTATTATCGTGGACGCCAAAGCCAGAATTGGAGAGAATGGGTCGGGAGAGGTTAGGGCATTCAGAAATGGGGATTCTTTGCGGCCGTAAATATTGAAAATCAATGCAGACGAAAGTTATGGCGTTGGCTTCAAATGTGAAGAAATGTGATCCGATGATAGGGTTTTGGGGGTATAAGTGGGAAACGAAATTTTCAAGGAAAAGGTTGCGGGAATGTTACAATTAGAGATTAGAAATGAGAATATAACAGGTCGAAAATATTGAATATGGTTGCATGGATCTAATTTTTAACCGCAGACTTCAGGGATGGTGGAAGAAAACAAGAAAGCATATTGTTTTCACGTTAAATGACAAACACATTTTCGGATCAAGTAAAATTTTTGATTAGAAATATAATTACTATAAGTATATTTGAAATTAAAGAACTTGAATTTGAAACACAAAAAAAAATAAAAAAAATTACTATAAGTATATTTGAAATTAAAGAACTTGAATTTGAAAAAAAAAAGGTCGAACTAAAAACTTATGCAGTCTTGCGTAATCTAAAGTTGTAAGGCTTCAATACACATTACAATAAATTTTGTAATATTATCTACTAATTATTAATATTTGTAATTATTAGTATTATTGATAAATAATGATTAGTTTTCTAAAATTAATATCTAAACTTTAATTATTACTTCTTAACTATTGTACTAATTATTTCGTCTTAAGCATTTATTATTATATTAAGTAGTAAAAACTAATTATTGTATATTAATTCTTAATTATCACTTATGATTAAATTTTATTAATTATTTAGTTATTAATTATGAATATTAAGATGCAACATAGCCATATATTCACTTGGCTATTAATTATAATTATCGTTTATTTATCTATTATGATTATTTATTTATTTAATATTTAAACATATTAATATTTCAAATTAATTATTATCTATTGGTTTTTTTATCATTAATTTATTACTATTAATAATTATTTACTTATTTTTTATTTTTTAAATGTTAATTTTTATTATTTGTTAATATTAATTATCATTATCTAATTATCAATTATAAATAATATTATCTAATTATCAGTTACAAATAATAATACTTAAAATTTATTATTAATTTCTTATTATTAAATATTAAACTTAATTATTATATAATTATTATCAGTTAATCATTTAATAGTAATTTTTTAAGATTAATTATTAAAAGTTAATCACTAAATACTAATACTTATTTTTAGTATCATGTTTTTCGCAACTGGCTTTACTAGTTGTAAAAAAATGCAGTTATTGCAAGTGGCGAAAACAGTTGCTATAGATATCTATTTGCAACTGGCTTGGAAGCGCAGTTGCAAATAATATGTTTATTGCAACTGTCATGAAAGCATAGTTGCTAAAAGTACGTTTTCGCAACAGGAAGATAAGTGCAGTTGCTAAAAATATGTTTTTCGCAATAGAAAGAGAAGGCCTGTTGCTAAATCTCACCTACTGCAACTACTATAATAGGTATGTTGCTAAATATCATTTACTGCAACTGTCATGGATCGCCAGTTGCAATAGGTTATTTTTCTTGTAGTGACTGCCGCGGGCCCAGAAGACGTCCCTCCTTCCCCAGCTGCAGCCGTTGTTCCTCCTCCTCCTCCGCGTGTAGATGTTTTTTCTAAGATATGCAAAGACTTTCGTGCAATGGGTGGAAAGCCATTTTATGGGACTGAGACGTTTGTTGAGGCTCAGAATTGGCTCAAGGAAGTGGAGGATTTATATGGCATCTTTGAGATAGACGATGGAAGGGAGGTTCAGCTAGCTGCTTGGTTGATAAAGGACGAAACTTCATTTTGGTGGGAAGTAACTAATGGAGGACATGCGGTGGAGACATGGACGGATTTCAGATAAAGGTTCGTTGAAATTTCTTTCACGAGCAGAGGGGAGTTTATACATGGAGAGGTTCTTGGCTTTGAAATAAGGGAGTTTGTCTGTGAAGGAGTACGTTAACAAGTTTAACCAGTTAGCAAGATTTGGTATAGAATTAGCTAATACACCACATAAGAAGGCTTTGAGATTTGTCAAGGGCTTGAATGAACCACTTCATGGATTAGCTATGTCCCACATTCCTATGGGGGCTACTTTCGAGAAACTTGTTGACATGGCACTAGTGGATAAAGAGGAAGCCAAAGGTGAGAAGAAAGAGGAGAAGCTCGAAGAACCACAGAATAAAAAAGTGTGGCCCAAGAAGGAAACACAGAAGAAAGATGAAAAGCTTGAGAATAAGAAGGAGAAAAAGTGCTATACTTGTGGAAGCTTGAGTCATCTGAATAAGGATTGCAGAAAGAGGAAGGGCGTTTGCTTCAACTGTGATGAAATGGGACACTTCACTAGGGACTGCCCGAAGAAACGAGGACAAGAGCAAAGAGCAGGATTTTCTGGAGGGAAACTGAATGCTCTAATGGTTGGTGGATAGGATAGAGGTAGGAAAATTTCTGTAGAAGGTTTAATTTCCTTATCTGATTATTGAGTTAGAGCTTTTTTTGATTTTGGCATTTTGATTTTATAGTTTAGTCTCTACACCATAATATTAGTCTTGTTTCTGATCCTGTTATAGTCTCAAACCCCATAAGGGTTACGGCTCATCTATTTGTGATAGGTTGGGGTTTGAGGGTATCTGTGTTAGGCGTTGAGTTGACTGTGACGCGCACGTTCCGAGTTTTGTGGGATATGGCTCGGTTTTAGAAAGGGATTTCATATAACCCCAAAGGGGTCTATCATGCTTAGTCTCCTAAAATCATTTGATAATCTTTGATCAGTACCCGTAGTCTGTAAGTGTCCGAATATTCTTGACAAGGTTAGGGGCTTACCTCGAGGCGTGAGGTAGATTTCCAGTTTTGGCATTGCCTAGTAGGAACAAAGTTTTTGTTTTATTTGTACTTGCTTCTATCACTCGACTGTATCTTATTGATCGAGTCTTCGACCTTTAGGTAGAAACTAATGGGTGTAAACATGTGTCTGAGACATGTTATGTTTGATGGTTGCCAGTGGATGCGAGTGGTTGCTAGTGGTTTCTCGTGGATGCATATACACACACACTAGGCACTAGATCGGCTCAAAAACACTCTCATACTGCATATGGATGTGTTTGCATTTTCAATTTTTATGGATGCAAAATGGTTGACTCAGCACATGGGTGTTGCATATGAATGAATGGTTGTGCACTCATGTAAAAATGATATGTATCAAATAGGAATAATTACATACATGTTGGACGCATGGCACTAACATAATTCACATTAAGGAGGTCAACTGAATCAGTAGACAGCCTGATTTTTTGTATTAGATAGGGGACACATACACACACTTTTGCATATGTTCATATGGCATTAGAAATCTTTTAAGGAAAATGAATGCTTGTGGATGATGGAAGAGTAGATGGTTGATGGATGGTAGGATACATTCTTCTTAACTTAGAGAATGGATGGTAGGATACATTCTTCTTAATTTAGAGATTTCGAGGACGAAATCCTTTAAGGAGGGGAGAATGTAACACCCCGTATTTTCTGTGAACATTAAAATAAAAAATTAAAGAATATTTACTTTTTTTAAAAGAAGAATTAGGTGAACGGCTTACGCCATTGCGTTCGTCTCGGAATTCTACTTGAGATAGAGTCCGACTTTGCGTAAAACGGATACCGTATGAAGGAGTTACGGACGATAGAAGTTTGCCAGAACGATCATGAAATGGGCCAGAATGCACTGGCGCACTTAGGAAGTGCGCTAGTACAAAAATACACTGGCGCACTTGGGAAGTGCGCCCATGCCGAGGACCAAAACCTGTAGAATTCTGGAGTGTTCCCTGATGACGTGTCTTGCTAGGATTGGCTGGATGACGTGTCTTTTGAGCTGTATGGTTCTGATGGCTCCTAAGCTAATCTAAAGGCCTTTATTCATCATATACACCTATATAAACATACCTAGACCTAAGCCTGATTCGCAATACACTAATTCATCGAGCCTCCATGCTGGACAAATCTAAACTAGTCTTTCTTCTATGCTAAAGCAAATTAGAATAGGAGTATTTATATTGGAAGATAAGAATAGATCTACAACTACAACGCCTATTTCTCTTCTTTTAGATCCAACCAAGGTGAGTCCACGTTACTTTCAGAAATGAAATTTAATTGTGATCCTGACATTGTTAACAAATCTGAATCTGAGATTATGCCTATTTATGTTTATATTTGTCCTTCTATACCCATTGGATCTATTTTACTGTTTTATGCCAGCTCATACTTCATATGTCTATTTTATGCCAGTTTTGATGACTCTCTTCCCTTCTCTTCTTCGAGCCTAATTATATTTTACGTTTAATTGTACGTACGAATGACGTGGAAATTTTTTGGGAAAATATTGAATGATATGCAAATGGGGCATGAATTGAATTGTAAACATATAATTGATTTGGGGGCATAACACATGTTGTAATTTAAGACCTAAATTTAGGGCATACTATATATGATGGTTTATGATTTGGAAGAAGAGGATTATTGTGTATAGTGATATATAACTTAGGCATGAAAACCTATATTGAAATAGGGATAACTGTTAAATATGAACACACCTAAATTGGAATTTTGGGTAATTGGCATACACTTAATCAAAGCCGATAATTTGGCATAACTTGTATTATGAATCATGACTGGGGTTTTTGGGGCATAACCTTTACTGTGCAATTTAACTTAAACTTGGGGCAAATGTTATATTGTGAATTATGTCTGTAATTTGGGCATGCAAATTTGTAGGCTTAATTTATGATTAAGCGAAATATGTTAATGGGACAGTAAAAGAGTCTGTGAAGCCTGTTTAATCTATTTAAACTGAATACTGTAACTGGAAATGCCTATGATGTATATAAATAAATTGGCTAAGATAAGCATGCTGAGACACGAAGTTAGACTCCGTTTACGGTGGAAACATGCGCGGAACCAACCGGCTAACTAGCAACCGAAAACGGTCAGTCTAATGTGAGAGGTCGTAGGCATAACTAAAAGATGCTTAGACACGAGGTTAATTCTGGCATGTGGCAGAAGTCTGCTTGGAACTGCTCGGCACAACCAACGGCCACAAGCTATCGACTTAATGTGAGAGGTCTGTGCATTAATAACTAATTAATGTTGATTAAAGAGGAATATGATACCTAAAACATGTTAGGTGGGTGGGGTTAAGTTAAACTGTGTAAGATGACAACTTAACCAATATTACATGAACAAGTGGATAGGGTTAAGGCAAGTTTAACCAATAATACATATTGATTTGATAAGTGGATTTGATAAGTTGTAGGCTATAAGACGCTTGAATTTAAACAAGTGTTAACTGTTCTTAATGGTATTGGCAATGAATATGAAGCGGTTGAGGCCATAATTTCTTCTCAAAGAATTACACCACATATGGATGAAGTACATTCCATACTTCTTTCTCATGAAGCAAGAATTGAGAATAAAAGACCTTAAGAATCTAATGTATTAGTTAACTATGCAGATAGTTATAAAAATAAAGATGAAAGGACAAATTAACAAGTACATAGAGGTGGTTTTAGCAATAGATCTAGAGGAAAAGGAATAAATTTCAATAATAGTAGACCCAAATGTCAAATTTGTGAAAAAGTGGTTTTTACAACATTCAAGTGTTATTTTATATTCAGTCAGAGTTATACTTCCAATCAAGGCAATAGCAATCAAAGAAATAGCAATCAAAATGCTAATGTTGCTCCAGTTCAGAATGATCAAAATGTGCAGTTTGACTCTAAATAAAAAACCAGAATGGAACAACAAGAGTGGATCACATCAATGATGAAAATTGGTATCCGGATTCAGGTGCAACAACTCGTCTAACCAGCAATTTAGAATTTAAATCTTGGTGCAAGGAATACAAAGATAATCAAATAGTGCGCATGGGAAATGGTAAGTCTATACACATTACTCATACAGGTAGTGGATATATAAATGGAAACAAACACTTTCTTTTAAATAATCTGTTGAGGGTTCCAGATATTAAAAAAATTCACTTAGTGTATCTCAGTTTGCTAAGAATAATCAAGTATACTTTGAATTTTATCCAAATTACTGTTTAGTCAAAGATATACTTACTAAAATTGTTTTGTTATAGGGGAATGAAGTTAAGGGACTGTATGTGTTCAATTAAGCCAACTACAACAAAATAGAATCAAGATAAGTGAACTGCAACCTTAGTGAGAATCAAATAGATAATGAAAATAATGTATATGATCTATGGCATAATAAACTTAGTCATCCAAGTACAAGTATTATTAAACAAATTGTTGATGAAAGCAATATAAAACTAGATAGTGTTACTATTCCTCACATATGCATATATTGTCAAAGCCATAAATTACCATTTATTGATTCTACCACTGAATATTCTAAACCATTGCATTTAATTGCTATTGACTTATGGGGTCCTGCCCCAATAAATTCTGATCATGGTTACATATATTATATATCTTTTGTAGATATACATGGATTTTCTTTTAAAAAAAATCCAAGTCTAATACTTATAATATTGTTGTGCATTTTATTACTCAAGTTGAAAAACAGTCTGAATGTCAAGTAAAAATATTTCAGTCTAATGGGGGTACGGAGTACAAGACATTAAAGAATTATTTCCTTAAAAAGGGAAATGTTCATATAACTACTTGTCCTTATACTTCTGAACAAAATGGGCTTGTTGAAAGGAAACTATAACACCCTGTATTTTCTGAGAACATTAAAATAACAAATTAAAGAATAGTTAATTTTTTTAAAAGAAGAATTATGTGAAATGGGTTACACCATTGCGTTCGTCTCAGAATTCTACTTAAGATAGAATCCGAATTTTCGTAAAACGGATACCGTATGAAGGAGTTACGGACGATAGAAGTTTAGCAGAACGATCAGGAAATGGGCCAGAACGCACTGGTGCACTTGGGAAGTGCGCCAATACAAAAATACACTAGCGCACTTTGGAAGAGCGCCCATGCCGAGGACCAAAACCTGCATAATTCTGGAGTGTTCCTTGATGACGTGTCTTGCTGGGATTGGCTGGATGACATGTCGTTTGAGCTGTATGGTTCTGATGGATCCTAAGCTAATCTACAGGCCTTTATTCATCACATACACCTATATAAACAAACCTAGACCTAAACCTAATTCACAATACACTAATTCATCGAGCCTCCATGATAGACAAATCTAAACGAGCCTCCATGCTGGACAAATCTAAACTAGTCTTTCTTCTATGCTAAAGCAAATTAGAATAGGAGTATTCATATCGGAAGATAAGAATAGATATACAACTACAACGCCTATTTCTCTTCTTTTAGATCCAACCAAGGTGAGTCCATGTTACTTTCAGAAATGAAATTTAATTGTGATCCTGACATTGTTAACAAATCTGAATCTAAGATTATGCCTATTTCTATTTAGATTTGTCCTTCTATACCCATTGGATCTATTTTATTGTTTTATGCCTGCACATACTTCATATGTCTATTTTATGCCAGTTTTGATGACTCTTTTCCCTTTTTTCTTTTCCTTTTATTTATGAGATTAGGCTAATTTCGAGCCTAATTATATTTAACGTTGAATTATACGTACGAATGACGTGGAAAATGTTTGGGAAAATATTGAATGATATGCAAATGGGGCATAAATTGAATTGTAAACATAATTGATTTGGGGGCATAACGCATGTTGTAGTTTAAGACTTAAATTTAGGGCATACTATATATGATGGTTTATGATTTGGAAAAAGGGGATTATTCTGTATAGTGATATATAACTTAGGCATGAAAACCTATATTGAAATAGGGATAACTATTAAATATGAACACGCCTAAATTGGGATTTTGGGTAATTGGCATACACTGTAATCAAAGCCGATAATTTGGCATAACTTGTATTATGAATCATGACTGAGGTTTTTAGGGCATAATCTTTACTGTGCAATTTAACTAAAACTTGGGGCAAATGTTATATTGTGAATTATGATTGTAATTTGGGCATGCAAATTTATAGGCTTAATTTATGATTAAGCAAAATATGTTAATGGGACAGTAAGAGAGTCTGTGAAGCCTGTTTAATCTGTTGAAACTGAATACTATAATTGGAAAAGCCTACGATGTATATAAATAAATTGGGTAAGATAAGCATGCTCAGACACGAGGTTAGACTCCGTTTGCGGTAGAAGCCTGCCCAGAACCAACCGGCCTAACCAGTAACCGCAAATGGTCAGTCTAATGTGAGAGGTCGTAGGCATAACTAAAAGATGCTTAGACACGAGGTTAAGTCTGGCTTGTGGTAGAAGTCTGCCCAGAACTGCCCGGCACATCCAGCGGCCACAAGCTATCGACTTAATGTGAGAGGTCTGTGCATTAATAACTAATTAATGTTGATTAAAGATGAATATGATACCTAAAACATGTTAGGTGGGTGGGGTTAAGTTAACCTGTGTAAGATGACAATTTAAACAATATTACGTGAACAAGTGGATAGGGTTAAGGCAAGTTTAACCAATAATACATATTGATTTGATAAGTGGATGGGGTTAAGTCAACTGGGCAGATGAATTTGATAAACCCATTTCGTAAAATCTGTAGGCTTAACGCAAGGTTAAGTGAAATGTAATAATCTGTAAGTCTGTTAGTCCGTACATCTGATCTGTTAATCTGTAATCCTATTAATCTGTATGTCTGATCTGAAAACTTGTTAATCTGAAATCTGTAAGCAAGTAACCCTGAAATCTATAGTCTGGGGACACAAGGTTAGAAGGGGTAATTACTTGTGTGTTGTGTTGGACCATATTAGTCAGTAACCCTTTCTGGTATCAAACTACGACCTAACACTAGGTAGGGGTCCGGGCACGCTTACTGAACTAATTATAAGAGGTTCATTCTAGTAATGGCGAGGGGTGTTGATGGCGCATTCCAACCGGGTCATGTGCGTGCATGGATCCGGTCTGCTCTAGGGAAGTTAAGACATCGTGACATTTGTATATAGGTCTGTTTCTTTCTGTAGGTTGCCACTTTAGGGAGTGATACACCCTTCCGTGGGGCCGACACAGGGTATTTATGTACTAGGGAGCCGATCACTTGGGGTAGAATTTAGGGTACATCTAGTTCTGTCTGCTTATGCTGGGGTACCATCTGTTTCTGTTGGGGGTGGTAACACCTGTCTGTTTCTGTGTGGTACCGTCTATTGGGGTAGTTTAGGCCCATCACTAGTGTACACCTGATTCTATCATTCTGTTTCCGTAGGGATTATTCTGTTTCCGTCTCTAATTCTGTTTCTGCTTCTGTTTCTATACCATCTGTCTTTGTTAGGGTGGTAAATGCCCATTACTAGCATTCTGTTCTGAAGAGATCATTCTGTTTCCATTTCTGTTTCAGTTTAGACATTATGGTAACACATAATCCTGTTATACTAGTATTAGTGCAGAGAAGTGAAAAGTAAGTGAGAATCACAACTTGGTCTATATCATTTTGTTTCCTCTGTTTAACCTATGTATATCTGCTACTCCTATTACGGTTATACCTCATCCAGTTTTATTTACATGTCATGATACAGTTATCTGTTTATATGCTGAAAGTCACTAGACTCGCCAGACTTTATATCTGACTCTTTTTGTTTTGCCTCTTTTCTTCCGTTTCCCCCCACCCCCTCACCCCACCCAGGTTCCCAGGGAGGAAATACTCAAGCTTAGTTCGCATATCTCTCTCCCAACTTGAAGATTGAAAGATGTATTGCTTGGCTTTGATTCTGCTTATTTATGGCATTTTCTGTTGGGGATTATGGTTTTAAAATTATGTACTCTGATGGCTTTTATATTATTACTTTATTTATATTATCTATTTTCTACCAAGTTTTCTAAATTACTTATATTTAATCGTTTTATTATAACTTTTAAGGCTGTCTTATATTAAACTCTTTGAACTTTATTAAACCTACTTTTATATCATAATAATTTTACCCTTTTAAACTACTTTCCCTTATATTATTTTGTATGTAGCTTTCTTTCACATTATATTGCAAATTTTCTTATTTAGTTTGATACAATAATTTAAGTTTACTTAAATAATAATTTTGATATAAGAAGTTTTACCCCTTTAGTTGTATGATACATTTGTGTTCTATCTATTAAATATCCTTGGATATATTTTCAAGCTTATTTGAAGTGTTAAGTATTTGTTCAATAATTTATAAGTAAAGGTTAAGTAAAATTTTACAACTCTCCTTTTCGAGGACGAAAAGTTATAAGAGGGGAGGCTGTAACGATCTAGGAATTTTGGCACTTAAAATATAAATTTAAGTAAGATTTAAAGATAAAATAGATATTTATATTTGGTTTTCGACTTTGAAATTGGGCTTTTATTTGTTTGAACATAGTTGTACTTTTACAATGAAAAATATAATCTTAATTTAAGCATTTGCCAGAATTTAATTTTATTACAAGTTTATTATGTTTACTTTAAAATATGAACGTTATTAACATAATTCAGCAAATTTGAATTATTTGGTGTACTCAAAATTTAACGTTGAATTTTAAAGTTGTAATTTAAATAAGATAAAATTTATCGTCGGCAAATTAGATTTTTAAAATATAAGTTGAAGTTCTAATTTAAGCAGTTGATAGATTTTGAATAAACCACTAAGTTTTAGTTTATTTTAAGCAGCGTTATTTGTATTGTAATGAAAATTAATTTCAATAAGAACGTTAGCTAAAGCGATCGTTATTTTTAATTTTTGAGTTAAAATATTTGAGATGTAGCATGTAAACTAAAATAAACTTTGAAAACTAAATTTTGTAATTTAATGAAGGAACGATTTATTTGATTTAATTGTTCAGAATATTTATGGAAGTTATAACATGATAAAATACGTACACAGCATTGTTTAGTTCAGCCATTTTCTACTAATGTTCATTCAACTATGGATAACTTTTTGTATACTTCGTTCAACAGTTTCTTCATTCAGCCCACTGTTTACATTGAAGCAATATCTAAAAAAAAATCTAATTTAAAATCTTACCCAGATTTGACTACAGAACTCATAGGTTTTGTGCTGAAGTTTTCTTCCATCTATCAATATTTCTCTATGAATCTAATCTTCTATTACTTATAATAGACAATAGGAACATAGCACCGCTGACTTGGCAAACCTGGTTTTAAATCATTTCAAAATACTCCCTGCCGAGCGTACATCAGAATTTATTCACATTCCTACGCAACCGTTCCCTTTTCTTTCTTCACTACCCTCGAATTTTGTTCACATTCCTACACAACCGTTTCCTCTTCTTGCTTCACTACCCTAACAATTTTATTCACATTCTTACACAACCGTTCTTCCACAGTCTTCCGCTCCACGTTTGCCTCTCCCATCCAAAATGGCTGAAAATAAAATACTATTCCCTCCCGTTCATCTGGACCGTATTCCACTCCGTCGTTACCTCCCACATTCTGAACCGCCTCCACATCGTCCTATCACCCTCATCTTCTGCACTCGGCAAACCGTTTCCGACAGATAGGCGAAGCAGCTTCCCCTATACCTAAATCAAAAACTCTTTCGTTCTGTTATTTCAATCCCCAGAGGATCGTCATGACTTCTGATCAACCCTGCCTTCAGTCTTCCTTCGCATCAACTTGCTGTTCAAGGTACAATTTAGTTATATTTACACAGATTGTTGCACCCAATTTACACCTCCAGTTATGTTGTCCTTCCCCTAATTTCTTAATTTCTTTTGTACGCTTAAAATTATTTGTGTAGAAACACAAAAAGGGTGATCACAAATTGCTAATCTACACATACTTCTGATCTGTCTAACTTTGGTCGATACGATTACCAATCCTGATGGGAGTATTCACACGACAAACTACCTGTCAATCTGACAATTGGTAATTTTATTCACGTTTTGTTATCTCTGTACTCTAAACATTTGCGATTTTCAGTCATTGTTCAACTTGCTAAAAGTATAATTTGTGATGAACCAACTGTGCGTTGGCGGTTGTGATACCCCTGATTTCATACCCACGTATGTATTACGAATTCAAAATTTCCATGTATATCAACTCCGACTTTGATTTGTAATGTTCCCTGCATGCAGGTACTTTCATTAACAAACAAACTTATGACTCATCTTCAACTGCATAACTGTACCTACCTGCCTTGTTTGCAGCGTATCAAAGCACATCACTCAACATGTCTAATTACCAAGGTAAACTTAGTAGAATATGCTGTTGTCGTACCAACTAAAATTATTTACCATTTGGATGTACACACGCTTTGTTTTACGGCATTCGTATGTGTTCAAAATAATATATTACTGCAAAGCTAAGTGCTGTCCGCTTTTACCAACAAAATTTTTGTACATCAGCCGTGATTGTGGATGAAACGAACTGCAGACTCATTGTGTTTACTCGTATTTGTTCCAGACTGTTTACTACTATGGGTTCTTAAATATATTTCGATCTGTGTCCCAAAGTTTTGCAGACAAATTCGGCACATAATGACAGTTTTGTACACAAACATTCTATACCCCCTTCGTACCATAATACTACGTGACAACAATCGTATACATATGTCGTTTACCTTATTTACGCCGTAAACATGGCCTTCTCAATCAGCGTAGACATCGTACACGATATTAAAAAAATGCTGGGAAAGAATACGTTTTACGAAGGGGAAGAACTCGGTTAATACTGTTTATTTCAGTGACAATAATCATTTAAATTAACTGGTATCCTCTTTCCATTCATTGCCTGCTTACGTTGGTGTCATCAACGAGTCCATGGCTTCGGTAGGAGCCCCTTTTTTAAGGTTATGCAAAAATGTTAGTTCTTCAGTTTTCATCTTTTACTACTACAATGTTAGTCTAATTCGTAGCTGAACCCATTTACTGCAAACAATTACGACTCAAACAAGCTGATTCTATAACCATGGCTGCTCAGACGAGATGATTCTTGATCCTCTGAAATACGCTGAAATTTTTAGACAATTCTATTAGATGGGACTAAGCTCATCAAGGTTGGTTTACATTTTACAAACGTTCAGTATATTTTCTTGAATTCTGTTGAGCTGGTTTTGGTTTGAATTTAATTGTTCCACACGTTCATATATTATTGATACTTGCTTTAAGTTTTGCTTTCATCATATTTTATTATACTTATACCATACTGTAGTAGAATTTCTAAATTGTTTCAGTTCACGTATCTACCTTATACCATGTGCAAACTCGACCTTTGTTAATGCATAAACATGCAGCATTGGTAAAACGACCAATTCATTTATCAACCATGTTTTCAACCAAGTTGGATAACATTTGAGGCTTTAAAAAAAAGGAAAAAAAGAAAGAAAGCACAAAACAATAACAAAAAGAAGAAGAAGAAGAAAAAATAAATGAGTGTAGCAAGTTGTCAAAGGCATTTGAATGAAAACTGATGAATTAAATTATTTTGTTAACATCATATGGTGCAATGTGTAGGTGATGAAATTTCAGATTTTGATGATGTTAAATTACGTACCAAAGAATGGCCGAATCACATTTAAGAATCAAACGTTTGTAGGGACATAAACTTAAAATATTTAATAATACACATAATGTTAACGTACTCCAATATTAAATGCTAGCAGTGGAGAACGGCCTTTTGACGCCGCTCTATCGATCCGACGATGCTAGAAAGCCCAGAAATAAGTTGGTCTTCATAAAATAAAATAAAAAACCTGTATTCTTACCATGCAAATGCTTATCGCAGTCGCTGTTGCCTCCGTCATCATTTTTGTTCGCCCAACTCATATATTTTTCGCCAACACTAGCGTTGGCCTTAGGCTTTATATTATCTTCATCATTATCATTTATTGTGTTGTGCTCTCTGTACTAAGGCATCCGGTCAATCTATTGTTGCTTCCAAAATTTACTGTCTGTATCGGCTTTGCTGTTTGCTTGACATGTGCATTTACAAACGGAAATGTGATTCTGGATTCAGTGATTTTCTATAGATATATAATATTTTATACAGGTAACCAGATAAACAAATATTCATATGATGAATGCGTTTGGGCTTCAGTTTCATTGTATCTTCACATCATTTATAATCTGTTTCTATCTCTACTTGAGTTATTTCAACGTGGCGAGGATTAGAAGCTGGAATGTACTACTTGGGTTATTTGTTATTGTTCTTTATCTGCGTTGATATCGTTCAGAAGTGCGCACAATTAGACGGCGTAGCATGCATGAATAAGAATCTATGACTGGGTTGAAGAAGTCTGATCTATACTTAAATTCCATTCTTAACTACCACTTTCCATGGCTTCATCACGCGATTTATTGTTATCTCATTTACTACAAATATAATTATTTACTGCAAATAATTATATCTTGCTTTAGCCTTACTCTATCCTGCACTTATTGCATCTCTTCCAGGAACCGACGGTAATTCGGACTGGTGAGCAGAACGGTGGCAGCAAGATCTAGCTAAAGAGGCGCAAGTTTAATTAGACACAGTGGAAGTGCTGACTCCATTTGTGTTCCTGCAAAGCTTTATCTGCTTTCTACCCATGTTTTACTTTAACTAGTACCTTTTTCCAGACCTGTTTGCACTGCATTTTAACTCGTATTTATATATTTGTATGGATTGTGTTTGTACAACTGTGTTTGTTTATTTCTAAAACATTTGCCTTGACAGAAACAATCTGTCATCTGACTCCTTTTATTTGTTGTACCAACTCCTTTTATTTGCATGTTAATGCGTCTCATCCACCAAACCCGCACCAGCACCCGTCAGATTCCAGTCCAACTTTATCTGCCGCCATCAAGCCCAGAATTCAGCACAGTGTCCTTCCTTGTCCCCGTGTATCAGCTGAACCCTACTCGTTAGCCGGGGACCGCAATTACCACCTTGAGGCGTGCGTCGACTGCATCAACCAGGCCAACCTCCAGCAAGCAAGCCGTGTTCGAACAGTCGCCGCTGTGCCCATCGTCTGTAACGAAGACAATAGAGCCGTTACAATAGAGCCGTTAGAGTGTGAACACTTTTTTATCATATTTAGCATGCTTTGTCATTATCTACTAGCTGTTAGGCTCATGCATACTTGGTATATTTAATACTAGCCGTTAGGCTCATACATATTTGTTATATTTTGTACTAGCCGTTGGGCTCATAGCACTATATATATGTGCTCTTTGTATCATGTTTTGCATCAATAAAAATTGCAATTGTTCCTCTCCAATAACTATCCTCCTCATCCCTTAATATGGTATCAGAGTCAAATTGCCGAAAGGCTTAATCATCAAGCAGAAAGTTGTTTTTGTTTTATGGCCAGCAACAATGAAGTAACCTCCGCTGTTTCAGAAAGTATGGGGTACAGCGCTCCACCTAACCATCATGACCTGATTAAACCAAAAAGCCAAATTATCACCACATCTCTAGACGAAGACAATTACATTCTATGGAAATATCAAATAGAGATCGCTTTAAGAGGGTATGATTTACTGCAGTACATTAATGGGACAATAACAGTCCCACCAGTGACGATAACCAATTCGGAAGGAGAAATTGTGCCTAACACAGACTACACAAAGTTTCAAAAATAAGACAGCCTCCTCTCCTCATGGCTCCTATCGTCAGTAAGTTCAAATTTATTATCACAAATAGTTGGATGTAGCACGTCTTATGAAATATGGAAAACAATTAAACAAATTTTCAGTTCACAATCAGCTGCTAGAATCATGCAATATAGAAGGGAATTACAAAATTCTAGAAAAAAGGAGGCAAGCATGAAAGAATACTTAGGAAAAATTAAAAATCTGTGTGACAAACTAAATGCTGTTGGCCATAAGATCAGCGACAATGAGCAAATTCTATTTATTATTGGTGGATTAGATGAAGAATACGAATCTCTAGTAACTGTGCTAGCCACACAACAAACCTTACCTGATTTACAGTTCGTTCGATCAGCACTCCTTGCTCATGAAGGCAGAATCGACCAAAGAAAAGCAGCACAAAATAAGTTCTCTGCCAATTATACCACAATCAGAAATAAGCAGATACAAGGAGATAACAACAACTATCGTGTGAAATGTCAAATATGCCAAAAGTTTGGTCAAATGGCGAACAAATGTTACTTCAGGTATAATTCAGACACAGGTAGACAACAGGCAAGCCAAAATTACTCTTCACAAAGAAGAGCACAAGCAAATATGGCAACAACAGGGAATTCAACTCAAAATAATAATAATGCAAACCGAAGACACAATGCTGCAGATAATGATGAAGTAAAAAATGAAGACAATGGCTTCGAAGAATGGTACCCTGACTCAAGAGCGACTCACCACATAACTAGCAATCTTCAAAATTTAAACATTGGGAGCAGAAATTACTCAGGTATGAGAAATTTGCATATGGGTAATGGTAGTACTGCTAGTATCACACACATAGGCAAAGGGACTATCTTTGGGAAAAGACAACTCAAATTAAACAATCTTCTTAGGGTACCTACGATTAATAAAAATTTGTTAGGTGTATCAAAATTTGCCAACGACAATAATGTTTACTTTGAATTTCATCCTAAGTTTTGTTTAGTTAAAGATTCCCTAAATCATGAAATATTACTTCGAGGTAACCTATACAATGGTTTATAAAAATTCAAGAATGCAAACTCAAGTGGAGAATTCTGGTACAAAAATGTAGATGCTAGTAGTGACAATGACTGTATTAGGAATAGTTGCAATAACGTTGATTATGACAATAATAGCAGTGAATGTAACGTGATTAATTCTTGGCATGTAAAATTAGGACATCTTAATCTAGAAACTGTTAAGACTGTTCTACGTAGTAATAACATTCATTATAAAAATGTACCTATCAAACACACATTCACGCACTGCCAACTCGGCAAGAGCCACAAGCTCCCTTTTAGTGATTCCGAAACCAGCTATAATGAGCCACTGGAACTTATGGCCGCTGACTTGTGGGGACCCGCGCCTCTAAATTCATATCAGGGACACAGGTATTATGTAACACCCCGAATTTCAATTAACACTAATGGTTAGTAATTAAAGTATAATTAATCTCAGATGTGAGAATCAGGGGAAACGGGCTGCGTCATTGCGTTCGTCTCGGAAAAATACGCGAAATAGAGTCCGAGTTTGCGTAAAACGGGTACCGTATGAAAGAGATATGGACGAACGAAGTTAGGCAGAAAAACCCGAAACAGGCCAGAAATGCACTGGCGCACTTGTTAAGTGCGCCAGCACAAAAATACACTGGCGCACTTGGGAAGTGCGCCCATGTCGGGACAGGAAACCTGCACAGTTTCTAGAGAGTTCTGTGGTTGGGTGCACCAGTTTGGGGTTTGGGCTTGGTCTTAGGGCTGGTTTCTGGAAGGTTCCGAAATCTAAGGGTCCTAATCTAATTTAGGGTTAATCTAAGGGCCTAAAACACTCACCTAATCTATAAATACACCCTAAACCTACCCTAATCCATACTAAAAATAGAATTGAGGGCTACATGCCGCCAAATTAAATCTTAGAAGGAGCCTCCACTAATTTATGAAGACGGTTGCAAGCTAATCACTCTCTAATCAACCTCTAATCCATTCTAAGCATCTTAATCTTCTTCATTTGGAGTGCAAATTGGCTAGTAGTGAGTTTCTATCACTCTAATGATCAATTGCTAAACTAAGTAGATGAGATATGATGAGATCATATGGTTTTGTTTGTGGATTAATGGGTTTTAAGTCATATGACATGATGTTAGTTTGCTAATGTATGTGGGTTATGCAAGTTTTGTGCTTTGTGATCATATGTTAATATGCAAGTTACATGTATGATAATATGCAAGTTACTTGTATGATAATTATGCAAGTTGTATGTTTCTTCATATGCAAGTTTATGAGTTCATATGCAAGTATGTAACATGTTATGCAAGTTCATATGCAAGTTTATGAGTTCATATGCAAGTTATGTAACATGTTATGCAAGTTCATATGCAAGTTATGTGACATATTATGCAAGTTCATATGCAAGTCATGTATTTGTTAATATGTAAGTTTATGTAACATGTTATGCAAGTTAATATGCAAGTTATGTGACATGTTATACAAGTTAATATGCAAGTTATGTGACATGTTATACAAGATTATATGCAAGTTATGTGACATGTTATGCAAGTTCATATGCAAGTTATGTGTTTGTTAATATGCAAGATGGCACCTTTGAAACATGTTCATACATATGCAAGTTGACACCTTTTATATGTGTTATGTCATGAGAACGAAATTACGTGGGAACGATGGGGTTAATTAAATGCATATGTTAATAAGATTGTGTGAAATTAATATAATTATGCATAACATAAAATAAATGAACATAGTATGGGAATTTGCCTATTAAGTTAGGTGTACCCATACTATGTGTTGGGAATTTGCCTATTAAGTTAGGTGTACCCACACTTTGGAGTTGGGAATTTGCCTATTAAGTTAGGTGCACCCATATTCCTAAAATAAACATGATAATTAACACAAATTATGGGGGTGATTAATTAGGAGTAATTAATCGATTAAGACACGAGGTTGGACCCGTTTGTAGTGTAAGACTGCCCGGAGTTTACCGGCTTAACCAGGCATCTACAAATGACGGTCCAATGTGAGGGGTCTTAATCATAAATTAAATACGTAACAAGGGTAAATGACACGAGGTTGGACCCGTTTGTAGTGTAAGACTGCCCGGAACCTACCGGCTTAACCAGGCATCTACAAATGACGGTCCAATATGAGGGGTCCTTTACACGGTTACGGTGTTAATCAATTAAGAAACACTTAACCAGATAAGCATGTAGTGGGGCATGGGGGTTAAGTGGGTACCTTGGGTGGTATGTGGAAATTGCTAGTGGTTGCCAATAGAAAATATGATAAAATACTTAACCAAGATGAAACATGTAATTAAACATGATTAAAGGGTTAAGTGGGAAACACTAGTGTGTGGGCCAAGCTTAGGGGGATGGCTTGTGCTGGGGGCCCATTTCAACCAGTAACCCATACGTATCTTAGTGGGCTCGACCCATGTCGAGGACGGGACACGCATACTGGGCTTGACTATAAGAGGCCAAAATGGGTTAGCGGTGGCAACGCATGACCAACGGGTTTCATATGCGTGTGTGGACCCGGGCTGGTAAATAAGACGTTGTTGCATCGTGTAGATATAAGCCGTGCACCGTTAATTTTATCAGGTTGCCACGTTGGGGAATGGTACACCCCACGGTGGGGCCAGCACGGGTATCTATGTTAGGGAGCCGATCGAATGGGGAGTAGTGTGTACACCTAGTGGATTGTAGGGCCCCGTGGCGTCTACTTAGTCACCTAGAGGTACGCGAGAACTATTAAGTTAATTTTATAAGTCCATGGGTGGGATCAACCTTTAAGTTAGGAATGACTGGTGTGGTGCAGTTTAGTAATTTACCTTTGGAAGGGTAGATGCGTCTTTATCTTTTATCTTAGTTTAGTTGACTGCTTAGTGTATCCATTCATCCCCATTAGTTACCGTATATCAGTTTATGTCTTCTCTGGTTACTTTAACGATTGTATTGTTAAAGTTATAGGACTCGCTCAGACTTATGTCTGACCCCGTTGTTTTTATCTTTTTCCCAACCCTCAGGTCCTACGGTGGATCCTAGCAGTAGTGGAGCTTGATCGGATTGCTGTTCCAGTCTTTAGGAGCTTGGATAGATGTAAAGCTCCAGTTACCCAGTTATCTTTTCTTTTGTCATGGCTATTGTATGAGAGTGGGATTATGTACTTCTTTATTTTGATGGATATTGTACTTGACTTTTATTGTGGTTTTATGATGTAACCAGACATGTTTTACTTCCGCTGTTATGAGATGATGTTTTAAATTTCAAGTACTATTTATATCTGTCTTGTTGTAATTTTTCTGTTCTATATTCACTAAAATACTCCACCGATGCTATGGCATTCCCTTAGTGAGTGATCATAGCGGGAGTGGGGTGTTACACGTGGTATCAGAGCTGAAGGTTACCGGAAAAGATAAATTTTTGAGAAAAATACTTTTTTTTTAGAAAATAGTAAAGGTATTATTTTTGGAAAAAGTATTTTCAAAAACATGTCTTTTAAGAGAAAAGTTTTTGAAAAAGAAAAGCATAATCCCCAATAGCCATATCTTTATCTTTCGGAATCTCCTTTTTGAATCTTTCCTCTTTCGTTTCAGCATGGCTGAAGATCTTAACATCCCGGAGGGCTTAGTTATACCACTATGGTATAGGAGGTTACAAGAGGCTAGGGCCGCGGCTGCGGGTCCAGCCAATGCTACTACACCAGAGGAACCGCTCCTCCTCCTCAGCCTAGAGTGGATAATTTTGCTAAAATTTGCAAGGAGTTCAAGGCTATAGGAGGAAAACCTTTTCTAGGTTCAGAGACTTTCGTAGAGGCTAGAGATTGGCTTAAGGAAGTGGAAGAGTTGCTAGATATATTTGAAGTGGAAGAGGGAAAGAAAGTCAAGTTGGCAGCTTGGTTAATGAAGGGAGAGGCCTCATTCTGGTGGGAGGTCACTAATGGAGAACGCCCTGTTGACTCTTGGGCAGATTTCAAGCAAAGGTTTGGGGCTAAGTTTCTCTCAAGGGCGGAAGAGAATCTGTTTATGGAGAAGTTATTGAATTTGAAGCAAGGGAATCTCACGGTGAAAGAATATGTCAACAAATTCAATCAATTAGCAAGGTTTGGCATAGAGTTGGTGAATACACCGGAGAAGAAGGCTTTGAGGTTCGTTAGAGGCTTGAATGAACCATTGCAAGGAATAGCTATGACTCACATTCCTATGGGGGCCACCTTTGAGAAGCTTGTCTACATGGCACTTATGCATGAGGATGATAAGAGTTCTAAGGCACCAGAGAAGAAGGGGGATCAGAAGAAACCGCAACAACAACAACAAGGCAAGGGTGGAAAAGGCAATGGTGACAAGGGGAAGAAGAAGAAGAAGTGCTTCAATTATGGGACCCCAGGCCACCTCAGCAAGGATTGTCGCAAAAAGAAGAAGACCGGTTGCTTTCATTGTGGTGAAGCAGGACATCTTGTGAAGGACTGCCCAAAGAAGGGGCAGAAGACGGGGTCTACCTCAGGAGGTCAGGTGCAAGCTCTTATGGCACCAGCTCAGGCAGGAGGGCAAGTTCAGGCTCTCTCAGTTCCACCGATTCAGCAGAGAGGTAGAACTATTTCCGTTGAAAGTCTGGTTTTTCTGTTTGATCATCCAGTTCGTACTTTGTTTGACTCTGGCGCATCGCATTCTTTTATCTCATCATCGTTAGTTGAGTCACTGCACTTAGACACCAGTCTAGTTGATGATCCCTTGGTTGTTTCAAACCCAATTGGGGGCTCCATATATCTGTCTATGATATGTTTGGGTTTGAAGATTTCTATACTTAGCGTTGAGTTTGGATGTGATGCTTTTGTATTGGGCTTCACGTGCTATGGGTTGATTTTGGGCATGGACTGGTTATCCAGTAATGGTGCCGTTCTTGATTGTGAAAGGAGAGTTGTCAGGCTTATGACCCGCTTGGGTAATACTCTCGAGATCTCTTGTAATCCCATGGAATCTGTTTTGCTAAGTTATCTTGAATCGCTGGATGCTTCGGTCGAGAGTTTGCGTTCTGTCAGAGTGGTCCGGGAATATCCGGATGTGTTTGAAGAGGTGAAGTGTTTGCCTCCGAAGCGGGAGATAGATTTCCGAATTTATTTGGTGGATAATGCCAAACCAGTGTCTTTGCCAGTGCGCCACATGGCTCCTCGTGAGAGAAGAGAACTTCATAAGCAAGTAGGGGAGTTGCTTGAGAAGGGGTTCATAAGGCGAAGTATATCGGAGTGGGGAGCTCCAGTAGTGTTTGCCACGAAGGCAGATGGGTCCCTCAGACTTTGTGTGGATTATAGAGAACTTAATAAGCTCACGAAGAAGAATAGACACCCATTACCGAGGATAGATGATCTCTTTGATCAGTTGGTTGGCGCCTCAGTGTTTTCGCAGGTGGACTTAGCTATAGGGTTTCATCAGTTGAGAGTGGCGGAGGACAGTATAGAGAAGACTGCTTTCCGGACTCCGGATGGTTTTTATGAGTGGCTTGTGATGCCATTTGGGTTGACAAACGCCCCTGCATACTTTGTTGATCTGATGAGTAGAGTGTTCAGAGAGTATCTGAATAAGTTTGTAGTAGTCTTTGTGGATGACATCTTGGTCTTTTCCAAGAGTGAAGAAGAGCATGCCTTACATCTCAGAGAAGTGTTGGAGACTCTTCGAGCACATAGTCTTAAAGCTAAATTCTCTAAATGTCATTTTTGGAGAAGAGAAGTGCGATTCTTAGGGCATGTGGTCTTTAAGGAAGGGATAGCTGTGGATCCCGCAAAGATAGTATCTATCCAGGATTGGAAAGTTCCTAGAAATGCTACCGAAGTAAGAAGTTTCTTGGGGTTGGCAGGATATTATAGGAAGTTCATCAAAGACTTTGCGAAGATATCAGCCCCATTAACCCGCTTGACGAAGAAGAATCTGGTTTTCTCATGGGACGTAGATTGTGATGATGCTTTCCGACGGTTAAAGAGAGCTTTGACCACCGCTCCAGTTTTAGTGCTTCCAGATGGGAGTAAGCCGTTTGTTGTTTATACCGATGCTTGTGGGACAGGATTAGGCGCAGTCTTGATGCAGGAGGGAAGGGTAATAGCCTATGGAGGGAGGCAATTGAGAGTGCATGAGAAGAATTACCCTACCCATGATCTAGAGTTGGCCGCGATTGTTTTCGCACTTAAGTCTTGGCGCCATTATCTTCTTGGTGAGAGATTCGAGTTGTTCACTGACCATAAACCATTGAAGTACTTTTTCTCTCAGAAGGATTTAAACTTAAGACAGCAAAGGTGGATGGAGTTCTTAGCATCCTATGATTTCGAGATAGCGTATACCCCTGGCAAGGGTAACGTGGTGGCGGACGCCTTGAGTAGAAAAAGGCTATCTTTGAGTCCATTGTTCGTGGAACGGCGAAGCTTGGAGTTTCTTTCTTTGTTCGACTTCAGACCTTCTGTTGACTTTGTACCTGGTTTGTTAGCATCCTTGGAGGTTAGACCTACTCTTTTGGGACGGATTGGCGAGGCTCAGCGAGACGACCCACAGTTGGTTGAGTTGGTAGAGAAGCTTATAAGGGGGGAGTCGTCCAGCCATTTGGGTAGATAGACCATAGATGATAGGGGATGGTTGCATAGAGACGGTAGACTTTGTGTACCGCAAGATGAGGGTTTGAAGAAGGCTATTTTGGATGATTCACATCGTTCAAGGATGACTATTCATCCCGGTGGAGACAAAATGTACCAAGACATGAAGAGAGTTTTCTTCTAGGCCGGTATGAAGAAAGATGTGGCCGAGTATGTGGCTAGATGCTTTGTGTGCCAACAAGTTAAAGCGGAGCAAAGGAAACCCGGTGGGTTGCTACACCCATTGGAAGTTCCGCAATGGAAGTGGGATAGTGTCTCGATGGATTTCATCGATGGGTTACCGAGATCGTGGAAGGGCAATACGGGAATTTGGGTTATGGTAGACAGACTTACCAAGAGTGCCCATTTTATACCCGTGAAGAGTAAGAGGACCGCTCCATGGCTTGCTTCAGTCTATGTTAGAGAGATTGTTAGATTGCATGGCATACCATCCAGCATTGTGAGTGATCGAGATCCTATCTTCACTAGTGAGTTTTGGAGAAGTTTGCAAGAGGCGGTAGGGACTCAGTTGTGTTTGAGCACCGCATATCATCCTCAGACGGACGGTCAGACCGAGAGGGTGAACCGTATCTTAGAAGATCTCTTGAGGCTTTGTATCTTGGATTTTGGAGGTACATGGGAAGAACATCTTCCTTTGGTGGAGTTCGCATACAATAACAGCTTTCAGTCTAGTATTGGCATGGCACCTTTCGAAGCTCTTTATGGAAGGCCTTGTCGATCTCCTACATGTTGGTGGGAATCTACGGATAAGATCTTGCTTGGGCCAGATATGGTTAGAGAGACTTCAGAGAAGATTGATTTGATTCGAAGAAGGATGAAAGCAGCGCAAGATAGACAGAAATCTTATGCGGATCGGAGAAGGACGGATCTTGAGTTTGAGGTTGGGGACATGGTTTTTGTCAAAGTATCTCCGTTGAGAAATGTTGTTCGCTTTGGGTCCGTTGGGAAGTTAGCACCGAGGTTTGTTGGGCCGTTTCCTATTAAGGAAAGGAATGGACGGATGGCATATAGAGTGGAGTTGCCCGACAGACTTAGTGGTGTTCATGATGTATTCCATGTATCACATTTGAGGAAGTGCTTACATGAGACCGCAGAGGTGGTAGAGCCGAGCTTGCTTAGAGATGTAGAGGTAGAGCGTGATGCGACGATTCGACGAGCTCCTACTCGCATCCTTGGGTCGGAAACTAGGAAGTTGAGGAACAGAGAAGTTCAGCTAGTTAAAGTGCAATGGGGAGATGATGAAAGCAATGCTACTTGGGAGACGGAAGCGAAGATGCGTTCTTTGTATCCATTTCTTTTTGAGAGTATGTCTTTTAACTTCTCCTTTATCGCTTGTCTAGTACTTATCTTATCTTTAGTATATCCTCTCGCTAGTACCTATGACCTTTAGATAGGGTAAAACTTATGGTTGAAACATGTGTTTGAAACATGTTATGGTTGATGGATGCATGTGGATGCAATTGTTTGCTAGTGGTTGCTCGTGGATGCATATACACACACATTAGGCACTAGATCGGCTCAGTCACTTCATGTTGCATATCGCATAAATGGATGTGGTAGTTAGATTGATGGATGTATCATGGCTGTGTTATCACGTGGATGATGCATTTTTGTGTATGGTTGTGCACGCATATAGAAATTGTATGTGTCAATAGGGTTTCGCATACATATTGGATGCATGGCACTATCATGGTTTGCATTAAGGAGGTCGACTGAATCAGTAGACCGCCTGATTTTGCATTAGTATACGGACATATACACACACTTTCTGCATATGTTCATACATCATTAGAAGTTTCTAAGGATAATGGTTGCTTGTGGTTGATGGTTTAGTAGATGGTTGTTTGGTTGGTAGGATACGTTCTTCTTGACTTAGAGATTTCGAGGACGAAATCCTTAAAGTAGGGGAGAATGTAACACCCCGAATTTCAATTAACACTAATGGTTAGTAATTAAAGTATAATTAATCTCAGACGTGAGAATCAGGGGAAACGGGCTGCGTCATTGCGTTCGTCTCGGAAAAATACGCGAAATAGAGTCCGAGTTTGCGTAAAACGGGTACCGTATGAAAGAGATATGGACGAACGAAGTTAGGCAGAAAAACCCGAAACAGGCCAGAAATGCACTGGCGCACTTGTGAAGTGCGCCAGCACAAAAATACACTGGCGCACTTGGGAAGTGCGCCCATGTCGGGACAGGAAACCTGCACAGTTTCTAGAGAGTTCTGTGGTTGGGTGCACCAGTTTGGGGTTTGGGCTTGGTCTTAGGGCTGGTTTCTGGAAGGTTCCGAAATCTAAGGGTCCTAATCTAATTTAGGGTTAATCTAAGGGCCTAAAACACTCACCTAATCTATAAATACACCCTAAACCTACCCTAATCCATACTAAAAATAGAATTGAGGGCTACATGCCGCCAAATTAAATCTTAGAAGGAGCCTCCACTAATTTATGAAGAGGGCTGCAAGCTAATCACTCTCCAATCAACCTCTAATCCATTCTAAGCATCTTAATCTTCTTCATTTGGAGTGCAAATTGGCTAGTAGTGAGTTTCTATCACTCTAATGATCAATTGCTAAACTAAGTAGATGAGATATGATGAGATCATATGGTTTTGTTTGTGGATTAATGGGTTTTAAGTCATATGACATGATGTTAGTTTGCTAATGTATGTGGGTTATGCAAGTTTTGTGCTTTGTGATCATATGTTAATATGCAAGTTACATGTATGATAATATGCAAGTTACTTGTATGATAATTATGCAAGTTGTATGTTTCTTCATATGCAAGTTTATGAGTTCATATGCAAGTATGTAACATGTTATGCAAGTTCATATGCAAGTTTATGAGTTCATATGCAAGTTATGTAACATGTTATGCAAGTTCATATGCAAGTTATGTGACATATTATGCAAGTTCATATGCAAGTCATGTATTTGTTAATATGTAAGTTTATGTAACATGTTATGCAAGTTAATATGCAAGTTATGTGACATGTTATACAAGTTAATATGCAAGTTATGTGACATGTTATACAAGATTATATGCAAGTTATGTGACATGTTATGCAAGTTCATATGCAAGTTATGTGTTTGTTAATATGCAAGATGGCACCTTTGAAACATGTTCATACATATGCAAGTTGACACCTTTTATATGTGTTATGTCATGAGAACGAAATTACGTGGGAACGATGGGGTTAATTAAATGCATATGTTAATAAGATTGTGTGAAATTAATATAATTATGCATAACATAAAATAAATGAACATAGTATGGGAATTTGCCTATTAAGTTAGGTGTACCCATACTATGTGTTGGGAATTTGCCTATTAAGTTAGGTGTACCCACACTTTGGAGTTGGGAATTTGCCTATTAAGTTAGGTGCACCCATATTCCTAAAATAAACATGATAATTAACACAAATTATGGGGGTGATTAATTAGGAGTAATTAATCGATTAAGACACGAGGTTGGACCCGTTTGTAGTGTAAGACTGCCCGGAGTTTACCGGCTTAACCAGGCATCTACAAATGACGGTCCAATGTGAGGGGTCTTAATCATAAATTAAATACGTAACAAGGGTAAATGACACGAGGTTGGACCCGTTTGTAGTGTAAGACTGCCCGGAACCTACCGGCTTAACCAGGCATCTACAAATGACGGTCCAATATGAGGGGTCCTTTACACGGTTACGGTGTTAATCAATTAAGAAACACTTAACCAGATAAGCATGTAGTGGGGCATGGGGGTTAAGTGGGTACCTTGGGTGGTATGTGGAAATTGCTAGTGGTTGCCAATAGAAAATATGATAAAATACTTAACCAAGATGAAACATGTAATTAAACATGATTAAAGGGTTAAGTGGGAAACACTAGTGTGTGGGCCAAGCTTAGGGGGATGGCTTGTGCTGGGGGCCCATTTCAACCAGTAACCCATACGTATCTTAGTGGGCTCGACCCATGTCGAGGACGGGACACGCATACTGGGCTTGACTATAAGAGGCCAAAATGGGTTAGCGGTGGCAACGCATGACCAACGGGTTTCATATGCGTGTGTGGACCCGGGCTGGTAAATAAGACGTTGTTGCATCGTGTAGATATAAGCCGTGCACCGTTAATTTTATCAGGTTTCCACGTTGGGGAATGGTACACCCCACGGTGGGGCCAACACGGGTATCTACGTTAGGGAGCCGATCGAATGGGGAGTAGTGTGTACACCTAGTGGATTGTAGGGCCCCGTGGCGTCTACTTAGTCACCTAGAGGTACGCGAGAACTATTAAGTTAATTTTATAAGTCCATGGGTGGGATCAACCTTTAAGTTAGGAATGACTGGTGTGGTGCAGTTTAGTAATTTACCTTTGGAAGGGTAGATGCGTCTTTATCTTTTATCGTAGTTTAGTTGACTGCTTAGTGTAGCCATTCATCCCCATTAGTTACCGTATATCAGTTTATGTCTTCTCTGGTTACTTTAACGATTGTATTGTTAAAGTTATAGGACTCGCTCAGACTTATGTCTGACCCCGTTGTTTTTATCTTTTTCCCAACCCTCAGGTCCTACGGTGGATCCTAGCAGTAGTGGAGCTTGATCGGATTGCTGTTCCAGTCTTTAGGAGCTTGGATAGATGTAAAGCTCCAGTTACCCAGTTATCTTTTCTTTTGTCATGGCTATTGTATGAGAGTGGGATTATGTACTTCTTTATTTTGATGGATATTGTACTTGACTTTTATTGTGGTTTTATGATGTAACCAGACATGTTTTACTTCCGCTGTTATGAGATGATGTTTTAAATTTCAAGTACTATTTATATCTGTCTTGTTGTAATTTTTCTGTTCTATATTCACTAAAATACTCCACCGATGCTATGGCATTCCCTTAGTGAGTGATCATAGCGGAAGTGGGGTGTTACATATTATCTTTCTTTTGTGGATGCTTATTCTAGATATACTTGGATATACATGCTGAAAACTAAATCAGAAGTTTGCAATACATTTATGCAATTTATAACTCATGTCGAAAAACAAATGAACAGTACTGTTAAGGTTGTTCAGACAGATGGGGGAGCTGAGTTTAAATCTCTAACTAATTACTTTCTCAAAAGAGGGATCAAACATAGATTAACTTGCCCGCATACGTCCGAACAAAATGGTTTAGTCGAAAGAAAACATCGACACATAGTAGGGACTGGTCTAACTTTGTTATCACAAAGCTCATTACCCATGAGATATTGGAATGAAGCTTTCTACACATCTGTGTTCCTCATTAACAAGTTGCCAACCAAAGTCTTAAACAATAAAAGCCCTCATGAAATGATATACAGTGTTAGACCAGAATATGGTTTTCTGAAAGCCTATGGGTGTCTATGTTTTCCATGTTTGAGAGACTATAACAATCATAAACTAAGTATGAGATCAAGCCCATGCACATTCATTGGGTATGCACAAAACCAAAAAGGTTATAAGTGCATGGACAAAAATGAAAAAATATACGTTTCTAGACATGTGATATTTGATGAAAACAAATTTCCTTATGCAGAAAAGCAAATCGGAAAAAAGGATGGGGAACAAAGCATAAACAATAACATACAGTTCGAGCCATTCGTTACTGAACCACCTTCAATTGATAGAAATGAAGAGCAACAACGCACAAGCAATTTAAACACCCAGGAAGAAACTATGGATCGAACAAATGAGCAAACCAATGAGACACACAATGACTCAGAAGATACAAACATACATCAAAACATGCAGTATAGTGAAGATACAGAAAACAACAACCATGTTGACACTACCAGCAACAATGATACACAGCAGCAAACACCACCACAATCAACTGGACATCACATGATCACCAGGTCAAAGAGAGGCATCTTCAAACCCAAAGTATATAATATTTCTGCCAGTGAGATCGAACCATTGAATTTCACTTAGGCTATAAGATCAAATAAATGGAAGGAGGCAATGGACACTGAATATAAAGCTCTCATAAAAAACAACACTTGGAGCTTAGTGACTCAACCAAAACACAAAAATGTGATTGGTTGTAGGTGGACATACAAAATAAAAAGAAAAGAAGATGGATCTATTGACAAATACAAGGCCAGATTGGTTGCAAAAGGTTACGCGCAACAATTTGGTTTTGATTTCAATGAAACTTTTTCCCCAGTCATAAAACCCACAACCATCAGAATTATACTGACCATTGCTCTAAACAAAGGATGGAATGTAAGGCAACTGGACGTCAACAATGCTTTTTTGAATGGGGAATTGACTGAAGAGGTATACATGCAACAGCCTGAAGGATATGATACTGGTGATAAAGTATGCAAACTACACAAAGCAATATATGGCTTAAAACAAGCTTCGAGAGCTTGGTATGTAAAGCTAAAGTCAACTTTGTCTAACATGGGTTTCTCACAAGTTAAATCAGACAATTCTCTATATATGAAGAAGGGCATACATGGAACTATGTTCATTCTAGTATACGTTGACGACATGCTAATAACAGGAGACAACAACGAAGAAACAAACAGAATCGTACATAAGCTGGATCAAAATTTCGCCATTAAAGACTTGGGGGAACTAAAAAAAAATTCTTGGAATACAAGTGATTAGGAAAAACAATGGTGAATTAATATTATCCCAACAAAATTATATCACTGAAATACTGCAAAGGGCAAATATGCACAAGGCAAACCCATTACCTACGCCTATGATTAGTAACCTAAGACTATCTAAGCATAAAGGAGAAGCTATCGACAATGCCAAACAATATAGAAGCATAATAGGAGCGTTACAATACACAACTATTACTCGACCAGACATATGCTACAGCGTCAATAAACTCAGTCAATACATGCAGAACCCTTTATCAGAACATTGGATGGCATTAAAGAGAGTGTTACGATACTTACAAGGCACAAAACATTACGGCATGCGCCTAAATTCAGAAAAGGAACTTAACTTGCAGTGCTTTAGCGATGCCGATTGGGCCAACGATATTGACGATCGAAAGTCTGTCTCAGGATACTGCGTTTACCTTGGTTCCAATATCATTTCCTGGTGTACGAAGAAACAACAGTCCACATCAAGATGTAGCACAGAGGCTGAGTACCGTGCACTGGCAAGCGCTACAGCCGAAATCATGTGGATAGAGTCACTGATGGAGGAGCTTGGTTTCACTCCAAGATGAAAGCCGGTCATTTGGTGCGATAATAAGAGCACGGTATCTTTATCTCTAAACCCTATTCAACATTCAAGGACGAAAGATCTTGAAATTGATCTCCACTTTGTGAGAGAAAGAACGCAATCAGGAAGACTTGCAATATGTCATGTGCCCGCATACTATCAGAAAGCAGATGCTTTCACAAAGGCCCTTTCGACCAAAAATTTCATCAGAATGAGAGAGGAACTTCGCGTTATCAGTGCAGCGGAAGCCAGAATGAGCAAGGAAACCCTAGTTCGAACTGAGGGGGAATAACGAAGACAATAGAGCCGTTACAATAGAGCCGTTAGAGTGTGAACACATTTTTATCATATTTAGCATGCTTTGTCATTATCTACTAGCCGTTAGGCTCATGCATACTTGGTATATTTAATACTAGCCGTTAGGCTCATACATATTTGGTATATTTTGTACTAGCCGTTGGGCTCATAGCACTATATATATGTGCTCTTTGTATCATGTTTTGCATCAATAAAAATTGCAATTGTTCCTCTCCAATAACTCTCCTCCTCATCCCTTAATAGTCTGCGCCATCCGCTGTCACAACCTTCTCCGTTGTCACCGATGGTAAGCATAGCTTACGATTAAAAAATTTCCAAGTTAGTGACTTTGGTTCCACCAAGTATAATTTGTTGAGACCTTGGCTACTACATTTCCATCGTTGTCGACTGTTCTTATCATACGCATGACCCTTCTGAATTAACTTAGACCCATATTTCCTATACATTTAGGTTAGGTAGTTGTTGTAGTGTCCATTGTATGCTTGGCCACATATTCTATGTGTAAACCAGAACTGTCGTGCATATGAAAATACCCTTGTGTTGCCTAACCTAAACTTGTATGAGCTAAGTTTTAATTAGGAGAAGTGTTACTGGTATTGTTGTTGCATGCGTCCTTCTTTTATTGATTTATCATGAGTCCAAACTACCTCCTGTAGAGTATACATATCCTATTGATTTGGGCTTGAGATCTTTTGTTCCTTGCATGTCATATGTAGGCAATGATCTTGTTGTTTTCGCATTGCACCCATCTTTTGTAATATGGAACTACATATATATGTTCCCATCACTCTCTATATATGTACTGTCTTTTCTTTTGGAAATTGGGAACCTTTACTCTTTTGCGAACCATACTACCTTATTCTCAGAACAAAAAAAAAAACATTGTCGTTGTGCTCTTGACTTGGATAACTATTGTGTGCGTCTCCCTTACTTGTCATGTTTACTTCTTAATCATGCATGGGCCTAGATTAGTTGAATACCAGACTCATTGGTTCGATTCTCTGCTGCATTGAGTTTGCATCTCCTATTTTTGCAAAACCGTTAACCCTTTGCTCCCTATTGACATGCATAAGGGTGCACTGAAACATATATATATATATATATATATATACATACATATATATATATATATATATATATATATATCGTTTGACCATACTTAAATCTGATAGGGACATATATGAATTTGATTTTGATACTACACTTAAACTCTTCTTTCTTGTTTGGATTTTTTCATATACACAGATATACACACAGCTTAGGCATACTTTGATTGTTTATTAAATTGACATCTGCTTACATGCAACATGAATATCGATCATCTCAGTCCTATCTTCATAGTCCATTTATATGTGATAAGTAGCTTGGATTCCACACTTCATTTTAGGTACTATTTATTAATCATGAACTTCCACTTGTAAGATTCAATCTGACTATCACCAGCATCGCATGTATTATTATTTGAGTATACCTTATAGGTCAAATCCAATGATGTTCCCCTTTTTTTACATATCTGCTGCATTTTTGTTCCTACCCAGTTTTGAAATTTACCGTGAGAACATTTGGGTACATATTCTTACTATTTGGGATCTTTGTAGCGCTCAGTTAGCCCTTAAACAGAAATTTGCAAATACCACACTACTAAAAAACATCAATATAAAGACTAAAATTACTCAGTCTCTAATTAAAGACTGAGTACAAACTAAAAAAAATAGTTTTTAAAATTGCAAGTTAAAGACTGATATTTGGTCTCAGATCGGTCTACAACTATTAAGACTGCTTAAAGACTAAACATCAGTCTTTATTTCGGTCTTTAATTAGGTTTTTAAGTAGTCTTAAATCAATTAAACATTCAATGTTTTTATCTAATGCAAATCTAGTTATTAATATTGGTAATTCATGTGAGTGTTGTTAAAACTTATTGTGGTTTACATAACAACTCGTTTCGTGAATAATAATATGTATTTGATAACATTATTCATATAAGAAATTACTTAAGTTGTATTTAACGTTTGTTAACATCCTAATAAGACAATGCTCAAACTTACTAGAAAAATAAGATCATATAACTATTTTCTAACTATTCCTTTCTATACACGTACAAGACCTAACTATTCCTTCCACTCTTCAAACATAAAAATAGTTATAATTCTACCCACTGATCCAATCTATATCAATTCTATCAGTCAAAACCTACTTAGGAAAATCGTGGAATTAACTACCATTGCTGTTTAACCAAAAATTGTTCAATGCCAAAGGTACGTAAACAGTACTTCATCGATATAGTTAGAAATTAAAAGGAGCCACAATTGCAAAATAAGCAGGAAAAAGTAATTAAATACACAAAGATTTTTATAGTGGTTCGATCTAGAATAGATCTACGTCCACTTTGGAAGCCATTTGATTATCGTGCGAGAGATTTACAAAGTTCACTATCTCATTTTCGCTCATTATCTCTTTATATGGTAATTTTCCTCACTTCGCTCTTTTTTATCTTCTGATCTCACTTGAATTTGGGAAGAAATGAATTAGATCTCGTGATTAGATGGTCTTTCTTGACTTCATCGTGGAATTGGTGTTAGATCCGAGCTTTAAAGAGAAGTAATGTCGGTTGGAGAGAATTTGAATGGAGCTTGAGAGGGCGGAGACGATGGATTTCGATTCGAAGATGGTAGATCTCGGCTTGGAGATGGATGGAGAAAGCTTGAGTTGATTTCTAATGGAGGAAGGAGTAGACTTGGTCCATTTGGTGATGGAGGAAGATGAAGTGAGTTTTGGCGGCCATTAATGGAGTTTGAAGAGAGCTTAGAGTGCTTAAGAATGGTGGAGAAATGATTTGGGTAGCCCTTCGGGGTGGAAGGATCCCACTCTTGAAGTGTGGCGAAATGGGGTATTTATAGAAATTTCATAAATATTCCTGTAAAATCTCAAACTAATCGTTCTTTTCACATATTAATAAGCTCAAATAGATATTTATTGATTATAAAATCAAAACTAATTTCAAAATCAATCTGAACAGGTTTTATTTTAGAAGTATCAAATAAAAGAATTTACTTTTCCAAATAATTCAAAGTTTAAACTATATTAAGGGTTGGGAAAAATAATATAAGTCATGGTCATTTCATTAGATAAAATATTTCTCATATTACCATCCCTATCGCTCATGATTTCGGTCAAACAAACTTAAACCAACCTCCCTAGAAATAAAAAATCATCCATTAATGTCTCTCAACAATTATACCGCTAACTTCAGCAATTTCCTTATTGTATTTGAAATAACAATACAAATTTAAACTCTTTACAAACTTTTGAAATTTGATTAAGACGTTAGATCATGTACATCATTTGAAGAAACTGTAAGAATCTTTATTAGAAAAAGCAACATTATTATTATTATTATGGTAGGATGGATGTCAGAAAGAGAAAGAAATTGAGGTAGAAACAGGGATACAAATGGAGTTCTGATGATGGTTCATTCATAAATTTTTTATTAGAGTATTAGGTAATTAGACTGAAGGGTTGAAGTAACATAGAAAGAGATGGTAGCTGTACGATATAAAGATGAAAGAAATATAGATTATAAAATTAATGTGTAACTCAAGATAATTTAAAAATAGTGTATTTATAATTTTATGTGTAAAAATTAGAACCCAAAGAGTATTTTGTTACAAAATAAAATAAGAATATAAGCAAGTAGAGAGAGAAAACATTTTCATTCATTCATTCATACCTCCATACGTTTTCATTCAATTTGTTTACAGACTCCACATGTCATGGAAATTATAATAATGCCTCTTGACATTTAGCATATTCATTTTTATTACTTGTACATTTACAACACTTCCCATTTGATTATGTGTATGTAAGACGATAAGATAATCTCCTCGGTAATTTTTTAATGAATAACCTAGCAGAAAAAGTCATAAATAAGAAAAAAAGTATTATATTACGGTAGCACAGTGTATAATCAATGGTTAAGCAGACATTTAAACGAAGAATTTTAATTTGAGATTTTAATTTAACTGATTTATCGTTAATTATTTATTAATTTTGTTATGCCATATTTTAAAAGATTTAATTTTTTATCAAATATTATCTATTAGGAGGATGGTCCAGGGGTGGCAACCCCCTAGGCGGAGTTGTGGGGGAAACACTCGCACTTACGGCGTTCGATCTGGATGATCAGGTCACGGGGGTCCGTGGGGTAGTGCCTCCAATGAGATGCGAGGCAACGCCCCGCTTGAGACAGTGCATCTTACTGGTGGTCGAATTTGTATTCAAACGCCAACAGCAAAAATCTTGTAGCAAACAGTTATGGCTATTTAGGATATGTTTTCCTGTTTTAATAATTTTAAAATAAACAACAATTATATAACTTTTCATTCGTGCCTTGGTGAAATTAATGTTATCTAATTGGGAATATGTTTGTTGACTCGTCATTTGGTAAGGCCGTCACCCTATGAGCTACCACTGACAGACCCAATCAGGGCTCGAGCATGGGCCAGGACAAACTCGGACATCACTGGCTCAACCCCCCCGTCTCAATCACTGTTAGGCTCGACTAAGCCCAACAACATCAAAAGCATACCTGGGTCGAAGTAGAGGGTACATGAAGTCTCGGATTGAAGGGGTTCCTTTCCACTTACCTCAACTTGAATGAGATTGCAGATCGGATTGAACAGAGATCGGATCAAACGAAGCCCAAATTAAACGAAGCCTAACAACATCAAAAGCATACCTAGGTCGAAGTAGAGGGTACACCAAGTCTCGTATTGAAGGGGATCTTTCCCACTTACCTCAACTTGAATGGTATTGCAGCCCAGATTGAACGAAGCCCGGATCGAACGGACCCCATATCGAACGAAGTCCGGATCGAACGGAGCCCGGATCGAATGAAGTCCGGCTCCAGTATTTCGATCTGAGGCATGTTCGAGCTGGACCTACTTCTGTGCGAAATACTCTCTCCAACAGCGCAAAGAACATGACCACTATCTCCTAATTCCCCGGATCTCACGCCACGTGTGCATCATCGAACAAACACGTCTCGAACTGGCCAACCAACTTCCTGAAACAATGCTGTAACTGCACCATAATCACCTCTATTACTTCCCTATAATTCCGGTTCGAAAGCCACGTGCGCGGGTCGAACCCAGCAATATCCGGGCCTATAAATACAACAATTTGACGACAATTCAAGTGTTTCTGGTCATACAAGCTCTCCACAACTCAGTCATGGTTGCCAACCACTTTCATCCCAAAATATTATCTATGTTCGTCATTGTAATTCGATATAATCAGTATAAATAGTGTTTTACTAGAGATCTGACAATGTCATTCATTGTAACTCTGATTTTCTGACACTATTGGAAGATTATGAGATGGATGTAGGCTCGTTAATGTCGAACCACTATAAAATGTTGTTTCCATTTGTTTTCTTGCTTATTTCAGTTATGTCTTCATATTGTTACAATTTGCGAACTAATTGTAGACTTCGCTTTTGCCTTAAAACCCTTGTGCCTTGACCTCACATCTATGCTGACTTCTGTTGGTATATTCTTTTAATATCTGCCTTTGTTCTAGATCCCCTTGAGGATGTGTTCGACTACCTATTGGATGCTCTGTCACATTTAAGTTATGGCATGCTTTGTTGAAAATTGCTAGATTCACAATAAAAAAGATTACGTTAATAGCATTTTTGAAGAATTTGTGATGGTGTTTAAATATCTAGTGCAATGGTTTAGCTTATTTACATTGAGAAAGTAAACCAAAGTGCGGTACATAATTCTATGTAAAATTTCACAAGACGACATCTGAATTTTCGAGCAATTGCAACTTTCCTCTTCCTTTTGTTTCCTGCTTCAGCAATAAAGGAAAAAAACCTAGTTCAATTTCCTCTTTCTCCTTGAATTCATTATAAAATTGGGGCTTTATTCTTCATTCTCCTTATTTTCGTCTTATGGTTCCTATTTAGTTTCAGATTAAGTAGTAATTTTAGGTTTCTTGATTCATGCTGGATCCAATGTCGCTTCAGCAATAGTACTCCACTAAAAGCATGTGATTCTAGATCTAAGTCATATTCATGCTGGATCCAATGTCTCTTTCACATTCATTCATCCTCATTTTTCCCAATTTGTTCTGGAAAATTTATTTGAAAATCAATATAATTATGAACCCTTAGATTTTCTTGTGATCCATGCCAAAATGATATGAGCTGTTGGATCTAAATCATGATCCGCAATAATAACCTACTCATCTGACGGTCCTACATGCGTTTGATCACGTGAAACCCTGAACTTTCGCCTGATCTTTTTCCATCCTTCAGAAAAGTACCCGCTTCAGCCCCAAATTAGAGGAAACCCCAATTTCACGAGAATAATCCATAGTCGATCTACTACTGCGATTGAATTAACAACTTTCGCAACGATGGATTCGAATTTTAATCTCTCCATAGTGATCTAATCTTGGAAAGATTTAGGGACTTCAGGTTAGATTCAAGTGTCTCTCCTCTCTGGCGTTTTATTGCAGTCTTTCTCTTGAAAACTCCTTGTATTTCACTTCTAAACATACGATCTATTTTTACTTTTCTACTTTTGCTTTCATTATTCATCATATTTTTCCTTCCTTCAAAACTAGCTAAAAGGTGTATTAGACGTTGTTGTAGGGGTTAGACTTTGTAAACAAAGCAGTGAAATTATAATGATGAGTACATATCAATAAAGGGTATATAGTTGGTAATTTTGTATGAATATATAGGTTTTAAGATTGTTTACGTAAATACACACTACTTAGACTGTTTAAGTACTACATATGTAAATTCCTGACAGTGGAAGTACCGTTAATTCAGCTCCAGTATATGCTTTTCATGGTTGCCGATTTTGCATGATGATGAATTTTCTCTATGCTCTTTTGCGTACTGTGCATGCATAATGAAGTAAACGTAAGTAAAAATCTAGTTAATCATGTGTACTCCATTATTCAAAATCTCCAATAACATCGCAGAATGCTAGTATCAGTTAATGCCTTGTCAATTGACAATAGAAATGAAGCTAATAAGTATTGATCGTTTATAAATTCTGACAATAAGGATACACCTTAACTTAGCTTAAGTTGACAATATGAGTTTGATTTTCAAGATTTATGATAGAGTTTCAGGTTGCATGAACATAGTATATTTCTTATAGAAAAGAACAAGAAGATTTATATTCATTTCATTTTCAAGTGTGCTTAGTGCGTATGTTTGGCTTATTTAACAATAATCATTTTTTATATTCACTGCAATTTTTTAACTTAGATTATGTTGTAATGCAACATGCATTACCATTTTTTATAATGGAATAATGAATTACTTTCCTTGTCTAATGTACTTGCCATTGATTGAAAAAATGGACTTGGCTCTAGTACCCATGTATGCGGTGAGAAGTCTTTGACGAAGTTATACTTAATTTCAAACATAAATGTGGTTATACTTTTGTATCTATTAAAATATAACCATGCCATAGAAGAAAAAAAAACTTTTTAGGTAATGACCGTACACCCTTGATTCTTGATTCCTTTAGAGCTTTTACAAGGTAAATATTTTAATATCTTGAGTCATTTGCCCAAAACCTGTCAGAAATACCTATTTTATCTGAGCAATCGACAAACTAAATCTAAGCTTAAACAAGTTAAAATGTTTTAGAAATTAAACTGGAAGTTCATAAGAAAATATTCGTTGTGTAGAAAACATGTTGCCATTTCCATGATGTATGTCCTTTGCATTGATATTCGAAACATGATAGTATTTGTAATGAACTTAGAAAATTTTCTGTGCATTTAGTAGTAATATCTCTAAAATATTTTATAATTATTTCAGTCTAAACACTTTATTTTGTTAGAAATTTGAATAAATAGTCTTTAGTTATATATACACCAATACAAATATTTTATGTGTGCGCATAGTTTAACAAGTCAAATTGGGTAAGAATGTATTTTCTAATCTATTTGAATATGTTTAGGCCTGAAATGGAAAAAATATTTGCTTCTTAAATGTTTGCATATTAATATTTATAGTGGTGAATGCCTGCATTCACATTACAATACAACTGCTAACTGTTGCTGCTGAAATTACTGATAGTCAAATTTACAATATTGAGAAATAATTCTATTTTTGGAATATTTATACATGACCTATCTCAACAACTATAATGCATTATGTGTGTTGCTTAATTCCTGTAAATTACAGTGATAATCCTCCATTATCATTTAGTGTTTTAATTAGCTTCCTTACATCTTTTTTGCCCTTGCAATAGTCGATATAGGATTTACTTAATTTATTCCGTAAATTTCTGAACAATGCATGCTTTAGAGTTATTCCTCGGTCCTTTTTAATGGCATATTTCTTATAGAGTTTCAAGATTTATAATAGAGTTTCAGGTTGCATGAACATAGTATATTTCTTATATGAAAGAACAAGAAGATTTGTATTCATTTCATTGTCAAGTGTGCTAAGTGCTTATGTTTGGCTTAGTGTTAACAATAATCATTTTTTTATATTGCATTGCAATTTGTTACCTTAGATTATGTTGTAATGCAACATGCATTACCATTTTTTATAACAGAATAATGAATAACTTTCCTTGTCTAACATACTTACCATTGATTGAAATTTTATTTAAACAAAAGTACACTAAAACTAATAGGTGGGAGTTCCATTTAGAAGCTGCTCGACAGGTGATTATATAGAGCTATAGGCTGGATGGAACGGGTAGAAATATAGGTACATTTAATTATTTCACATTGATGAGGTTCTGCTTATTATGTAGTTAATTTTATCAATTCTTATAAATTAATGTTACCCATTTTCTAGGACTTTGGATGCTATGCTTAGCTACTTCTGTGCGGATCTCTTCATCCTTGCAGATTGATATTTAACAGTTGCTATGCAAATGTCTGCTATATTTTGATTGATAACTAGGCAATTTGGTAAATCATTCCTGCCTTTTAGGTAAACATTTCATATTTTCAAAATGATTTTGTGTACCCTATATTTTGCGAATATGTGTGAATGTAGGACTTCGTAGCTCATTGTGTTTCCAAGTTAAGTACCTTCGAATCCTCATTTTTCATCTAATTTTCAGATCTCTTGTACTGTTTAAATGTCGCTCTATATAGTAAATAATACATAAATATATGTAGGTAATTTCACCAAAATGTGCAATAGTATACTTACATCTTTTTTTTCTTCTTCTGAAAAAACCGAAGCATGGATTCTAGAGTGGCTGCATGCTCATATTGCTACTCATATGCAATGGTTTTACTCCATGTTGCATAGTCGGGATGACTGCTGAAAATCAAATTTAGTCTAACTTTCTTTTGGATTCAAATTGTTCTTTTGCATAAATCTATTTTATATTCAGCTGATTGGTTACCATAAATTTGATGGACAGAATCACTCCCTACTACTTAATTTTCTGTATGACCTAATGGATTTTTTGGCTGATTGGTTACCAGGTGAACTAGAAGGAAATTCGAGATGAAACAATGAAAACTGAAATAGAAAGTGGTAATGAGCTCAGGATTCATTGAAGAGTGAAAATAAGGAAGGGGCGATAAGGTTCATTTGGTCAGGGGGGATAATTGTCTTTGAAGGCCAAAGGTATAACACATGTTTACATGCAAATAATACAATTATCTATGCCATGACTCTTTGTGTTTCCAATTTAAGTATCTTCGAATCCACATTTTTCACCTAATTTTACGATCTCTTGTACTGGTTAAATGTCGCTCTATATAGTAAATAATACATAAATATAATCTCCTTTGTTATTAAGATTATTAGATGATCATATCGTGGTTATGATCGTGAAAATATACAGGGGTTACAGTTTTACATGTTCTGTAAAAATTCTTACATTTTTATATGTTGTTACGCACTTCAGTCAATAGCTTAACACATTTCTACCTATTGTTCTGCACTTCATTTAATAGTTTTAAACGTTTTGACTAGTGTTGCTAATTGTATAGTTTCAGTTTTCATTCATTTATGTGAATTTTAACATGTATGAAGTAATAATAAACAATGCACGATTCCTAACCATCGGAACCTCAAACCTTAAGCTGTTGCGGTTTGACTTGCGTTCGGTTTTCCCAATGTTGCCTAGTAGTATATAAAATGGTTCTTACTTTTATTCTCTTGTTATTAAAATTATTAATATTGAATTAGATGCAACTTTCATCATGTATAAATTAAAACATGTGCATTTAATTGCCACACAAGGTTTCAGGACTGAAGTATTATTTTTAATATTATGTATGTAAACTACTAGTTAGGAAGCTGTAGAGGCATATCAATAAACATGTTAATTTGTGATCCGAAATTCTCATTAGGATTGGTTCAGCTGATGTGTCATCTAAAGGATATTATTTAGTTCCTTAATTTACTCTCTTGATTGAGGATTGGTCCAGCTGATGTGTCACCTAAAGAATATTATTTAGTTCCTTAATTTACTCCCTTGATTGAGGTATTTTCAGCAACCTCATTTAAAGGATAAAGAAGATTCTCTCTTGATTGAAACATTTATAGCAACCTCATCAAAAGGATAAAGGAGATTTTAATTTACTCTCTTGAATGAGATAAATGCAGCAACCTCATTGAAGGATAAAGAATATTCTTATTTTTATTCTTTCTCTCCTTATCTGAATGCATGAAAGTAGAATATAAATTTACTGCTATGGTTGATATGTTGAATAAGCTTGTAACAACTCCATCGATTAAATCAATAAAGTTTGCCTTTCTCCCGTGGTTTTTTCCCGCAAAGGGTTTTTCCATGTTAAATCTTGTGTGTGATTTTATTCTTTACTTGCTTCTTTGATCATTTATTTATTTCTCAAGTGGTATCAGAGCGCTGGTTTATTCAACATGGCGTCGTTAAAGTATGATCTTCCGCTATTGGATCGAAACACTCGATTCTCATTGTGGCAAGTGAAGATGCGGGCGTTGCTCGCACAAGCTGATTATGATGATGCATTGGATGGATTCGGGAACAAGAGATTTGATCTATGGACCGATGATGAGAAGAGAAAGGATCGGAAGGCTTTGTCGCAAATTCAGCTCCATCTACACAATAATATTTTACAAGAAGTTTTGAACGAGAAGACAGCTGCTTCTCTTTGGCTGAAACTGGAGTCAATTTGCATGACCAAGGATCTCACAAGTAAGATGCATCTCAAACAAAAGCTGTTTCTGCACAAATTGCAAGAGGGAGGTAATTTGCTTGACCATATTTCTGATTTTAAAGAGATTGTTTCTGACTTGACTGCAATGGAAGTCAAATATGATGATGAAGATTTGGGTTTAATCCTATTATGTTCTTTGCCTAGTTCTTACTCAAATTTCAGAGATACCATATTATATAGTCATGATACTCCCACTCTAAATGACGTTTATGAAGCCTTGCACGCCAAGGAGAAAATGAAACAACTGGTGTCTTCAACTGGATCAAGCTCTCAAGCCGAAAGCTTGTCCATTCGTGGCAGGACAAAGGAGAAAAATTCAAATAATGGATCTCGAGGCAAAAGTTCCAATACCTATAAAGGTCGATCTAAATCTAGAGGAAAATACAAGTCTTGCAAATATTGTAAGAGGGATGGACATGAAATATCCGAATGTTATAAGCTGCAGAACAAGGAAAAGAGAAATGGCACATACAAACCAAAAGATAACAAAGAAGATGAAGTTAATGCCAATTGTGCTCGTAATGATAGTTCTGACAATGAGATGCTTGTTGTTACCGTGTTTGCTGGATGTGCTGAGATTAAAGATGAATGGATACTTGACACTGCTTGCACTTTCCATATGTGTCCTATTAAAGATTGGTTTACAACCTTAGAACCCATAAAAGATGCTGGCTCAGTTTTGATGGGTGATGATTCGGCATGTAAAGTAGCAGGAATTGGTTCTATTCAGATCAAGATGTTTGATGGCGCAATCAGAACTTTAACAGATGTTCGGTTCATTCCCAACATGAAGAGAAATCTGATTTCTTTAAGTGCTCTTGATGACAAAAGGTACAAATATTCAGGTGGAGGTGGTGTCTTGAAAGTCACAAATGGTTCTCTTATTGTAATGAAGGGAAATATTAGGCAAACAAATGGCCTTTATTATCTTCAAGGCACTACTGTTTCAGGTAATGCTTCCCCTGTTATCTCAAATAATATTTCTGATTGTGATACTGCTAATCTTTGGCATATGCGTCTTGGACATATGAGTGAATTAGGTCTGTCGGAGTTGAACAAGAGAGGACTTCTTGATGGGTACAACGCAGGCAAGCTGAAGTTCTGTGAGCATTGCATTTTTGGCAAGCATAAGAGAGTGAAGTTCAACACTGCAGTTCATACAACAGAAGGCATTCTAGATTATGTGCATTCAGACTTATGGGGACCGTCTAGGAAAGCATCCATGGGCGGTGCTTGTTACATGATGACAATTATTAATGATTATTCCAGAAGAGTTTGGCCTTATTTTTTGAAACATAAATCTGAAGCTTTTTCAGCTTTCAAAGAGTGGAAGACTATGGTTGAGAGACAAACTGAAAGGAAGGTAAAGAAGCTTCGGACTGATAATGGGATGGAGTTTTGTTCAGATGAATTTAATTCATTTTGCAAGGCTGAAGGCATTGTTAGGCACTACACCATACCTCACACTCCTCAGCAAAACGGGGTTGCCGAGCGTATGAACAGGACTATCATTTCTAAGGCTCGCTGCATGTTGTCAAACGTAGGTTTGGATAGACGTTTTTGGGCTGAAGTTGCTTCCACAGCCTGTTATCTCATCAACCGCTCTCCCTCTGTTGCTATTGGTAAGAAAACTCTGATTGAGGTATGGTCTGGTTCTCCAGCAAATTATTCTGAATTGAAAGTTTTTGGATGTATTGCTTATGCTCATGTTGACAATGGAAAGTTAGAGCCAAGAGCTGTTAAGTGCATTTTTCTTGGTTATAAGTCTGGTGTTAAAGGCTATAAATTATGGAATCCTGAAACAAGTAAGGTTGTAATTAGCAGAAATGTTGTGTTTAATGAATCTGCTATGTTACATGATATTCCATCTACTAATGATCTTGTTGAGAGTAAGCAGAAATCAAATGTCCAGGTGGAGCATATTATTGATACAGATGCTACATCAAACGCAGAAATTAAGGGACAAGATGAAGCACCCATTGTTGAGGATCCTCCAGCAGTTATGCAACCACCGCAACAATCTATTGCAACAAACAGAACTAGAAGGAATCCAAAACCAGTAAGAAGGTTTATTGAGGAAGCAAATGTTGTTGCTTATGCGTGCGCTGTAGCAGAAGAAATAGAAGGTATTGCCGAGCCTTCTTCATATTCTGAGGCTGTTATCTCTAGTGATTCTGATAAGTGGATGGCTGCTATGCATGATGAGATGAAGTCACTTGAAAGAAATGACACTTGGGACTTAATCAAATTGCCTAAAGAGAAGAAACCTATTCATTGCAAATGGGTTTTCAAGAGAAAAGAAGGTGTTTTTCCAAACGATAAGACAAGGTACAAAGCAAGATTAGTTGCAAAAGGTTACAGTCAGCTTCCAGGTATTGACTATAATGAAGTTTTTTCCCCTGTTGTGAAACATAGCTCAATTCGCATGTTACTCAGTATTGTTGCTATGCATGATTATGAGCTTCAACAGTTAGATGTAAAAACTGCATTTTTACATGGAGAATTAGAAGAGGATATTTATATGCATCAACCTGAGGGTTTTATCATCCCTGGAAAAGAAAATCTTGTCTGTAAATTAAAGAAATCTCTTTATGGATTGAAACAGTCACCTAGGCAGTGGTATAAAAGATTTGACACTTTTATGCTATCTCAAGGTTTTAAAAGGTCCAATTATGATAGTTGTGTCTATTTGAAAATTACTACTCATTCAGCCATTTATTTGTTACTTTATGTTGATGATATGTTGATTGCTTCAAAAGACAAGGTGGAAATTGAAAATTTGAAAAGGCAGTTAAGTAGAGAGTTTGAAATGAAAGATTTGGGAGATGCTAAGAAGATTCTTGGCATGGAGATATCAAGAGATAGAACTTCTGGAAAATTATACCTAAGTCAGAGTGGGTATGTTAGAAAAGTGCTTCGCCGTTTTAATATGCTTGATGTCAAACCTGTAAGTACTCCTCTTGCTGCACATTTTAAATTGTCATCAGCCATGTGTCCACAATCTAATGAAGATATTGAGTACATGTCTAGAGTTCCCTATTCTAGTGCAGTTGGTTCACTTATGTATGCCATGGTTTGTTCGCGTCCTGATTTATCACATGCTTTAAGTGTTGTCAGTAGATTCATGGCCAATCCTGGAAGAGAGCATTGGAAAGCAGTTCAATGGATTTTTAGATATCTTCTGTAACACCCCACCTCCACTAGGATCACTCCTTAGAATGTACTAGCTTTGGAGGGGCGTTATTGTGAAGGTAAACATGCACAGAGATATCGCAAGACAAAATATATAAAAATAAATATAAGTAAAGCAGCGGTAGCAGATAAAAACCCATCATCATCATCTCAGAAAACCAACATAGTCAAGTACATAATATCAAAATGTCATGATCCAAAATACAACATAAGTCTAGATACGTGATAACAAAATACATGGTAAAACATCAGTACTAATCCCCAGAAATAAAAGATAAGCCACGGCTAGCTCAGATCCATACATGAGCTATTCAACAAGCAAGCCAAAGATCCACTAAGCAGATGTAGCCCCTCCCTGAGAACCTGTGGGGGGGAGGGAACGGAAGAAAAGAAGCGAAAGAAAACAGGTCAGTCAAAAAAGACTGGTAAGCCCTACTACGATCAATCTATAAACTAATAAAGTTAACAGCATGATGGAAACTGAGATGAACATACTGGCAATAGATAAAGGTGACATCACATAGATGAGATTAAACTTTGCACCACAGTGTACTAGCAAACCCACAAAACAGATATTGATCCCTTAGCCCAAACTTCGGCCCAGTAGCATGAAGTGACCTTAATATAAGGTCCAGCCCAACGGTCTAGTCGATCGGCTCCCTACAAACCTAACACGTCAAGTGTTGGTGTCCATACGGCCCACATGGATGTAGTCAGACTGCGCTGGGTCCACCTTTGGGTGTATCAAGCCCTCGGGTGTCAACCCCAGACACCTAAGCAATAATGCACAGTCTAAATCTACTGGTACCCGTGCCTCGAGTTTGTCCAACATCGGACTACGTGCACGTCCGTAGCCCGCCGGACCCGCACCGCTGTACCACTCAGCCGTCGCTTTGGTCGCTTACATCAGTCCAGTAATCGTGCCCCGCCCTAACCTAGCTGTAGGGTTGTAGTGATACCAAACTGGGATTACTGCTGGAACAGACCACGTTGTTAGGGTTTCTAAGAGGGTTAAGTGTGGTTTTAACCCCTCACTAATCATGGATTAAATTAGTTAAGTGTAACCACTTAACCCCATCTAATCCTCGCATCCCCATTATTGGTTAAGTATTAGTGGGCCATGACTTAACCCTAATCATGAGGCATTAATTACTTAACGCACCCAACCTCTCACATTAGACATCCGTGGTTACCTGGGAAGATTTACACCACGTCTAGGTCTAACCTCGGGTCTTATGGTGCAACATGACCAACTACCCACATTAGACCCCACGTTGTGGTTACCTGGGAAGATTTACACCACAACTAGGTCTAACCTCGAGTTGGCCATATCATGTTATCTAATGTCATGTCCACTTTAACACATATTCACAAGTTAACATATACTTGGGTAGACCTAACTTAATAGGTAAATTCCCAAGGGGTAGACCTAACTTAATAGGTAAATTCCCAATCTTTTAGTTTCATGTATTTTTAAGTTTACCCAAACCCTCCCAACGTCATTATCTCGCTTACATATTCGTCATAACGCATAAGGGTATAAAAAGTAACTTGGCATAACATACATGATGAACTCACATATCATAATAAACATGCATACATGTTAAACTTGCAAATCATGTCATAGTGAACTCGCATAAACATGCATAGCTCATTAAATATGCATAACATGGTAAGGTGAACTTGCATAGTCATGCATAACCCATTAAACTTGCATAACATGGTAAGGTGAATTTGCATAAACATGCATAATCCATTAAACATGCATAACATGGTAAGGTGAACTTGCATAAACATGCATAACTTGTGAAACATGTAAAACATGGCATGTTGAATTCGCATAAGCATACATAACTTTTGAAACATGTAAAACATGACATAGTGAATTCGCATAAGCATGCATAACTTATGAAACATGTAAAACATGACATAGTGAATTCGCATAAGCATGCATAACTTATGAAACATGTAAAACATGACATAGTGAATTCGCATAAGCATGCATAACTTATGAAACATGTAAAACATGGCATAGCGAGTTCGCATAAGCATGCATAATCAAATAAACTCACATAAATCTCAACTTTCACCACATGATAACTTTAGAGTTTGTAAGGTGAAGGTAAGAGGGCTTACAAATATAAACAAGCCACAAATCCACCAAATAAGATGAAGAAGCCCTTTAAAAAACCCAAAACAAAGCTTCAAATAAGAAAACCCTTTTGCAAAATCCCAAAAACACAAACTTAGCAAATCAAACTTGCAACTTAATGAAGTATGCAAGTTATTAAGCATTCATACAACATAGAAAAGGTTGTATGATCATCATATCTTCATAGGATTAAACTTTGAGGAAGGTGGAGGCTAGGGATTTTAGGTGGAGGCCATTTGAGGATTCAATTTGGCATAGTTTAGTTGCTAGATTGATTAATGAGGCTTTAGGGTAGGATTAGGGGTATATTTATAGAGAATTAGAGTGTTTTAAGCCCTAGGATTAACCCTAGGTTAGTTTAGGCCCGTCAGATCTAGGAACTCTCTAGAACCAAGCCACAAGACCCAACCCAAATCAGAAATGGTGCACCAGGCTAAACTGCCCGGGCACCCCCTGTCGACAGGGCTGTCGACACGCTGGGGGCCCTGTCGACATGCCTGTCGACATGGGGCCCCTGGCGGGAATTTTCCCGCCTAACCCCGATTAGCCCTAATCCTGGTTTTTTTTTGATTTGAAATTTAAATCTGTTTTTAGCATAGAAATTTCTGAAAACTTCAATGGGCCTTAACTGGGTCATACGGACTCCGATTTTCGAAAACTCGGACTCTATTTCGCGTATTTTTCCGAGACGAACGCAATGGCATAGCCCGTTTCCCTTGGTTCAGATTTCTGAATTAAATTCTGCCTCGATTTATGTTATAACAGTTTATTGAAAATACGGGTTGTTACATTCTCCCCTCCTTAAAGGATTTCGTCCCCGAAATCTTCAAGTTAGGAAGAACATATCCTACCATCCAACATCCATCTACTCAAAACATCATCCACGAGCAACCATTGTCCTTAAAAGATTCTAAATGCTGTATGAACATATGCAAAAGTGTGTGTATATGTACTTATCTAATGCAAAGATCAATGCAAAATATGTTAGTGAAATGTATCCATATGTATGCAAATCCCTAACATAATGTATAATATCCATATGCGTGCTCAATCATACATCCATATGCAACATCCATGTGATTGCATACAAATTTCATCCAAGAATAAGCATAAACACTCATGCACATGCAACATGAGGAGTGTATGAGCCGATCTAGTGCCTAATGTGTATCATGCATCCACGAGTAACCACTTGCAACCACTTGCAACCACTTGCAACCATCAAACATAACATGTTTCAAACACATGTTTCATCCAAAGGGTTTCTACCTAAGGTTCTCATGACAAGCTTAGCACGATAACTAGATAAACATGGATAGCAAAGAGAAAGATATACTAACGAAGGAAAGAGATTGAGAGTGTACCCTCAAAAAGGAATGGATAAAGCCCACGCATCTTCTCCTCGGTTTCCCAAGTTGTGTCTTCTTCGGCTTCACCCCATTGAACTTTCACCAACCTGACCTCACGATTCCTTAGCTTCTTGGTCTCTGTTCCCAAGATACGAATCGGAGCTCTCCTTAAAGTTGCCTCTTTCTCCACTTCCACGTCTTCAAGAATGCTAGGTTCAACCACCTCAGCGGACTCATGTAGGCACTTTCGGAGATGCGAGACATGAAAGACATTATGCACTCCGGACAACTTTTCGGGCAATTGCACTTTATAAGCCATCTTCCCAATTCGCTCTATGATGGGGAAGGGTCCAACAAATCTCGGTGCTAGCTTCCCAACAGCTCCAAATCGGACCACATTCCACAAAGGAGAAACCTTTACGAAAACCTTGTCCCCAACCTCAAACTCCAATTCGGATCTTCGCCTGTCAGCATAGGATTTCTGCCGGTCTTGGGCCGCTTTCATCCGTCTTCTAATCAACTCGACCTTCTCGGATGTATCCCTAATCATGTCGGGTCCAAGTATAAGCTTATCCGTGGACTCCCACCAACATGTAGGTGACTTGCACGGCCTCCCATATAAAGCCTCAAATGGTGCCATCCCTATGCTCGCCTGATAACTGTTATTATAAGCAAATTCTACAAGAGGAAGGTGGTCTTCCCAAGTACCACCAAAATCCAAGATGCAAAGTCTCAACAAGTCCTCAAGCACTCGATTCACCCTTTCGGTCTGGCCATCCGTCTGTGGGTGATAAGCTGTGCTCAGATTCAACCTTGTGCCCGTAGCCTCCTGCAAACTGTTCCAGAATTGACTAGTAAAGATGGGGTCTCGGTCACTGACTATGCTGGAAGGGACTCCATGTAGTCGTACTATCTCACGAAGATATACTGATGCTAGTCCAGATGCGGTCCTTTTGCTCTTCACTGGGATAAAATGAGCACTCTTCGTGAGCCTATCCACAATGACCCATATGCTCGTATTCCCTCTCCTTGACCTTGGAAGCCCATCAATAAAGTCCATAGAAACGCTCTCCCACTTCCATAGCGGGACCTCTAGCGGATGTAACAGCCCACCGGGCTTCTTCGACTCAGCTTTTACTCTCTGACAAATAACACATCTCGAGACAAATTCGGCCACATCCTTCTTCATTCCAGGCCAGAAGAAAACGCGCTTCATGTCCTTATACATCTTATCACCACCTGGATGTATAGTCATCTTGGAGCGATGTGCTTCCTCAAGAACTTTCCTCACCAAGTCTTCTACCATCAGAACACAAAGCCTTCCGTCTCTCCTCAGCCAACCCTTATCGTCTATAGAATATCGAGCAAGGTGACTAGATGTCTCCCCTCGAACCAGCTTGTCCATGATCTCAATTATCTGAGGGTCTTCCTTCTGTGAAGCCCCGACTTGATCCAGAAGGGTAGGCCTGAGCTCTAGAGATGCCAAAGAACCGGTCATCGTTCCAACTATTAAAGAAAACTCAAAGGTTGCCAAGAACTCTAAATTCTTCATCTCAACAAATAGAGGACTTAGTGTCAACCTTTTCCTACTCAACGCATCCGCTACAACATTCCCCTTGCCAGGGGTATAGGATATCTCAAAATCATAGGAAGCCAAGAATTCCATCCATCTCTGCTGCCTTAAGTTCAGATCCTTCTGCAAAAAGAGATACTTCAAAGACTTATGATCAGTATACAACTCAAATCTCTCTCCCAGAAGATAATGACGCCAAACCTTGAGTGCATATACAATCGCTGCCAGCTCTAGATCATGAGTGGGATAATTTCTCTCATGCACCTTAAGTTGCCTCCCACCAAAACATATAACTCTGCCCTCTTGCATCAGAATGGCGCCCAATCCCGTGCCACAAGCATCAGTGTACACGGTAAATATCTTGCCACCATCGGGTAAGGCTAGAACTGGTGCTGAGGTGAGGGCTCTCTTGAGCCTTTGAAAAGCAAGCTCACAATCCATATCCCAAGCAAAAACTAAGTTCTTCTTCGTCAACTTAGTAAGAGGAGCGGATATCTTCGCGAAGTCCTTGATGAACTTCCGGTAAAACCCCGCAAGACCCAGAAAGCTTCTCACCTCGGTTGCATTCCTTGGAGTCTTCCAATCCTGAACTGCAACCACCTTAGCGGGATCCACCGCTAAGCCTTGCTTGGATACGATATGCCCAAGGAATCTAACTTCCCTTCTCCAAAAGTGGCACTTGGAGAACTTGGCTTTTAACTGGTGTGCTCTGAGCGTATCCATCACCTCTACTAGGTGCCTCGCATGCTCTTCCTCATCCTTGGAAAAGACCAGAATATCATCCACAAAGACCACGACAAACTTATTCAAGAACTCCCGAAACACCCTACTCATCAAATCCCCAAAATACGCGGGTGCATTCATCAAACCGAATGGCATAACAAGCCATTCAAAGAATCCGTCTGGAGTTCTGAATGCAGTCTTGTCTATACTATCTTCAGCCACTCTGAGCTGATGAAAACCCGTAGCAAGATCAAGCTGAGAGAAAACAGAAGCACCAACAAGCTGATCAAAGAGATCATCGATCCTCGGTAATGGGTGTCTGTTTTTCTTAGTCAGCTTATTCAATTCTCTATAATCCACACAGAGCCGAAGAGAACCATCTGCCTTAGTTGCAAACACCACAGGCGCTCCCCATTCGGATATACTTCTTCTGATGAAGTTCTTCTCAAGTAATTCTTTTACTTGCTTGCTCAGCTCCCGTCTTTCACGCGGAGCCATATGCCGAACGGGTAAAGAAACAGGCTTAGCATTATCCACAAGATAGATGCGAAAATCAATCTCTCGTTTAGGGGGCAACCCCTTAACTTCTTCAAAAACGTCTGGATAATCTCGGACCACCCTTACAGACTGAAGGGCCTCCTCTGATGAGTCGAGAGATTCTAGATAGCATAACAAGACGGGATTCTTCGGATTGCATGAAATCTCTAAGGTGTTGCCCAGGCGAGTCACAAGCCTTACAACCCTATGCTCACAATCCAGAATGGCTCCATATCTAGACAGCCAATCCGTGCCCAAGATCAATCCGTATCCCCTGAAACCAAGAACATACGCACTACACAAGAACTCTACGCTGAGTATAGAGATCCTCAGATCCTCACATATCATAGATAGATGAGCAGAACCCCCAATGGGATTCGAAACACAAACGGGATCCTCCACTAAGCAAGTACTAAGGTGCAAGCTATCAACAAGATCAGATGAAATAAAGCTATGTGAAGCACCAGAATCAAACAAGGTACGCACTGGAAGATCAGAGATATAAACAAGGTTCTCAACAGAAACACTACCTCGCTCGGGAATTGAAGCGGTATTGAGAGCATGAACTTGCCCTCCTGAAGGTCCAGCCTGTCCTTTCTTCTTTGGGCATTCTTTGCTGAAGTGCCCAGTCTCTCCACAAGAAAAGCATCCACCACTAAGCTTCCTTTTCTTCTTCCTGCAATCCTTAGCAAAATGCCCAGCTATGCCACAGTAATTGCACTTTCCCTTGCCTTTGTTGTTGTTGTTCCCCTTCTTGTTCTTGCCCTGATTCCCCTGGCTGCTTTGACCACCTTGATTGCCTTTGCCTTGAGAATCAGTCTTCTTTGCTTGGGTATCGCTCGACTTGACTTCTTTCTTTCCATCTCCCTGAAGCAGAGCCATATTGACCAAACTCTCGAAAGTAGCTCCATGCGGAATATGTGACATTGCCAAGCCCTGTAGCGGCTCATTCAACCCTCTCGCAAATCGAAGAGCCTTCTTCTCCGGGGTGTTTACCATATCCAAACCAAAACGGGCCAGCTGATTAAACCTGTTCACATACTCCTTGACAGACATATCACCTTGCTTTAATGCAATGAACTTCTCCATCTGTAAATTCGCCTCAGCCGAAGATAGAAACTTGGTCACAAATCTAGCCCTCAAATCGGCCCAAGTCTCAACGGGCCTCATCCCATTGGTGACCTCCCACCAATAGGCCGCCTCATCCTTCAAAAGCCATACTGTCAATAAGATTTTCCTCTCGTCATCAATCCCAAAGATAGCAAACAGGTCCTCCGTGTCTTTCAGCCAATTCCTAGCTTCAACAAAAGATTCCGTGCCTAGGAAATTCTTGCCTCCCATTGCCTTGAAGTCTTTACAAACCTTCGTAAACTCAATCTGAGGATGCTGAGGGGGAGGAGGAGGAAGAGGAGCCTCAGCAACAGGAGGGGGGATATTAACCGCTGGAGGAGGGGGAGCAGGAACCACCGGAGGAGGGATGTTAGGGAGAGGATTCTCAACTACAGGAGGAGGAGTGGGAGTAGGGTTGGCGGGACCAGCTGCCGCCCTAGCTTCTAGAAGTCTCCTATACCAGAGTGGTACGTTCACTCCATCTGGGATGTCAAGATTCTCAGCCATACTGAAACGAAAGATAAGATAAGATCAGGTCAAGGGAACGAAGGATAACGCTAATGGCTTTTGGGGATTAGCCTTAAAACAATCTAGACTTTATTTTGGAAAATACTTAGTAGGTTTTTGGAAATAGTTTTTCAAAAAGGTTTTTTTTTTCCAAAAGTTTTGTTCAATCTTGTTAACCTTGTGCTCTGATACCAAATGTAACACCCCACCTCCACTAGGATCACTCCTTAGAATGTACTAGCTTTGGAGGGGCGTTATTGTGAAGGTAAACATGCACAGAGATATCGCAAGACAAAATATATAAAAATAAATATAAGTAAAGCAGCGGTAGCAGATAAAAACCCATCATCATCATCTCAGAAAACCAACATAGTCAAGTACATAATATCAAAATGTCATGATCCAAAATACAACATAAGTCTAGATACGTGATAACAAAATACATGGTAAAACATCAGTACTAATCCCCAGAAATAAAAGATAAGCCACGGCTAGCTCAGATCCATACATGAGCTATCCAACAAGCAAGCCAAAGATCCACTAAGCAGATGTAGCCCCTCCCTGAGAACCTGTGGGGGGGGAAAACGGAAGAAAAGAAGCGAAAGAAAACAGGTCAGTCAAAAAAGACTGGTAAGCCCTACTACGATCAATCTATAAACTAATAAAGTTAACAGCATGATGGAAACTGAGATGAACATACTGGCAATAGATAAAGGTGACATCACATAGATGAGATTAAACTTTGCACCACAGTGTACTAGCAAACCCACAAAACAGATATTGATCCCTTAGCCCAAACTTCGGCCCAGTAGCATGAAGTGACCATAATATAAGGTCTAGCCCAACGGTCTAGTCGATCGGCTCCCTACAAACCTAACACGTCAAGTGTTGGTGTCCATACGGCCCACATGGATGTAGTCAGACTGCGCTGGGTCCACCTTTGGGTGTATCAAGCCCTCGGGTGTCAACCCCAGACACCTAAGCAATAATGCACAGTCTAAATCTACTGGTACCCGTGCCTCGAGTTTGTCCAACATCGGACTACGTGCACGTCCGTAGCCCGCCGGACCTGCACCGCTGTACCACTCAGCCGTCGCTTTGGTCGCTTACATCAGTCCAGTAATCGTGCCCCGCCCTAACCTAGCTGTAGGGTTGTAGTGATACCAAACTGGGATTACTGCTGGAACAGACCACGTTGCTAGGGTTTCTAAGAGGGTTAAGTGTGGTTTTAACCCCTCACTAATCATGGATTAAATTAGTTAAGTGTAACCACTTAACCCCATCTAATCCTCGCATCCCCATTATTGGTTAAGTATTAGTGGGCCATGACTTAACCCTAATCATGAGGCATTAATTACTTAACGCACCCAACCTCTCACATTAGACATCCGTGGTTACCTGGGAAGATTTACACCACGTCTAGGTCTAACCTCGAGTCTTATGGTGCAACATGACCAACTACCCACATTAGACCCCACGTTGTGGTTATCTGGGAAGATTTACACCACAACTAGGTCTAACCTCGAGTTGGCCATATCATGTTATCTAATGTCATGTCCACTTTAACACATATTCACAAGTTAACATATACTTGGGTAGACCTAACTTAATAGGTAAATTCCCAAGGGGTAGACCTAACTTAATAGGTAAATTCCCAATCTTTTAGTTTCATGTATTTTTAAGTTTACCCAAACCCTCCCAACGTCATTATCTCGCTTACATATTCGTCATAACGCATAAGGGTATAAAAGGTAACTTGGCATAACATACATGATGAACTTCACATATCATAATAAACATGCATACATGTTAAACTTGCAAATCATGTCATAGTGAACTCGCATAAACATGCATAGCTCATTAAATATGCATAACATGGTAAGGTGAACTTGCATAGTCATGCATAACCCATTAAACTTGCATAACATGGTAAGGTGAACTTGCATAAACATGCATAATCCATTAAACATGCATAACGTGGTAAGGTGAACTTGCATAAACATGCATAACTTGTGAAACATGTAAAACATGGCATGGTGAATTCGCATAAGCATACATAACTTATGAAACATGTAAAACATGACATAGTGAATTCGCATAAGCATGCATAACTTATGAAACATGTAAAACATGACATAGTGAATTCGCATAAGCATGCATAACTTATGAAACATGTTAAACATGACATAGTGAATTCGCATAAGCATGCATAACTTATGAAACATGTAAAACATGGCATAGCGAGTTCGCATAAGCATGCATAATCAAATAAACTCACATAAATCTCAACTTTCACCACATGATAACTTTAGAGTTTGTAAGGTGAAGGTAAGAGGGCTTACAAATATAAACAAGCCACAAATCCACCAAATAAGATGAAGAAGCCCTTTAAAAAACCCAAAACAAAGCTTCAAATAAGAAAACCCTTTTGCAAAATCCCAAAAACACAAACTTAGCAAATCAAACTTGCAACTTAATGAAGTATGCAAGTTATTAAGCATTCATACAACATAGAAAAGGTTGTATGATCATCATATCTTCATAGGATTAAACTTTGAGGAAGGTGGAGGCTAGGGATTTTAGGTGGAGGCCATTTGAGGATTCAATTTGGCATAGTTTAGTTGCTAGATTGATTAATGAGGCTTTAGGGTAGGATTAGGGGTATATTTATAGAGAATTAGAGTGTTTTAAGCCCTAGGATTAACCCTAGGTTAGTTTAGGCCCGTCAGATCTAGGAACTCTCTAGAACCAAGCCACAAGACCCAACCCAAATCAGAAATGGTGCACCAGGCTAAACTGCCCGGGCACCCCCTGTCGACAGGGCTGTCGACACGCTGGGGGCCCTGTCGACATGCCTGTCGACATGGGGCCCCTGGCGGGAATTTTCCCGCCTAACCCCGATTAGCCCTAATCCTGGTTTTTTTTTATTTGAAATTTAAATCTGTTTTTAGCATAGAAATTTCTGAAAACTTCAATGGGCCTTAACTGGGTCATACGGACTCCGATTTTCGAAAACTCGGACTCTATTTCGCGTATTTTTCCGAGACGAACGCAATGGCATAGCCCGTTTCCCTTGGTTCAGATTTCTGAATTAAATTCTGCCTCGATTTATGTTATAACAGTTTATTGAAAATACGGGTTGTTACATCTTCATGGTACTGCAAATGCTTGTTTGCAGTTTGGTAAATCTAAAGAAGAACTTGTTGGTTAAGTGGATTCTGATTTTGCAGGTGATTTGGATAAAAGGAGATCATTAACAGGTTATGTTTTCACCATTGGTGGCTGTGCTGTAAGTTGGAAAGCAACCTTGCAAACTACAGTAGCATTATCAACTACTGAGGCCGAGTATATGGCTATTTCTGAAGCATGTAAAGAAGCTATTTGGCTTAAAGGTTTATATTTTGAGTTTTGTGGAGATACAACTTGCATTACTATATTTTCTGATATCCAGAGTGCTATATGCCTTACAAAGGATCAAATGTTCCATGAGAGAACTAAACATATAGATGTGAGGTATCACTACATTCGAGATGTTATTGCTAAAGGTGGTGTTAAAATTTGCAAGATAAGTACTCATGACAATCCCGCTGACATGATGACAAAGCCAGTTCCAATTACTAAGTTTGAGCTTTGCTCAAGCTTGGTTGGTGTTACAGTATAGTCTTTAGGGACTATTGGAGCAAGGCAGATATTTACTTGTTGAAGGAGTTCATTTTTTACTTCAAGATGAGAATTCGTCTCAAGGTGGAGATTGTTAATTTGTGATCCGAAATTCTCATTAGGATTGGTTCAGCTGATGTGTCATCTAAAGGATATTATTTAGTTCCTTAATTTACTCTCTTGATTGAGGATTGATCCAGCAGATGTGTCACCTAAAGAATATTATTTAGTTCCTTAATTTACTCCCTTGATTGAGGTATTTTCAGCAACCTCATTTAAAGGATAAAGAAGATTCTCTCTTGATTGAAACATTTATAGCAACCTCATCAAAAGGATAAAGGAGATTTTAATTTACTCTCTTGATTGAGATAAATGCAGCAACCTCATTGAAGGATAAAGAATATTCTTATTTTTGTTCTTTCTCTCCTTATCTGAATGCATGAAAGTAGAATATAAATTTACTGCTATGGTTGATATGTTGAATAAGCTTGTAACAACTCCTTCAATTAAGTCAATAAAGTTTGCCTTTCTCCCGTGGTTTTTTCCTGCAAAGGGTTTTTCCACGTTAAATCTTGTGTGTGATTTTATTCTTTACTTGCTTCTTTGATCATTTATTTATTTCTCAAAACAGACCAGAAGAAAAGAACGAAAACAAGCAATGTATATTCCATTTTATTTGCAATTTTTTTCCCCTGAACTCTAGAGAGATTTTTTTTTCAATTTTTCTTCTTGTCCTAATAGCACTTGGATGTATTTTATGTACCAGGTCACATATCTTTGTCGTTAGGAGTATATCCATTCCAGCAGCAATCACCTTTGCATTCCAACACGTACGAGACTGCACAACAAAAAAGTGTCATTTTATGATCTAATGCAACAACTGCCATTTGTGAAGCAGTATACACACATGCAACAGTTTCAGTATCCTCTATGACTTATCAAGCACCTTGCAGTTTCCAAGAACATCAACATCTTGAGGGTATGGATTGATTAGCATTCCCACATACTTGTTTGCTTTGTTATGTACATATGTTAGTAGACTTGTTTGCCCTTCTTCCTTTCAAAAGTAACATGTTTAGTGGGCATGTTTGCATTTTTTTTCTTTTAGAAATTACATGTGTAATGAACATGTCGAATTATATTTCTGTTAATGTAATCTGATTTGGCTTATCTTAAATTCCTCGTTGAAATTCCATATATGCATATATTTTTGAATGCATATTTTGTTTGAATATGATTGTAAACTGAATGGTAGACATATACGTCGATGTAATGATATGTAATTTTTATACAATACTGATTATATTTTGGCTTGTGCGTAATTGCAATGTCGATCTACTAAATTGGTTATGATGATTTATATTTTATTATCCTTGATATCGTATGTGTCTAAATTACTTTAAGACTGAAAAAAGACCAAAATTCTGTCTTTAAAATTCGGTTTCAAGCATATTTAAGACTGTAAAATCAGTCATGTTTTGAGACTGAAGTGTCAGTCTTAATATTATTTTGCGACTAGAAATTCAAAGACTGAAATTTCAGTCTTTGTTCTGTCTTTAAGTATAGTTTAAAGACTGAATTACTTGTTTAAAGACTGCAATTTTCAGTCTTTAATTCAATGTTTTTTTGTAGTGACGTGTGCCTTATACCTTAGTATATGCTGAATTTAATAAAGAGCAGCTCTGTAACACCCCACCTCCACCAGGGTGGCTCTTGCAAGCACTCTGACTTTGGAGGGGCGTTTGAATCAGGTAAACATGCATAATGATATATCAAGGCAGAACAAGAACATATGTATATATGTAAACAGAGTAAATAACATAGATAAAACAGCGGAAGATTTCAAAACATTTCAAAACAAGTCTGGTACAACATAGCTTTCCAAATAAACAAGTCTAGATAAAACAACATCAACTGAAAAACTGAAATAAATAAGTGCTATCCCCAATTAAGTGGTAACCATAGCTAGCTTCATGTCGAAACCGTACATGAGCTGAAATCCCACAAGCAAGCAATCCTAAATCCAAGCTAAGCTCCAGTATTCCCTCCCTGAGAACCTGGGGGGGGGGGGAAACGGAAGAAAAGAGGCGAAAGAAAACAGGTCAGTCAAAAAGACTGAGTAAGCCGTACTACAATCAATGTAAACTGATAAAGTTAACTGGCATGAGCAGCAGGGATGAACATAAGGATAACAATATACTAGCATGATGATTAACTAACAAGGTAGATAAAGGTGTCATCGCATAATCAGGATTAAGGTTTTGCACCACAGGTGTACTAGCAAATTAACATGACTTAAATAAACAAGTATTGATCCCTTGGCCCAAGCTTTGGCCCAATAACATGAAATGACCCTAATACAAGGTCCAACCAAACGGTCTAGTCGATCGGCTCCCTAAGCCTAACTCGTCACGTGTTGGTGTCAATACGGCCCAATCATAATTGTAGTCGAACTGTGCCGGGTCCACCCTTCGGGTGTATCAAGCCCTAGGGTGTCAACCCCTGGATACCATGAACATGAGTGCACAGTCCCGATCTACTGGTACCCGTGCATGTTTTCTCCGGCTACGGACTACGTGCACGACCAGAGTTCGCCCGGAACTACACCGGCGTACCCTCTGCCTTCGCTTTTGGTCACTTACCTCCAGTCCAGTAATCGTGCCCCCACCCTAGCCTAGTCCCTAGGGTCATGATGATACTAACTTGGGATTACTGCTGGAGTGGGCCCCCATTGCTAGGATTTTTCTAGTGGGTTAAGTACGGTTTAACCCTCTTGCTAATCCTGGATTAACTTGGTTAAGTGTAACGATGAGTTCACGACTTAATCCCGATTAATCTACCAAGCCCAAATTGGTTAAGTATTAAGTGGACCATGACTTAACCCTAATCACGAGGCATTAATTAATTTAATGCGCCTTAACCTCTCACATTAGACCTTGTTGTGGTTACTAGTTAAGCCGGGCGGGTCCGGGTAGCTTTACACCACAACTTGGTCTAACCTCGGGTTCAAGGTACAACATGACCAACTTCTCACATTGGGTCCTATTGTTTGTAGCAACTAGTTAAGCCGGTCGGTTCCGGGTAGGTTTACGCTACAAACTCAACCCAACCTCGAGTTGGCCACACTTATCTTTTCTAAGTGTCATGTCCATCATGTTTCCAAAACATGTTACAAGTTTTCAAGCAATTGGGTAGACCTAACTTAATAGGTAAATTCCCAATGGGTAGACCTAACTTAATAGGTAAATTCCCAAGCTTATGTTTTATGTCTTTTAAGTTTACCCAACCCCAAACGCAATCCCATCGCTTACATATCGCAATAGCGCATAAAGGATAGAAAGAGGGAACTTGGCATAATCATGACATAAAGGTATTGAAGCCACAAGCTTAACATGGTGGCATATGAAATGTTCATATGTTCATACACTTGCATATTACATTTTTAGGCCTCAAAAGCATGCATAAAACCAAACTTAGCATATTGGTGATACATGGTGCTAAATGACATGTAGAGATGGCCATAAGTTCGCATTTAGCCTCACATGCAAGTTATCATAAGAGATATGATAACTTACATGTTGCTAAAATGCAACCTTTGGCATAAAGCTTAAAGCTTTATGTTCATAAACCCAAAATAAGCTTGCATAACATGATAGCATGAACAAAATGTTCAACCCAAACTTGCATAACATAACTTGGCATACTTGCATATAAACTTGCATATCACAACATGATAAACTTGCATATAAACTTGCATATCACAACATGATAAACTTGCATATAAACTTGCATATCATACATTTAACTTTAGAGTTTAAGTATGAAAGTAGAATAGGGCTTACAATGCTTATGAAGACTCAAATGAGTATAGCAAATATAAGAAAGCCCTTATGCAACCAATTCAACCCAAAAATGCAAGCCAAAATGATCAAAACTCCTTCTTTATGATGCAAATATAAAAACTTGACTTGAATGCAAGCTAATGATGCTCATACAAGTCTAAAAACACTTGTATGCATGGAAAATCACTTAGAAATTGATTTAGGAATTTTTATGAAGAGAGTGGAGGCCATGAGAGGATTGATTTTGCCATAGTTTAGTTGTATGAATGAATAATGATGATTTAGGGTAGGTTAGGGTCTTATTTATAGATTAGGCAAGTGTTTTAGGCCATAGGATTAACCCTAGATTCAATCCAAGCCATCAAATCATGTCTTGGGGAAGAAGTCAAGTGTAGGAACCATCTAGGGCCTTTAGATTAAAGATGGACCATGAGAACCATTCAAATGCAAAATCTGCATTTGAGCGAATCGGCCCACGGGTTGACAGCCAAACACCCTGGATTAACCCCTAGTCGACCCAGCGAGCTCGGGTCGACCTCAAAAATCGGCCGGTTCGGTTATTCCCCTCTCCCAATTCGCTGTTTTGAACATTTTTGCATATTTATTTATTTAATTTTCAATTATATATATATATATATATCAATATATATATATTTCTCTGCGCAACCCATTTCACTTAATTAAGTATACTTTAATTTGGGAATTTTTCGTGAAACTTCGCGAGGCCATATCTTGGTCATACGGACTCCGATTTTCGAAAACTCGGACTCTTTTTCGCGTATTTTTCCGAGACGAACGCAATGGCATAGCCCGTTTCCATTGATTCAGATTTTACAGTTTAATTCTGCCTCCATTTATGTTATAACATGTTATTCAAAAATACGGGTTGTTACATTCTTCCCTCCTTAAAGGATTTCGTCCACGAAATCTCCAAGTTAGGAAGAACGTATCCTACCATCCATCATCCATCTACTCAAAATATCATCCACGAGCAATCATTGTCCTTAAAAGGTTCTAAATGCTGTATGATCATATGCAAAGGTGTGTGTATATGTACTTATCTAATGCGAAAATCAGGAGGTTACTGATTCAGTAAACCCCCTTAATGCAAAATATGTTAGTGAAATGAGTCCATATGTATGCAAATTCCTAACATAATTTATAATCTCTACATGAGTGCACATAACATTCATCCATATGCAACATCCACGTGATAGCATAACAAGTTTTCATCCATGAATAAGCATAAACACTCATGCATATGCGGTATGAAAGTGTGTGAGCCGATCTTAGTGCCTAACGTGTATTATGCATCCACGAGTATCCACTTGCAAACACTTGCAACCACTTGCAACCATCAAGCATAACATGTTTCAAACACATGTTTCATCCAAAGGGTTTCTACCTAAGGTTCTCATGACAAGATTAACACGATAAACTAGATAAACATGGATAGCAAAGAGAAAGATATGCTAATAAAGAAAAGAGATTGAGAGTGTACCCTCAAAAAGGAATGGATAAATCCCACGCATCTTCTCCTCGGTTTCCCAAGTTGCGTCTTCTTCGGCTTCACCCCATTGAACCTTCACCAATTTGACCTCTCGATTCCTTAGCTTCTTGGTCTCCGTCCCCAAGATACGAATCGGAGCTCTCCTCAAGGTAGCCTCTTTCTCCACTTTTACATCTTTTAGAACACTTGGCTCAACAACCTCTGCTGATTCATGTAAACACTTCCGGAGATGTGAGACATGAAAAACATCGTGTACTCCAGCAAGCTTCTCGGGCAACTTCACTCTATAAGCCATCTGCCCGATCCTCTCTATAATAGGGAATGGTCCAACAAACCTCGGTGCCAACTCCCCAACAGCTCCAAATCGGACCACATTCCGCAAAGGAGAAACCTTCACGAAAACCATATCCCCAACATCAAACTCCAAATCCGTTCTTCGCTTATCAGCATAGGATTTCTGTCGGTCTTGGGCCGCTTTCATCCGTCTCCGAATCAACTCGATCTTCTCGGATGTATCTCTGATCATATCAGGCCCAAGTATAAGCTCATCTGTAGTCTCCCACCAACATGTAGGCGACTTGCACGGCCTCCCATATAAAGTTTCAAATGGTGCCATCCCTATGCTTGCCTGATAACTGTTATTATATGCAAACTCAACAAGAGGAAGATGGTCTTCCCAAGTACCACCAAAATCCAGAATACAAAGCCTCAACAGATCCTCGAGTACCCTATTCACCCTTTCGGTTTGACCGTCCGTCTGTGGGTGATAAGCCGTACTTAGATTCAACCTTGTGCCCATAGCTTCTTGCAAGCTATTCCAGAATTGACTTGTAAAGATTGGGTCACGGTCACTGACTATACTAGAAGGGACTCCATGTAGTCTCACAATCTCACGAAGATATACAGACGCTAGCCAAGATGCGGTCCTCTTGCTCTTTACCGGAATGAAATGAGCACTCTTCGTAAGTCTATCCACAATAACCCAAATGCTCGTATTCCCTTTCCTTGACCTTGGTAGCCCATCGATAAAATCCATGGAATACTCTGCCACTTCCATAGTGGAACGTCTAGAGGATGCAATAGCCCACCGGGCTTCTTCGACTCGTCCTTAACTTGCTGGCAAATGATACATCTAGAGACAAACTCTGCCACATCCTTCTTCATCCCAAGCCAAAAGAAAATGCGCTTCATATCTTTATACATCTTATCTCCGCCCGGATGTATAGTCAACTTAGAGTGATGCGCTTCCTCAAGAACTCTTCTTACTAGATCTTCTACCATTGGAACACATAACCTTCCGTCTCTCCTCAGCCAACCCTTGTCATCAATAGAATATCGAGCGAGATGACTAGACGTCTCTCCTCGAATTAGCTTATCCATAATCTCAACTATCTGAGGGTCTTCCCTCTGCGAAGCCCCAACTTGATCAAGAAGGGTAGGTCTGAGTTCCAGAGATGCTAAAGAACCGGTCATCGACTCAATCGCCAAAGAGAAATCAAAGGTTGCCACATACTCTAAATTCTTCATCTCAACGAATAGAGGACTTAGGGTCAACCTTCTTCTACTCAATGCATCTGCTACCACATTCCCCTTGTCAGGGGTATAAGCTATCTCAAAATCGTAGGACGCCAAGAATTCCATCCATCTTTGTTGCCTCAGATTCAGATCCTTCTGAGAAAAGAGATACTTCAATGACTTGTGATCGGTATAAAGCTCAAATCTTTCTCCCAGAAGATAATGGCGCCAAGCCTTGAGTGCATATACTATTTCTGCCAACTCTAAGTCATGAGTGGGATAATTCTTCTCATGCACTTTGAGTTGTCTACCGCCAAAGCATATCACTCTTCCTTCTTGCATAAGAACAGCTCCTAACCCCGTGCCACATGCATCGGTGTATACGGTAAATAACTTCCCTCCATCGGCCAAAGCTAGAACAGGTGCTGATGTGAGAGCTCTCTTGAGCTTCTGAAAAGCAAGCTCGCATTCTATGCTCCAAGCAAAAACTAAATTCTTCTTCGTCAATTTAGTGAGAGGAGCGGATATCTTTGCGAAGTCCTTGATGAACTTCCGGTAAAAACCCGCAAGACCTAGAAAACTTCTCACTTCGGTTGCATTCCTTGGAGTCTTCCAATCCTGAACTGCCACTACCTTAGCGGGATCCACCGCTAAGCCTTGCTTAGATACTATATGCCCAAGGAATCTAACTTCCCTTCTCCAAAAGTGACACTTGGAGAACTTGGCCTTCAACTGATGCGCTCTAAGCGTATCCATCACCTCCATGAGATGCCTTGCGTGCTCTTCCTCATCCTTAGAGAAGATCAGAATATCATCTACGAAGACCACGACAAACTTGTTCAAGAACTCCCTGAACACCCTACTCATCAAGTCCACGAAATATGCGGGTGCATTAGTCAAGCCGAACGGCATGACAAGCCATTCGAAGAATCCATCTGGAGTTCTGAACGCAGTCTTGTCTATACTATCTTCAGCTACCCTGAGCTGATGGAACCCCGTAGCAAGATCAAGCTGAGAGAAAACAGAAGCACCGACAAGCTGGTCAAAGAGATCATCAATCCTCGGTAACGGGTGTTTGTTCTTCTTAGTCAGCTTATTCAACTCTCGATAGTCAACGCAAAGTCGGAGAGAACCATCCGCCTTGGTAGAAAATACCACAGGCGCTCCCCATTCAGATATACTTCGTCTAATGAAGTTCTTCTCAAGCAACTCCTTTATTTGCTTACTTAGCTCCCGTCTTTCACGCGGAGCCATGTGCCGAACGGGCAAAGAAACAGGCTTTGCATTATCCACCAGATAAATGCGGAAATCAATCTCTCGCTTAGGGGGCAACCCCCTAACTTCATCGAAAATATCCGGGTACTCTCGAACCACTCTCACAGACTGAAGAGTTTCCATTGACGAGTCGAGTGATTCCAGATAGCACAACATGACGGGACCTCTCGGATCACAAGAAATCTCTAGGGTGTTTCCGAGGCAAGTCACGAGCCTCACAACCCTATGCTCACAATCAAGAATGGCTCCATATCTGGACAGCCAATCCATGCCCAATATCAATCCGTATCCCCTAAAACCAAGAACATAAGCACTACACAAGAACTCTACACTCAGTATAGAGATCCTCAAATCCCCACATATCATAGACAAATGGGCGGAACCCCCAATAGGATTTGAGACACAGACGGGATCATCTACCAAGCTAGTACTAAGGTGCAAACTATCAACAAGATCAGATGAGATAAAGCTATGCGATGCACCAGAATCAAACAAGGTACGAACTGGAAAATCAGAAATATATACAAGGCTCTCAACAGAAATACTACCTCGATCGGGAACTGGAGCGACATTGAGAGCATGAACTTGCCCTCCTGAAGGTCCAGCACGCTGAGTCTGACCCTGGCCTTGCCCTTGCTTCCTCGGGCAATCCTTACTGAAATGTCCAGTCTCACCGCAGAAAAAGCATTCACCATTCTTCCTTTTCCTCTTCTTACAATCCTTAATAAGATGCCCAACTGAACCGCAATAATGGCACTTCCCCTTGTTGTTCTTGCCCTTGTTGTTATTGCCCTTGTTGTTGTTCCCCTTGTTGCCTTGACTCTTGTTCTTGTTCTGATTGCCTTGACTGCTCTGACCACTTGGATTACCCTGATTTCCTTTTCCCTGGGAATCAGTCTTCTTGGCTTGAGTATCATTCATCTTGGTTTCTTTCTTGACATCTCCCAGAAGTAACGCCATATCAACCAAACTCTCAAACGTGGCCCCATGGGGAATATGTGACATAGCCAATCCCTGCAACGGCTCATTCAATCCTCTAGCAAAACGAAGAGCCTTCTTCTGAGGAGTATTCACCATATCCAAGCCAAAACAAGCTAACTGATTGAACTTGTTCACATATTCTTTGACAGACATATCTCCTTGTTTCAAAGTTATGAACCTCTCCATTTGCAGATTCTCCTCAGCAGAAGATAGAAACTTAAGCATGAACCTTGCCCTGAAATCGGCCCAAGTCTCAACAGGCCTAGTACCATTGGTGACTTCCCACCAATAAGCGGCTTCATCCTTCATAAGCCAAACCGCCAACAAGAGCTTCCTCTGATCGTCTATCCCAAAGATAGCAAATAAATCCTCGGTCTCTTTCAACCAATTTCTGGCCTCTACAAAAGTCTCAGTGCCTTGAAAGTTCTTGCCACCCATTGCTTTGAAATCTTTGCAAGTCTTTGCGAAGTCCACTTGAGGATGCTGAGGGGGAGGAGGAAGAGGAACCTCAGCGACAGGAGGAGGAGGAACATTAGCGACAGGAGGAGGAATATTAACTACCGGAGGAGGAGGAACATCTGCGGGGCCGGCTTCGGTCGCCCTAGCCTCCAAAAGTCTCCTATACCAAACAGGTACGTGTACTCCCTCCGGAATAGCAAAGTTATCGGCCATACTGAAAACGAAGAAAAAGACAGATTCAGAATGGAAAAAACGAAGGAATTTTGCTAATGGCTTTTTGGGGAATAGCCTTTAAAATAAACTAGACTTTTCTTTGGAAAATACTTTATACTTGGTTTTGAAAATAGTTTTCCAAAAGTTTTCTAAAAACCTTTTTGTTCCTTCTCGTAAACCATATGCTCTGATACCAAATGTAACACCCCGCCTCCGCCAGGGTGTCTCTTGCAAGCACTCTGACTTTGGAGGGGCGTTTGAATCAGGTAAACATGCATAATGATATATCAAGGCAGAACAAGAACATATGTATATATGTAAACAGAGTAAATAACATAGATAAAACAGCGGAAGATTTCAAAACATTTCAAAACAAGTCTGGTACAACATAGCTTTCCAAATAAACAAGTCTAGATAAAACAACATCAATTGATAAACTGAAATAAATAAGTGCTATCCCCAATTAAGTGGTAACCATAGCTAGCTTCATGTCGAAACCGTACATGAGCTGAAATCCCACAAGCAAGCAATCCGAAATCCAAGCTAAGCTCCAGTATTCCCTCCCTGAGAACCTGGGGGGGGGGGGAATGGAAGAAAAGAGGCGAAAGAAAACAGGTCAGTCAAAAAGACTGAGTAAGCCGTACTACAATCAATGTAAACTGATAAAGTTAACTGGCATGAGCAGCAGGGATGAACATAAGGATAACAATATACTAGCATGATGATTAACTAACAAGGTAGATAAAGGTGTCATCGCATAATCAGGATTAAGGTTTTGCACCACAGGTGTACTAGCAAACTAACATGACTTAAATAAACAAGTATTGATCCCTTGGCCCAAGCTTTGGCCCAATAACATGAAATGACCCTAATACAAGGTCCAACCAAACGGTCTAGTCGATCGGCTCCCTAAGCCTAACTCGTCACGTGTTGGTGTCAATACGGCCCAATCATAATTGTAGTCGAACTGTGTCGGGTCCACCCTTCGGGTGTATCAAGCCCTAGGGTGTCAACCCCTGGACACCATGAACATGAGTGCACAGTCCCGATCTACTGGTACCCGTGCATGTTTTCTCCGGCTACGGACTATGTGCACGACCAGAGTCCGCTCGGAACTACACCGGCGTACCCTCTGCCGTCGCTTTTGGTCACTTACCTCCAGTCCAGTAATCGTGCCCCCCCCCCTAGCCTAGTCCCTAGGGTCATGATGACACTAACTTGGGATTACTGCTGGAGTGGGCCCCCATTGCTAGGATTTTTCTAGTGGGTTAAGTACGGTTTAACCCTCTTGCTAATCCTGGATTAACTTGGTTAAGTGTAACGATGAGTTCACGACTTAACCCCGATTAATCTACCAAGCCCAAATTGGTTAAGTATTAAGTGGACCATGACTTAACCCTAATCACGAGGCATTAATTAATTTAATGCGCCTTAACCTCTCACATTAGACCTTGTTGTGGTTACTAGTTAAGCCGGGCGGGTCCGGGTAGCTTTACACCACAACTTGGTCTAACCTCGGGTTCAAGGTATAACATGACCAACTTCTCACATTGGGTCCTATTGTTTGTAGCAACTAGTTAAGCCGGTCGGTTCCGGGTAGGTTTACGCTACAAACTCAACCCAACCTCGAGTTGGCCACACTTATCTTTTCTAAGTGTCATGTCCATCATGTTTCCAAAACATGTTACAAGTTTTCAAGCAATTGGGTAGACCTAACTTAATAGGTAAATTCCCAAGCTTAGGTTTTATGTCTTTTAAGTTTACCCAACCCCAAACTCAATCCCATCGCTTACATATCGCAATAGCGCATAAAGGATAGAAAGAGGGAACTTGGCATAATCATGACATAAAGGTATTGAAGCCACAAGCTTAACATGGTGGCATATGAAATGTTCATATGTTCATACACTTGCATATTACATTTTTAGGCCTCAAAAGCATGCATAAAACCAAACTTAGCATATTGGTGATACATGGTGCTAAATGACATGTAGAGATGGCCATAAGTTCGCATTTAGCCTCACATGCAAGTTATCATAAGAGATATGATAACTTACATGTTGCTAAAATGCAACCTTTGGCATAAAGCTTAAAGCTTTATGTTCATAAACCCAAAATAAGCTTGCATAACATGATAGCATGAACAAAATGTTCAACCCAAACTTGCATAACATAACTTGGCGTACTTGCATATAAACTTGCATATCACAACATGATAAACTTGCATATAAACTTGCATATCACAACATGATAAACTTGCATATAAACTTGCATATCACAACATGATAAACTTGCATATAAACTTGCATATCATACATTTAACTTTAGAGTTTAAGTATGAAAGTAGAATAGGGCTTACAATGCTTATGAAGACTCAAATGAGTATAGAAAATATAAGAAATCCCTTATGCAACCAATTCAACCCAAAAATGCAAGCCAAAATGATCAAAACTCCTTCTTTATGATGCAAATATAAAAACTTGACTTGAATGCAAGCTAATGATGCTCATACAAGTCTAAAAACACTTGTATGCATGGAAAATCACGTAGAAATTGATTTGGGAATTTTTATGAAGAGAGTGGAGGCCATGAGAGGATTGATTTTGCCATAGTTTAGTTGTATGAACGAATAATGATGATTTAGGGTAGGTTAGGGTCTTATTTATAGATTAGGCAAGTGTTTTAGGCCATAGGATTAACCCTAGATTCAATCCAAGCCATCAAAGCATGTCTTGGGGAAGAAGTCAAGTGTAGGAACCATCTAGGGCCTTTAGATTAAAGATGGACCATGAGAACCATTCAAATGCAAAATCTGCATTTGAGCGAATCGGCCCACGGGTTGACAGCCAAACACCCTGGATTAACCCCTAGTCGAACCAGCGAGCTCGGGTCGACCTCAAAAATCGGCCGGTTCGGTTATTCCCCTCTCCCAATTCGCTGTTTTGAACATTTTTGCATATTTATTTAATTAATTTTCCATTATATATATATATATCAATATATATATATATTTCTCTGCGCAACCCATTTCACTTAATTAAGTATACTTTAATTTGGGAATTTTTCGTGAAACTTCGCGAGGCCATATCTTGGTCATACAGACTCCGATTTTCGAAAACTCGGACTCTATTTTGCGTATTTTTCCGAGACGAACGCAATGGCATAGCCCATTTCCCTTGATTCAGATTTTACAGTTTAATTCTGCCTCCATTTATGTTATAACATGTTATTCAAAAATACGGGTTGTTACAAGCTCTATCCCTTTTTCTGTTATAAACATTAGGTCTTTAATCTCCGCACTGGGTTCATATACATGTACTTATGATTAGCGCCACTTCTTTCTCATATGCATTCCCCTAGTTACTTTCAAAGATGGACCGTCATCTTAACACATTAAGTGATGATCTATATTCTTGACTTTGCACTTGTGGTATTTGCAATGCACTCGTCTGTTACCCTGCTCCATGCGAGTCAGTTTCGATTTTGTTTTTGCATCCATTTTTTGTCGCCATATATGCAAGCGCAATTGCTTGATAGCATTTTATATACTTCCATTCTTTAGTATATGTCGCGCAACGTATGTCTCTTTGCTTTGTTTCGGCAGTTTCATGGTGTACTACTCTCGAATTTATCTAATAACATATTAGGATTAAACTAATTATTTTATGTGTTTACCGAAGTTTGCTAACTTGAAATAAGTTTAATTCTGACTCGGGTGTTTTGTGTATTTTGCATGGGATACTTGGGTCAAGCCTTAAGTGTTCAAGGTTTAAAGATATCAGCTCGCAAACTAGAGAAGACGTGGAGACGTGAAGACGCTCGCGCACGCTAAGCTCGACAATAAAGTGTAAAATTTTATTCATCTAAAAATTTATGCACAAATTTATTTATCTTCCACTGTAAATTTTTGTACAACTCTGATATTTATATAGAAATTTTATTCCACTGCAAATTATTGTACTATATGATTCTGTATTAATTCTTTTTAAACCGTGTAAGCTAATAACAATATGTTGTTTTGAATGTTCTGGGTTCGTTTAATTACCGACTTAAAATGGGCAAAATGTCAGGTCATTACAGAAATATACATTGATTATATTGATTATACCCATGTATATTTTTACTTAGTAGAATTATAAACGTATTTGAGTTGGGAGAGTTATAAGAGATTTATAGATTTAGGATGTTATAGATTTTGGGAGAGTTATATATATATATGTATACACACACACACACAATTAGGTACTAGGATTCTTCTGAGTATAGATAGGTATACTTTTTGTTGATGACAAAGGGGGAGAAAATATAAAATAGGAATAGTTTAAGGGGGAGTTAGAAGGAATTCATGATGAAAGGGGGATTAAACGAAGAATCAGATTAACAGGTAATATCATGTATGCATATTTTATAAATCATGGTTGTCATCATCTTAAAGGAGGAGATTGTTGGAGAATGGAATGTTGACGATGTTTTGATGACCTTGTTTCAGTTATTACCATTATTGATTATAAAATATTCACTAACATTTTTATCCGGAATATATATATGCAAGAATTATATGCAAGTAATAAGATCTTGAAGAGTGTACAGTTGAGAGTTTCAAAAGTTTAAGAGATTCGAAGATTTCAAAGGAGAATCAAGATGCATGAGTATCAAGATACAAAGATATCAAAAGTCCAAGATTATCAAAGTGATAGAGTCTACCTAGTTTGTAAAAACTCTGAATATCACTCAAACTTTGTTCCCAAGTTATTTCATTCCAAATTGATTTTAAATATGTTTTCAAAATTGATTTCAAATTCTTCTCAATAATGATTATTTTTAAGGATTTATGATTTCAAATATATATATATACTTCCTAAGTTTCTTATATATATTATAAAGTTTTATAATTATACATGTTTATAATTATATTATATAGTTTTATGTTATTTGTATATATATATAGTTTTTAAATCAAATATTTAAATTATATTTTACTATGATTTTATACTTGAAAATTATATTCTAACAACTAGTTTTGTTTCAGAAATTTACAGAATATAGATTAGTTTAAATACTTTAAAAAATGATTTACAATTTAAAAAACAATATATATATATATATATATGTCGACATACACATTGTTATATGTCCACATATTATCGTCAAATTTTATTTAAATTTAAAAGTTGTGTCTTTTCATTTCAAAACGTTTCAGAAATGGTTGTGTCTCTTGGAACACTATATAAAGACCTTACTTTCGGGTTTTTTTTCAGAACTTATCTTCTCCTTCTTCCCTACTTAACATACCACCATTATTCTTCTTAAATTTCTAAGATTCTACACTTATACTCTGACGATTTCAAAACAAATTATATCATTCTTTTTCTATTTTCATTCTCTATTAAATAGTCTCTGTTTGAAAGTGCTACTCTGGAGTTCTAGATAAACTGTAATAAAAAATCTTTTGGGTATGTTCCTTGTATCCCTGAAATCAAGGAAAATAGTAGGGTATATTCCTTGTAGCCCATAAATTAAGGAAAAGGAGCGGTGTTAACCTGGTAGCCGTGAAATCAAGGGTGTGGTAATTGGATTCTGATATTAATAAAATTATGCACAGTCTAGCATTATGTGGGACTATACGTTGGAGTAATCCGAATTAGTATAAAAATCGGGTGTGTTCTTTCCTTTTCTGCATTTTACTTTTGATTATATTTGCATCTGCGATTGTTTCTGTTGTGATACTTATACTATGATTCATATAGTAGTTTGAGTAATTGTTAATTGGTTAAATTTTTTATAAATTCTTTACAACACTATTCACCCCCCTCTAGTGTTAGTTTTGCCTTAAGATCCTTGATTCTCATCCCTAACAATGATACTGTTCAGCCACCCAGTCAATTTAATGAATCATCTACACTGCAAAATGAAGATGAAACTGTTAGTGATCATCAAAATGGAAATCAAGATAATAACTCAGAAAGTACAGAAGTATAGGAAAAACCACATGCTCAACCTCAAGTTACATTATTACATCAAATGATTACTAGAGCAAAGAGTGGGGTATTCAAACCCGAAACAAATTGTGTTGTTACTTCTGATGAAGAACCTACCTTTTTTGATCAGGCTAAAGCTGATATCAACTGGAAGAAAGCTATGGATATTGAGTACCAAGCCGTCATGCAAAATCAAACATGGGGTTTAGTAAAGCCTCCAAAAGACAAAAATATTATCAAGTGTAAACGGATTTATAGAATAAGATGAAAGTCAGATGAGTCTATCGACAGATACAAAGCAAGGTTGGTGACCAAAAGCTTCACACAATAGCAAGATTTTTACCATAAGGAAACTTTCACCAGTAGTGAAGTCATCAACTATTATGGTTTTTCTTTCAATTGCAGTAAGCAATAAGTGGCAACTTAGACAACTAGATGTCAATAATGCATTTCTCAATGGAATACTGCAAGAAGATGTATACATGGAACAACCAGAAGGGTTCATTCAGCAACCAAATTATGTGTGCAAGTTAAAAAAGGCCATTTATGATCTTAAGCAAGCTCCTCGTGTATGATTTGATAGATTGAAAGCCACACTTTGTAATATGCATTTTCAATCTATTAAATCAGATAAATATTTATTTACAAAATTTAATGGTTGTTCAATCATATATATACTGATATATATTGATGATCTTATTACTACAAGAAATGATAATACAAAAACTAACAATCTTGTAAGCTATTTGGACAAATAGTTCTCAGTTAAAATTTGGGGTCACTCAATTACTTTCTGGGAATAGAGATGATTGCAAATTCATCAACAAAAATTATATTATCACAAAGAAAGTACATAACTGAACTACTGACAATGGCTCAAATGGATAAAGCAAATGGCCAACCAACTCTAATGATTAGCAGTCAACACTTGTCTAAACACATGGGATAATCCATACATAATTCAAAATAATATAGAAGTATAGTTAGTGCTTTACAATAGGCAACTATAACTAGACCAAATATAGCATACAGTGTTAACAAAGTGTGTCAATTTAAGCAAGAACCACTTGATACACATTGGAAATATGTCAAAATGATTCTTAGATATTAAAAGCTACATTGGACTATGGTCTACACATCAAAGCCAATAGCAGTTTCGATATCGCTGAATTTGTTGATGTTGATTGAGCATCGGTTCAAGATGATAGGAAATCAACTACTGGATATTATATCTATATTAGGAACAATATTGTTTCATGGTGTTCAAGATAGCAGTCTACAATATCCAGATCCACCACTAAAGCTGAATACAGGAACATAGCTAATGTTATAGAAGAAATGATGTGGCTAAAGTAATTACTTACTGAACTCAATATCAAAACAGACAAATCAGAGTATAGTTTAAATGTCAGCTAATCTTATTCTACATTCCAGAACAAAGCATATAGAGATTGATTTATATTTTTTCAGAGAATGAATTATTAAAGGAAGCTTGGAGGTCAGACACAAACCTGCTACTTATCAACATACAGATACACTTATGAAGGCTCTGTTATACCCAAACTTTACAAAGTTTAGAGATAAACTGAGAGTATTGAAGAATGGCGATAGCTGCCCACAAATCAAGCACAACAAAAGCAAATCGAAGCCTTATCATCATGAAGAAACTCAAACGAATAAAGATATTAGCAACAACTTTGCTGTAAAGTCAGATGATAAAGCTCATTACTCAGATCAAAGAATCTCGCTAAATTTGAAGCTATTAAGAGTTGTGAAAGAAGAAATGATGCTAATTTCTTTTGTTGCTTGAATGAATATGTGAAGAAAGATGTTAAATTGCAACTAGGGTTCGCCATTAAAAATCTAACCCTAGCTTCGATTTGAAGGGGGAAATAATATGCAGAAGTAATGTAAAGGCGGCTCACATATATCTCTTTAGATATAACCAGATTGCATCCTGACCATCCATGCTTTTACCGTTTCTTTATTACAAAGCCATGGTCGATTTATGTAAACATGGGAACAAATCCCAGAAAAGCTTAAAGCCCATCTAGTCATTCATTTGTATATATAAACTACTGTAATCCATCGAATTCATTTTTATCAATTCCAATAAAACATTTGGTATCAAAATCATCTTCCTCAATAAAAATCCTTCTATAGTTTATTAATTACCATCCTTTTCTTATACTATATAACCAAAATGGACTGTGCTTTTTGGGCTAAGAAAATGGTTGAACAAAATAAGTTAATAAAAAGTAAATTAGTGATCTCATCCATCATAACCGCTTCACGTCTACAAGTATCGATACAATACCTACAAGAAAACACTGATTTAGCATCAAATATTTAGAAGCGGAAATTTTCGTCGCTAATTTGCGACGGATTTCCATGTGATTTGCAAGGGATAGTTTTTTGTATTTTCAAACTTTTTTCTTTTATTTATTACCGTCGTCTTCTGTCATCCCTCACTAATCCGTTGCAAATTGTGTCAAATTACCGACATAAAATTTCTGTCGCTATTTTCCGTTGCAAATACAGGCAGAATACCGACAAATATTTATCGAAGCTATTTTGCAGCAGAATTCCAACAAATTTGCAAGAGATGAAAATATCAATTTATTATAATAATTATTTAATAATTAGTAATAAAATTTAATAATTATGAAATGGTATCTAGTATTCAATATTTAATTTTATATAATTGTATTTAATAATTACAGTTGATAATTATAGTTGATATTTATATTTTATAATTATAGTTGATAATTATATTTTATATTTCGAAAAATTTAAAAATTTGAAATCAACTTGAATAAATTTGAAATAAATTATAAAGTGTATAAAACCAATTAGTGTTCGACACGAAATAACCAAAATTTCTAAACTTTAAAATATTGAAAAAGTTCATTTAATAGTTTAATTTAAATTGTATAATACTTTATATTCTAATTTTAAAATTTTCTATAAATTGTGACTAAGATAAAGTACAATTAAATATATTCTAATTTTAATTATAATATTTACTAGTTAAATATTAATGATATTAATATTTAATTAATAATAATAATGTTTAATAATAATTAATAATAAAATAATATGTAATAAGTATTAAGAAAAGTAGCATTTAATATTTAACTATTAATCATATTAGTTAATAAATTAACAAAAGTACTACAATCTAAAAGTAATTAGTAATTAACTTTTAGTACTTAGAATTTAATATTAAATATTTAATAATTGATTATTATAATTAATCGTTAATAAATACTTAATAATCAAAGCTAATGGCCAACAATAATTATTTGTATCTTCAAAATTTCCTTTTGATATTGTATCATCCTTTGATTTATAGTTCAGCACAGGTAAAAAAATGTGCCAAATGCGGTTATGATTTTCAAAGCTTATGGCCAGCAACACCTACTAAATACCATTCGAAATAGTTTAATAAAATTCAACAAGCACTACGATATAAATGATGAAAACACCGTCTAAGTAATTGTAAAAATAGATTGAACTTCAATGAAAAAACAATAACAATATTAAAAGCAGGCTTTAAATCATGAGGACATAGCTTCGTTTTTTTTTTTTCATTTTTAATCTCCTTTGAAAATACAATATTTCCTAGTCGATAATCCAAATCAACGCAGAAAAGTTAATCTATACCGTTGATACTACATCCGACCATCAAAAAGCATTTAGCCACGGATTGCTACTCTCCTCCAGATTTCACCGCCAAACTTTTTCCCAAATTTCAGCAAATTCGAAATCTCCTTCACTGGACCGCTTTAATTAAAAAATCCCGAATTCTTCAACTTCTCCAAATCAGTTAAGAAGCCCTAATTTCAATAGAAATCATCTTACAACAAGCTATGTCAGGAAAAGGAAAGGGAGGAAAAGGATTGGGAAAGGGAGGAGCAAAGAGGCACATCCGTCGTCCTGCTCGTCGTCTTGCTCGTCATGGTGGCGTCAAGCGTATCAGTGGTCTTCTTCTTCTCCCGCTATATTAGTTGTTGACGGCTCACCACCGATGGTGTGTCTTCCAAGTTTTCAGCTCTTCCCAATGTAAGCATGTCTTCTTCCTATGGATTGATATGAGAGGCATAGTCACTGCATCATGTTACAGTTTAGATGGAAAGAAAATTGTAATTGGCAGCATGACTGGTACATGTAGATTTTGTGATGCATCAGATCATCAGTTACAATTCGACGCTGAATTTTCTTTACAATCTAAAAAGAAATCGCATGACCATCGAATAACTGGCTTACAGTATTGTCCAACCGACCATCAAAAACTTCTTGTAACTTCCGGTGATTCACGAATCCACGTTCTCGATGGCCTAGACGTGGTATCTAAATACAAAGGTCTTCAAAACACATGAAGTCAAATTTCAGCATCATTCACATATGATGGCAAACAAATAGTATCGGCAAGTGAAGATTCCAAAGTATACATCTGGAATCACACAAGTAACGATCCTCAATTGCAGAACGATATCAAAAGTAGCTGCTCGTATGAGAGATTCCTCTTTGACCATGTCCCGGTTGCAATTTCTTGGATTCGTCCCACACCTTCAAAATCGAAAGCATTAACCTCAAATTGCACAAGAAATAACAGCAACACAATATACCTATCCCCTATAGGCAGTTTTTCTTTCACTGCCAGCCATGATCAGGTTTACCCTGAGAATTTACCGAAAGGCACTGCCACCTGGCCTGAGGAGAATTAGCCAAACACACCTTGTAAATCTCAATTTAAGTTTCTGAACGCTTCATGTGGCAACTCACCACATGCATAGGGACATGTCATAGTCACTACGTGTTGGGACGGTCGGGTTAGGTCTTTCTATAATTATGGTTTACCTGTGAATCAATAACCATGACGACGACAATGAAATATACTTCTCTGTATAGTGAGGCTTATTACTTCTAGCGCTTTTATTTTTCCGATCCTTGGGCCGAATTATCGTTGCCCTTGGGATTATAGAGTACAGATTTTTGCTGTTATTTGAATAGCATTGTTCTATTGAAAAAAGAAGAAGAAAATCATACAATGTTTTGACTGTTAAAAAAAAATTACTACCTCAAATTTATTGGTGTGCGCTGAAATGCAGTAATAATCTAATTCAATGTTCAAACATCAATACTAAAATTAGTAGAGTGCGTTTGTTTTCTTACCAAAATATAAAACATATTTGTCTTTTGGGATGATCTACCAGCTTTGTTTTCTTCAATGAAAATCAGCTTTTAAAAATTGCTTTTTTATGCTTGGTTATGTTTCCCTTGAAACTATTCTTTTATATTGAATCCTTATGCATAAAAATCTGCTGGTTATCCCTTTCAGTCAACATTATAGACCTCTAAATAGCTTTCTGGATTAGATTGTACAATATATTAATAAACTATTCGTGTAGTGGGAGAAATAAAAAAATAAATGTGTTGAGTTTCGGCATTCCCTGCGTACCGTACGCGCTTCACCGTGTCTATCGGAGTCAACGGTCGAAGTCTCTCATGCCGGCATCCCAATTGAACATCCCCCATCGCCTCCCATCGAGCATATAATTTGGTATTGGCGAGCACTTATTGTAACAAAAGGAATCCCCATTGTTACATGCCACCAATACCATATATATACCACGATTTTCCTTAATATCTTGCGATGTGGGACAATTTGCCCATTCAATCCACGCACCCACTCCATTCCAATGCGAGCCACACCTAACAATCTCCACCTTGGCGAGCATTTGCTCAAGTCACTTTTTGGAGTTACACCTTGAGTACTCTTCACAGTTGGTTAGGCTGCTACCCCGAGTTCTCATAAGCAGTGGGGGAGACAGACTGCTTATAACTGTATCTCCACCTTGACGAGCATCCCATGCTCAAGCCCCTTTGGAGCCATGGTTTGGTCATGCTACACATACCGGTCCCATCGAATCATGGAGCTTTGATACCATGTTGAGTTTCGGCATTCCCTGCGTACCGTACGCGCTTCACCGTGTCTATCAGAGTCAACGGTCGAAGTCTCTCATGCCGGCGTCCCGATTGAACATCCCACATCGCCTCCCATCGAGCATATAATTTGGTATTGGCAAGCACGTATTGTAACAAAAGGAATCCCCATTGTTACATACCACCAATACCATATATATACCACGATTTTCCTTAATATCTTACGATGTGGGACAATTTGCCCATTCAATCCACGCACCCACTCCATTCCAATGCGAGCCACACCTAACAAGTGTATTATAAGTGTGTCCGCATTTCTAATCTTATGTTTAGTTGCTGCATATGGGTCAAGTATGAGGAATAATCGTTTTTGTTGATGATTTTACTGAGATGGGTTAACTTTCAACTAAGGTCAGTGCATGAACTCCAATAGATTTTTGTTTGTTCTTTCTTATTTCTTAGGTATTTTAACTGTGCTTTATAACTCGAATACTATACCTTTTATGATTAAAAGATTTGTTTTATATTCTCAGATCTACGAATAACATGATAAATTTGACTTTTGGACCGAGTTCATTGATACTGGCATACATACACTATAATATTTACCAGCTTCAGGTACAGTTTTTCTTCTTCTTTTCTTGAATGATTTCATTTCAGAAAAGGTGAATATATATATTAATTACTTATTTGATGCAAACTTTATCTCAAACTCTGGCATTAACAAAGAGCCAAAATGGTTAGGTAAATGTTTTGATTTGCTGGTTTTCAACTTTTGAAGGAAGATTATTTAATTATTTTAGGATTAAAAATATGGTATGAGTTAGCGTGTTACCATAAATTATTCAAATGCTCATTCATTCATGCATTCTATACATTAGAAATACTGGTAAATTATAATAAAGTTATACAACCATTAACTTTCATTAAGTTCAATCTTAACTTAAAGTTATTGTGGTTCAGTTATACCTATAAAATACATTTAATGTCCATATAACGTACAGTATTGTCGTTGAAGTTCAACTCGAAATAAACAAGTTGTAGATTTGCGATGAATCAAATTGAAACTTCAAGTTTTTTATCCAACATAAGTCTGACCTACTGAGAAAGTTTTTTCTTCTTCCATATTTTATTGTTAAAAACTACCTAATGATTTGTATCTTTATTGGCTGCAACTGGAGCAGAGAAATACATTTGCATTTCAATTTATAAGTTGCCAATAAAAATAAAAATAAAACTGAAATTGAAACGAATTCACTTTTTCTGTTAATCTGTTTTTTTATTCAAGTCTTTTTTTTCAAAAATATTTATCTGCATCAACCACTTTTTCTGTTTAAATCTATTTTTTGAAACATTTCGGTGTATTATTTATCTTAATACGGCTCAGGTGTATATTTTTACCAAAATTTATCTTAATATTGGACCATCCAGTCATAAATATGATCTTATATCTACTTAAATTTTGCAGATAAAGATGAATTGAATACTTGTTATTAGAGAATAATGTTAATGGTTCTTTTTTTTTTCTAACTAGCCTAAAACTATGAAGCATCTTAGTTACTGCAAACATTACATTCATCATTGACTATGTCTGATATAGATAATTTAAAAACATTTCTTATAAACTGATAACAATGCTATATAAACTGTAGAGTAATCACAGCTGAATAGTTATGCGTTTTTCTGCAAGAGTTATTGTGATGCTGTCTCACATAATTTCAATGCAATATGATGAAGAGTTGTTTGTGTTTATGAGTATGCTTAATATGCTTATATATTTGGTTTATAACTTAGTTTATTTTATTAATTTTAGGGTGAAGATCAATGCTAAACTTTGAAGAAACATACACTGGAAGAAGTTTGTATGAAGTAAAGAAATGGTTATTTTCGACGCAAGTTCGGTTTGTAAGTGTTCTTGGGGCTGTGTGAATGTGCACTTCACATTATTATATTGTATTGCAGTACTTGTTAGTTTTTAGAGTACGGTGTTATAAACTATTAATATTGATCCTAGTGTGCTTATTATGAATATTTGATATTTAAATATAAGAATGATTGTAATTTGCAATGTGAGTATTTAAGATGTTACCGTATTGAATTTTTTGGTTATATTACAACTAAATATTGTGAAAGTGTCATTATGGTTTAATACTATTTCAGTTTTTAAAACCTGAAACGGTATTATTATTATTTTTTGCTTCAGCTGACATTTGCATCGGTTGTTACTAAAATTGATGCAAAAGCATTGTATTTTGCTTCGGTTATTAGTAATAACTGATGATAAAAAGGATATTTTTAAGTCTGTGATCCGTATTTTACATCCATTCTTATTAACAACCGATCAACAAAATCTTATTTGCATCGGTTGTTCAACCGATGCAACAAATTTTGGTTTTTTGCATCGGTTGCTGAATCGATGCAAAAGGGGGGGTAAACAACCGATGCAAGTGACTTGTTTTGTAGTAGTGTGGCTTTCAGATGTTCTTCGATGTCATCGATTTGAGATGATCTGGAGATCGTGACAGTGAGTAGTATGAATTATATTTCTTTGAATTGCTTTTGAAATGTTTGTTGTTTCGATCCCATTTGCCTGTGATGGAGTGGTGATAGATATCGGTTTGGAAAACCTATAAGTTCTCTGATTTCGATTAGTTGACTTCTATTGATTTGCTTGCGTGACTTTTTCTTATGAATTCGGTCTTGTTTTTACCCTTCGATATATCTGGTTGATTTTGTTGTCTAGATAAAATGAATGAATCGCCCTTGAAATACTTGCATGATTTGATTTTTGTGGGTCACTTGATTTGCAATATATCATTGCCCAATATATAAACTGTTATTTCAGGGAACAATAAAAATTGTTTTCTGGAGACATTTTAAAAACCTCTTGCCAAATTGATGTTAAAAAATACTTTCCATATGTGATCACTTGAAAAAAAATCTGGAAAGGTTTTAATATAATTCTAGCCTAAAAATGCTGACTGATTTCTTTTGAATCCTCTGGTGAATTTTGAAACGATTTGAAGCCAGTAAAACCATATCTGCTAAAATGCACACCCTTTAATTCCTTGATGGATTCACGTATGATTAAAAAAAATTTAGTCTTTACCATGCCATGGTTTTTATTACTTGCTCCATGTTACTTGCCAAATATTTTGATTGATATTTTCTTGCCCAAAATTATGTAAAGAAATTTTTGCTAAGATTATCAAGTGTTTTTAAAAGAAAAAAAACTTGAAACATGTATTTCCAGAGATATTGTTCTCCACCATTTATTTGCATGCTTGCCTTGTATTGTGCTCAGCACTATTTCGAAATAAACACGAAATGCTGATTTGGCCTTGGCACTTGAAATTTTCCATTTTATCATTGTTATTCCAATTTGTTGTGCATTTGTGTATACTGCCATGAACTATATTTTGCACACACTAGCTTGTCCATCTATCTACACATTGCCTTGTTGTTGCACTTGTATCATGGCCCTTCTGACTTGGCACGATGAATTGCCTACATGTATTTGTAGCTGCTCCATTGTTGTTGCTTCATATAATCCTGTGTTTGAGTACAATTGTGCATTTCTGAGCTCCTTTCTTGATTACTGTTGTGCACTTTCTTGTGCACATGTTCATTTTGGTTTGAACCTGAAGCATGTACCATTTTTATAGTAAGCCATGTTGACATTTGCATGTAAATCTTGAACCATGTTTGTTTTATTGACGTGCCCGTCGACATTTAATAGTTGCACCATAAATGTGACTATCCATGTACATATGCATTGTGCTCGACTTAACATGATAACCATGCTACTGCCTGTAAAATCTGAAATTGATTTGTGTGCTGAACCATTCTTTTTTTCTGCTCATATGCTTGCTTACACTCATGTATTTGAGCTGTTCACTTGCATCTTGGACTGGGTTGTTACATTGTTCTTTGGCATGCAGATCTGCATTTGTACATGCTGTGTTGCCTTGTGCTCGATCACTTTGGCTTGCCAACACTTTATTTTGCTCGTCCACGTATGCATGTTGATCATATATGTGCACTGAGTCGAGTTGGTCCACGTGGCTGCTCCTTAGTTGTTATACTGCATTTTGATTGGCGAGGCAGTGCACACATGTATATTTGTACACGTGCGTATATGAAGTCATTCAGAATAATTTTCCTGTCCCTGTACTGTAATATGTGTATATACATACAATGTATGTGTATACGTGTATAGTCCACGTGTAGATTATATATATGTGAGCACTACATATGATTTGTCTGCGTTATGGTATTTATAGTGTTAACACTGTGAATATCACAAGCTGTCTAGACACAGATGGATGTCCAAAATAAATTAGATTAGGTCATGAAAAATGATGAGAAACATATTAAAACTCTAAGGCAAATAAATTTTTAAAATAAAAATTAAATCTGCTAGAATTTGAAATATTATTTCTGTTCCAGATATTGTGTGTGTTTCTATATGTGATAGGTGTGGATGACTGGACTGACTGAAAGTTGTGAAGACAGTAGACAGTGTCAGTGTGTCAGTGAATGTATGAGTGAAACTTTATAGCTGAGTGATTGAGTGACTGAGAGTTGTAGTGAGGAACATTGTATGAAACTGAAGGTGTATGAATTATATGCCATTGAAATTGTACAAATAGTGAAGTTATAAAATTTGTACTGTTTGAATGTTGAAATAAAATATTATATTCAAATAAAACACTGTTTCAATATTTGAATTCTTGTACAATTGTATTTTATTTAAATATAAATGTTATATTTCTGTCTGTGATGTAGTATAACAGTATAATAACAAACACATTTATAATAATAAGAATATGTTTGTTATCATCAAACAAAAATCATAGAATTGTTAGATACAATAGTAACAAGCAAAGAAAGCACAAACTAATCTTGCTGAGGATGAAATTGTCACAGCTGCAATCATTGTTGAAGCAAACTTGGTGGAAAGAAAGACTGTTTAGGAACTATACATAGGGACTTCTATTCTTCTTTATGTGAATAAAGAGCTTTTCCATTAATTTCAGTATGTAGAAGATAGTGAGCGTGCCTTCATGAGAAACTCTTCTAGTGCAGGTGTGCTTGGAAAAGGAAAGTTTCTTTTTAAACTCAGTTCTAGAGAAACTTTGGTTCTGTATGTTCCCTCCCTTCGTAGAAATATTGTATCAGCTGGATTACTAAACAAGGCTAGGATTAAACTTTTTTCTTGAGTTTGATAAACTGGTTATAACTAGGAATGGGATGTTTGTGGGAAGGGATGTCTTGTTGATGGTTTGTTTGCATTAAACTCCGTTGCTTCTAGTAATAAGTGTACTTCTGCTTCTACTCATGTGACTGAATCATGTAATTTATGACATAACAGATTAGGATATGTTAATGTTGGCTCAATCAATGATTGAGAAAATTGAATATGTTAAAATTGAATGATGACACTTGGTCTCATAAATGTCCTATATGTGTCTATGCCAAACAGGTTAAAAAACCTTTCAAATCAGTCACTAGAGTAGTACTGATTACAAGAATTAATACACTTAGATTTGGCAGATTTTAAAAACACAATCAGTAGAGGAGGTAAAAATTATTATATAGCCTTCATTGATTATTATTCTAGATAAAATAAAGATCTAACTTCTTAGGCTTAAGGATGGGACTACTGAAACATTCTTAAAATTTAAGGTTGAATTTGAAAATAATTAGGCTGAAAAATCAAACGGCTGGTAGGGCCGGAGAGTATTGTACTGACTTTCTCAAAAACTTCTATGAAAGTAATGGAATTATCCATGAAACTAGTGCTCCCTAGCCCCCAACAAAATGAAATGGCTGAATAGAAAAATAGAACAACTAAGGATATGGTTAATGCAATGCTTTTGAGTTATTTCATTACTGACACTATATGGGGAGAAGGCGTGTTATCCCCCTGTTACATACTTAATAGAGTTCCGCATGAAAGGTTAGATAAAGCCCCATTATAAATTATGGAAATGTTTTCCTCCTAACCTAAAATTTTTGAAAGTTTATGGGCATATCTTTCCAAGGTGGGCTTAGAAGACTTTAAAAAACCTATTGTAGGACCTAAAATAGTTGATTGTGTGTTCATTAGCTATGCTTCCAACAGTGTTGCATATAGGTTCATGTCGGATTGAACCATTAGTAAGGCAAAAGATGTTGTATTCTTTGGAAATGTCTTTCCTTTAAAGAATCATAATAAAGAAAGCTCTCACTGTCCTGCTATTACTGTTGATATACCATTGTCTTTGCCTATTATACCATCTGTTTTCTCTGAACTAGGACTGAACTTATAAGGAGAAAAAGCCAATGTACAGAAACTAACATTGATCTCGACTTTATAATCTCCTTCTAGTATAAAACTCCAGTATTCAAAAGATAGATGATGTCATTAGTTATATGTTTTTAATGGAGGAAGATCCTAATGAAGATGCAATTAGTTGCAAGGATGGTGACTCTTAGACACATGCTATTAAGAGTGAACTTGGCTCTATTACTTCTAATCATATAAGTATAATTAATTTAGTATCTACTGAGAAGTACAGACACAAACATCGATCATTAGAAGTACTGTCGTCAAACTATTATAGGATGGAATATAATATCGTTTTTATTTTTTATAGAGAAATTTAATTATTACTAATGATATTAATATTTGTAAAAGAGCAGGCACCTTTTATATTCTCCCAACTATGTTTTCACTAAAATTTTCTTTCTCATGCCAAAAGGTCACATGTAAAGTTTGATATTTGTTTTACACATATGTATAGATTTGAATATGATATTGAAGTTTTTTATAAAGTTACATGTACCAAAATACTACATTTTATAACGCTACATGGGTATATGATGGTTAAGTATCATATACACCTTTTTTTAATATACACATAAGATTTAATATAAAGTTTTAAATATGCGAGTATCAAATTAATTAGAAATTCTTTAGGATGCAAAACTCTGGGTGTATACCATCATATTTTCGAAACACATACTACTAAGCTCCAAATACATATGGTTTTTTACATTCATGGTTTCAAAATCTATCATTTCAATATATATTTGTTGAATTCATGTGATCCAAATATTTGTTTAAGAGAGAAAGAAATTAATTAATTGATTCAATCAATCAGTTATGCTATATGTGGAAATATTCGAAAGTATATATTGGAAGGAAACTAATAAATTATATAATCAATGGATTTATAAATAAGGAAAGAAGTATATTTATAAATTCGTTGGTTTTGTAATATGAAGAAATAAATGATTAGGCTTGGAAAGTCATGCAAGGGAGGAAATGTATCAAAACCAAAATTTTCAATTTCCATTTACATTGCAATCAAATCATTTACATTTGAAAAGGTTTCAAGGCAATCAGGAAATTAATTCTCTTCGTCTCCAAGTAACCTTTCATCCTGAAGCCTATTTAAATCTTCATATTTATGGAGTGTGAATATGAGAGAGCATCCACCATTATCCTCTTCTTCAGTTACCCTAATTTCTGTAGTCAACCAATTAGTGGTTTTGAGTACATACAAGTCTTTGTTGAAATAGATTATTCAATTTGTAAATTATAGGTTAGTCTCTCCATCTACTACCTATAATTTTGTAATTTATCTCTTGTGTTCTTTTCTTATACTCTCTTCAGTGAAATAAAGAATAGTTGTTGGGTCTGTGGACGTAGGCATAGCCGAACCATGCTAAATCTGTGTGTCTTCTTCTCTTATTCTACTTTTTTTTGTTTGATGGTTATTTTTCACCAAGTTAGCGGTTATTAATTAATCGACAAGCTAGATCCTCTTTTTTTGTATTACTCCTACGCCTTTTGTATTTCACTGTGCAGTTTTGAAGTTTGTGCATGTCAAATCAATATTTTGCACAATAAATTGGTATTGGAGCAATTTGTGCAATTATTCGCATAACTGTTTGTTATCGGAACTAGCTGTCTTGTTCTGGATTAGTTACCAGTGGATAATTCTTGTAGCAGTGGTATGAAAAATTATGGCATCTCCAAATTTGTTAGAAGAGAAGCTTTTCGGACATGGAAGGTCAAAGTAAACACTAATGACGGTGTTCTTCAACTACAACTCCATTCACTTAAAGGAAGAGATAAGATGCAGAAGCACATTGGAGGAGATATGCATACGACCCACTTCATGGGGTCTAGAATAGATGCTTGCTATTATTGTAAGAAGAAGGGATAATCTTCAAAACTTTGTGCAAGTCAAATCAATATTTTGCACAACAAATTGGTATTGAAGCAATTTGTGCAATTATTCACATAACATTCTGGTATCAGAGCTAGTTGTCTTGTTCTAGATTATTTACCAATGGCTAATTCTTTTAGTAGTGGTATGAAAAATTATGGCATCAGCAAATTTGTTAGAAGAGAAGCTTTTCGGACATGGAAGGTCAAAGTGAAGAATGATGACGGTGTTGTTCAGACAACTCCATTCACTTAGAGGAAGAGATAAGATGCAGGAGCGCATTGGAGGAGATATGCATATGACCCACTTTATGGGTTCTATAAGAGGTTCTTGCTATTATTGTAAGAAGAAGGGACAATTCATAGAAATTGTTTAGCTCTTAAAAAGAAGAGAGAGAAAAAAGAAAAAACTTAAATTTTGTTAGTAGTTAGATCTGATGCAGATGGATGTGATAGTGATACATCATTATTTTCAACTACTATTTCGCCTTTAGAGATTACAAGTTGGGTAATTGATTTTGGAGCCTCTTGTCATATGACGCCAGATAGAAGATGTTTCGTCAGTTATGAGAAGATTGATGATGGAGCAATTCGTTTGAAGAATGAAATATCTTGTCATGTTGTGGGTGTTGGAAGTGTGAGGTTTAAGATGCATGATAGTATTATTAGAACTATCACATACGTTAGACATGTTCCGATGCTGCATAAGAGTTTGTTGTTAGTTGGAGCTTTGAGAAGACTTAGTATAAGGATAATAATAGATGGAGAGAATTTAAGAGTGGTGAAGGTTTCCTTGGTAGTGATGAAAGGGGTGTGAGTCGATGATATTTATATGCTTCATGGAGAGATATTCCTGGAAGTTTCAGTAGTTTCTACTTATTCTAGCATTCCAGATTCTACTCAGTTATGTCATCTTCGTTTAGGTCATGTTGACGAGGAGAGTCTTGAAGTATTAAAGAAGTATAGGTTAATTACTGGTGATTCTCAATCAAAGCCTGGCTTTTGGGGAGATTGTTTTTTGGGAAAGAAGAAGTATGTCACATTTGATGCTGAAAGACCTAGAGCTATAGACTTTCTAGAGTATGCTCATTCTTATGTGTGGGGACCCACCCCAAATTGCAACTTTTGGTGGAGCCAGTTTCTTCATCTTATTTGTTTATGATTTCTCATGGAAGGTTTGGGTCTATTTCATGAAGACTAGATCCAAAATATTTGCCTAATTTCGGAAGTGAAAGACCTTAGTTGAAAAGAAGTTGGGAAAGCAGTAGAGAGTTCTTAGAGTTGGCAATAGTAAGGAATTTATATCACAAGAATTCACTAACTATTGTTCATCCAAGCATGTATTCAGAGATTTTTCTACTAAGTCGAATTCTTTTAGAGTGGCGGAAAGCATGTACCGGATATTATGGGAAAGAGCTATGAGCTTGAGACTGATTGCTGGTCTAGAAGAGAGATTTTTGTTAGAAGAAATATCTATGACAATATTTCTCATCAACCATACATCTTCTAGTGCCATAGATATGAAGATCCCATAATAAGTATGGAAAAGAGAGCCTGTTGACTACTCATTCCTTGAAATGTTTGGTTGCTCAACTTATTTAGAAGATGGGGGACATGATATGCTAAAGCCTAGAGAAAACACGCACGCTTTATTAGGCTATGGAGAAGGAATGAAGAAGTATAGGTTGTGGTGCAAAACTACTAAGAGAATTGTGACTATCAGATATGCGATATTTGATGAGAGGTCCTTGTTGAAGGTGGAGCCTCATTCATGTAATGATTTTAGAAGAAGGACTACATGAAAAATGTGCCTTATGCGAGTGCAATAGGTAGCTTGATGTATGTTGTAGTATGCAATAGGCTTGATATTGCTCAGGCTGTTGGATTAGTTAGTAGATATATGGCAAATCCGAAGATTTCACATTGGGAGGTAGTGAAGTATATTTTTAGATATCTTAGAGGAACATCAGATTATGGACTTGTTTTTTGCGGCAGAAATAAAGATTTCAACTTTGTCGGATTTTATGATTCAAACTATGTCGGAGATAGAGATAGAAGGAAGTCAACCTCATGCTATGTGTTCACTCTAGGAGGGACAACTATTAGTTGGAGAGCGAGATTTCAGACTATAGTTGCTTTGTCTACTACAAAGACAGAGTTAATAGATGCAGTTGAGGCAGCTAAGAAGGCACTTTATTTGAAGATGTTGTGTGATTTGGGATTGGTACAAGATAGTTGTTTGGCGAATCATGACAGTCAGAGTGCAATTCATTTAGCTTAAAATTCGGCTTTTAACTTTAGAACAAAGCATGTAGAGGTAAGAGAGTATTTCCTTATCTCTATGAAAAAGGAGAAGTTAGTTCATCTTCAGAAGGTTCACACAGATGACAACGCAGCAGATATGTTTATGAAGGCATTGCCTGTTTACTAAGTTCGAGCATTGCTCGAACTTGATTCACTTGATGAAGTGTTAGGTGTCACATGGTGGCTCTATGGGGAAGAGAGTGACTTGGTTGAAGTCATGAGAAGATGTGATATTCTTCTTGTATGAAGAGATATGAGTTATATTATAGTTCTTTGATGTGAGCAAGTTTGGTTGCATGATGTCTACCTTATTTTTGAGTGTTTCCAACAATTTACTCGTGGGCGGTGGCCTTGCCGGAGTTCATTAATAAAATTCAATGAGGGGTGACTTTTGCAGGAACTCATTTGGAAGCATTCATATTAGAGTATCTTGGTTGTAAGAGATATTGTATCAAAATGGAGATTATTAGAATTTTGGTGATACAATATTTCAAAAATTATATAAATTTTGGAGATATTCCCGGTATATTGGTTATCCTTTTTGTGCATGAAAGAAATGGAAAAGAATATTAAAGAGATAGAGATTTTGGAGATATCCACCGTATATTTGTTGTCATATTTGTGAAAGAAGAAATGAAAAGGAAATTGTATTGGGATAGAATTAATAGACGGAGAAAATGGAATGTTATTTATCAATTATATGGCAAGAAAATTAAAGTGAATGATATTTGGATTGATCTATTTACATAAATCAATTACTTCAACCCAAAGTAATTCTTCTCTATATAAAAAGAGCCATAGAGAATGTCACTACGCCATAGATGGCCTTCTACAATAGATTTGCAAGGTGTGACCAGCTAAAATGTTGCGATAGCTATAAAATTTTGGTCCTACTGCAACATTTGCTTCAGGTGTTAGCAAAGATGTCAACAAGATGTTGTAGTAGCTATAAATATATTCAATGTAAAAAAAAAAAAAAAAAAAAAAATAAACCTCAGCCATCCACACCATCATTTAAAACAAAATATCAACCATCGATCCACACCTCAGCTATTTCTATTTCCACTTTTATTTTTATTCACCTGCTTTCCTTTTCATTTCGTTTTCACCCCTAAGTTTCCAAAATCATTCTAATCCCTAATTTTCATTCAATTATCGTTTTACTTGAATCAATACCTAATTTTATCATTTTTAGATCTCGTTCAGATGAATATAGTTCTTCTCCCTGCTATGGAAGGGAGAAACGGGCGATCTCATGCTTGAACTTTCAATGGAATTTATATCCCCTTTATGTCTATCACCGTTTGTCCTCCACAATATTCAATTGAATCTCCTCAAGACGTGAGACCGAGATGCAGCTTCTTCATTTCCCTCGACCTGTTCGGATCTGGTAACTTCATTGAATCCAATTAAATCCCTTTGTTCTACTCCATATTTTTTTTATCATCTCCTATCTGAAACGTTACCCACCACCCTCGTCGAGACCCGCTTGAGCCCCTTCCTCACACCCAAACAACCACCACCGGAAACTCGTTTCACCTTCCATATAGCCTCCCCTCTCTCTCGGCTACCCTTTTCTTCCCTCCATCCAAACTAAAACAATCCCAAAAAAAAAAAAACTAATCGCTACTCTTTTAGAAAAAAACTACGGTTTCAATTTTTACCATGGCATGCCGTGAATTTGGAAATTGTATGGGATGGGAGTTAATTAGACTTCCTTCCAATAATCGATTTGGGGGAATGTTAATAGTGAAGTTAGTTGGGACGATTTTTCCTATTTAGGATCCCTTCAGTATTGACTTATGGTTAATTAAGGTGTGCCTAATGATTACTATAGAATCAACACTGATGTCACTAGCTATTCTCCTACTGTTTATCAAACTATGTGTAGCAAGTTTATGATTTGAGAAGTTGGATCTGGATGATAGTAAAGGATGGCTTGTTTAGGTTCTGTAACGACTCGCCATGTTTAACATCTCTAATCGGTAATTAAACCAACTCCAGACGCTCAAACCGACGAATCGTTATTAGCTTACAGGGTTTAAACAGAAATTAACACACAGAATCACAGACAGAAATAAACATCAATACATCTCACAGCAGATTTTATGTACAAAATCAAAGTTATACAAAATATAATTTTTCAGCAGAAGAATTAAATATATACATGAATTTGAAAAATGCATAAGAAGAACTGGATAAATAAAATTCAGATGGTACTTCAACCAGTCTCTAGCTCCAAAAGCGGCTATCTCAAGCTATAAAACTCGGTCTGACCCGAGTATCATGCGCAAAATACAAACATTCGGATCAGGATTAACATTCTCATTTAAATAAATTAACTCAAGAGAAATGTTCATAGAAATGCACAAGAATTTAATCCTCGCAATAATTTTAAAATATTTCTTCACTTACATTTTAGGTTCAAATTTATAACTTGATAACTTCGTATCAATCCAATTTATTTAAAATTTCTAACTCACCTCTTTATGGGATCAATTTAACTTAATAAAATCATATTCCACGTGCTGATTCTATATCGCCTAACCCAACACAACCGCATATTGGTTACCATTAGATTTCAAATTTTTTTTAAGCGATTCCTAATCATTCCAATTCAGATTTTATATTCCTATCACAAGTATTACATTAGTCAAAATCAACATCTTTACATCACTACAGACTTAATGTTTATATTATGAAATATCCTGGGTTGATTATTTTGAAGTAATTCAATTTTCTTACTTATCACAATCATTTTCTAAGCTTGATAATTTCTATCTAGATATTTCGAATATTCTATATTAGACAAACTTACCTAAACTAATAGATATCATTGTATTCATTGCTTAAATCTATTTTGAAACAATTAACTTCCAACATCCCTTAATATAGTTCAACTTAACAAATCAGTTCATTTACCAATAGAAGTCAATTTATTTCATTTCGCCCTAAACTCAACTATACATCCCAAGGTATCCTAGCTTAATAATTAAAACTAAAATCTTAGACATGACTTTGTCCATTTATATTGTAGTAAGAATTTAAGTAACCTTTGTATTAAATTTTAAATAATTCCGTAAGTTAACAATTCATTCAGCATCCAACGTCAACAATTAAATTTTTTATTAGTTAGGTATATAACTTATACTTATCTATACCTCCCATTACACTACTTATCATAATAAGAATAACTCATATATATATATATATATATATATATATATATATATATATATATATATATATATATATATATATATATATATATATATATATATATATATATTAATCTAATTCGAAATTTAAGGTATATTATTTTATCTTTGACTTAAATTATTATTATTTTTTAAGAAAAACTTAGAAGAGCATTTGAATCCCTTCAAATCAAATTTCTGGGCGTTTATCCTTTCAACCCGATAATGATTTTCTAAATCAACATGAATCAACATTGAATAACCGAGATAAAATATTCTGGTGTTGCATGTGAATACTGCATAGCATATATTAAAATCAGGTTCATGTCATTTAATTTGTCGTGTGTGTATCACATATGTACTAATCACATTTCAATAACCAAATTTATAAATAAATCCTAATATCTCATGCGTCATTTCAAAATATTAATTTTAATTAAATGGGAATGAAAATTGCGAGTGAGCGAACTCACGTTGAAAAGCAGTGACTAAGGCACGGCAGTGGGCTCGAGCTAGTCAGTTGAGATGGCCAGGGAATTTGAGGGATTGAGCGCAAGGACCAAGGAGACGCTGCAAAGCTCGAACAAGGCTCAGCAGCTCGAGTTTGGCTTGACGGATCTACGAAAATAGATCCGATAAAGAAAGTGACTGCGAAGTCTCTCTGCCTTTAAGAAAGGTGGCGCCTTCCACACTGAAGCAAGGCTGGCGTTGCTAACTGGCGAACAAGAAGCGGAGACATGGAGTGGGTTCTGATGGTGCAGTTGGTGACTGGAGAAGCAGCTACGGGTTTAGGTTTCGAAGAGGGGTTCGCGGAGGAAACACGGATGAGTGTGGCCCGATTTGATGGCACAACGCAGAGGCTTGCTCGGAGGTGTGCCGTAGGCGCCGGAGGTGGGTGAAGCGATGAATGGCTCACGAAAGTCCCAAATCTCGGTGGCGAAGGGTTCATGCGTGCTAGGGATTTTGTTTTGGAGAAAAACTGGAGGTCACGGTTTGGGAAGGGAACGATGGCGAAGGGAAGAGGGCGATGACGGACGGTGGAAGAACAAATTGGATCGGTGGCCAAAATTCCATTCGAATTTGCAAAAATTTAGCGGATTTGGGAATTTTGATTTTTGGAGAGGAAGGAGTGCTCGATAAAATGAATAAAGGAAGGAAATGAATGTTACGGGAGAGTGGGTTGCATGCTGTACGAATCTATTAAATAATAGTAAAGCACAAGAATTTCCAGCTATCTCCTCAGTTCTCTCAATTATCTCAATTCTCCTTAATTCTCTAAATTCTCTCTACTCTATTTAAATTTGTAAAGATACTTTTATTAATTCAAAATAGTTATTTTTCTTCCGTTTCCTCTATTCTCTCGACTACATTCCTTTTCGTTCCTCAGATCTCTTCTTTCTGTTCCCAACTCGCACCCTTCCAACCCTGACCTTCACCTCTCCCTCACCACCAAATGGTTCAAGCTGAATCGACCAGCCAAGAAGAAACTTGGTTGGCTTTCACTGCACACACCCATCTTTGGGGCTGAAGTTGCCACGTCGACATCCAGTTTAGGGTAAATTCGAATCCTTGATTTTCATTTGTTTCTTCTAATTGTTTAATTTAAATGATTTCAAAGCTTACATGTGCTAATCATTCATCCGCCTTCACTGTCAATTTTACGATTTAAGTCATTAGTCGATGCTTTCTTCTATGGATTCAAATGCGTTTCAGATATTACAATGGCTTAGATTGCTATGGAGCAGATAGCTGAGGGTTTGGGCAAAGAGAAACCAAATAAACTACGATACTATGTTCATCGATCTTCGTACGATTGAAAATTGATTTTTAAATTTTTGATTTACTGAATTTATTTACTTTATAACCCCAATTCTCTCTGTTCTGTTTTCTTCGATTTTGCAATTATTTAGATTGCTACGGACCAGATGGTTGATGGTTCGGGAAGAGACAAACAAAATGAACTAAGGTACTATGTTTCTTTATACTACATTTTTCTTATCTTCATTTCCATTGCTCTTGATCATCAGTTCTCAAATAATTCTTTCAGTTTTGCAATATTTTACAACTGACGCAACTTAATTATTATGATTTCTTCTTCTTGATTCTATTTTGCATAAAGATATTTTTTATGTATAATTATTACCGTTCGCATATTTACTCATAATCCAATTGTAAAAGATTTAAATGTATACAAGCATATTGTGATTTGTATGATTATTGCCATGATATTAATTTGTCTATTTTAAATGCATGCAAGCATATTGTAATTGGTAATATGCACATTTCTAATGTTGTTATTGGTCTATTTACTTCTGTTAACTCATTACACCTATTTTATAGAAAGCTGAAAATATGATTTTTCATGGACATAAATGAATCCAACCTTATTTTACATAATATCTTGAAGTTGCTTCTATTGGCTGTTAATAATAAATCCACGTTTGGTCATTTTCCATACCAGATCATGACTATATGGCCCCTATAATACTTTTTGACATTATGTGGAGTATGTATACCTTAATAGAGTATTTCAACTAAATATTACATTAAATTCAAATAAATATAAGTTATACATTATATGCTTCTATTGATTATCTTGATGATGTGGCTGCATGTATTACACTGCAATATTATATGCTTTATAAAAAACTAATGTTTGCTTATATTTTTAATTTTATTAATTTTCTTTCTATATGAAAATTGCATTTGTATATGGGAATTTGTGTGAATGTGTTTGAATGAATCACATTTGCATTTAATGTGATTTAAAATTATTTGCATTGATGCATTCTTACCAGTGAATAGTGTTGATGCATAAGTCAAAATGGTTGAATCAGGATGATGCATCTACAATAATGATTTTTTTTGTCTTATGTTTATCTTTTTTGTTTTGTTTTTGCTCAATAAATTATATGTTCAACAAACTGATGTACTCATATACTGATTTGCTCTTACTGGTATAATTCGGGAAGGACTATTGGCTCTTTATTTGTTATCGTTCCATTTTTCGAGGTTGGTTTCCTGAATTCCATCCAATTTTTGTTATTTTTCACCAGTTTTGATAAGTTTGTACATTTCATTTTGATATTGCATAAATATTTGTTTTGAAATGTGTTTGGAATACACAAATGCAAAATAGCTGACCGGAGCCTGCAACTTTTTCTTTACTTCTCACTAGATTTTTATCCTTGACAATTAATGGATAGCTATACTAAATGAAATTCGAATGAAACTTCAAAAACTCTCAGTACCTCTTCATGCTTCACTGGTTCTGCAACTTCTGTTACTGTTTTATGTACGTCAAGCAATATCCACAATTTTCAACTTCAAAAACCAAAAATCTAAATTTTAAATTATTTTCATTGGATATTTCGTGAAAGCTCTTGAAATATTGATTTGATGTGTCTATATATACGTGTGTACATAGGCATGCATCTATCTATCTACATGTGTATTCTATTGTGATTAAAAAGCTAATGTTACTGGCAGGTGCAATTTACATTCTACCAAAGAAGACAAGAAGCGTTCTAAAGCAAAAAGATCAAAATAAAGATAAAGAAACTTAGAATGCCAAGGAAAATCAAGATGATGGTGATAAAGGTGGACTAGGAAGTGAAGGAATGCATGGCAGTCAGGTAATCACTTTTAAGCGCATGTCTAAATGTGTTGCATTTATTATAGCATATTATAACTGATTTTTCTCAAAACTTTTATCCATGATTGAGTGTGTCAGTTAACTTAGGATGAATCATTAGCCATATAAAACTAATAATAGTAAAAATGCATGGATATGGACAATTTTCCTATTGGAAATGTAGATTTACTTGGTTCACTCTGTCCAAATGGAGTTCACTAAACCTAATTGATTCCCCGTTTAGTTTTAATCATCAACCGTAAATCATGTTGTCTTTATTATTGTATCATTTAATAGGTTAATTTTAGTTTAATGGACAATGTGGGCAATTTACTGCATTTTATGTCACAACAGCTCATGATTTATAGCTGACTGGGCAATAAAATAACAGTTTAATGCTTAAAAAAATAAGCTTGATGCTATTTTTGGTATAATTTGCTCACAACTTGATAAGGTTGGTCATACAGTGCTAATGAAAATGCCATTCATGTTCACCTAATTCATACACGGAATGCTAACTAGCATTCTAAATAACAAATTCTTTTTCTTTTTACTTTTTACATATGATCTTAGCTTCTAATGTAAAAGCATTTATGTTTTTTTGTTGTCGTTTAAAGCCAGTAATTGCAGAAAAATATCTATCTTTTGTGTTTGATTGAGCTTTTCGGCACAAATATTTGTTATGTTGTTACTTTTAGGTTTAGTTAAATGTGCTGTATGATTTCCTAAATACTTGATTTCTCTTGCAAAACCAATCAAAGAACTATAGAAAACCTTTCCAACTTCGGTTAATATAGTCTTCCAGAATCCTGTTGCCCTTAAATCTATGCAAGCCGTATAGATGTATTTTACTTACTTCAAAAAGAATAGTTGATCTCCCTTTGTTTTATGTTATAACCAAAATTGAAGAGCATAAACGGATCATCACACCAATGACCATTTCAAAAATGCTGATTACACAGCAAACAAAATAAAATATTAACATTACAAAAACGTGCTAGCATTAAAGGACAAGCTATAACCGAACATGAAACATATATGATCTTCAATCAGTACATGTGTGTGTATACAGTAATTTCAGTGAAATTTCAAATCAAAACATGGATGTACCTTTAAATAATAATTTCTTTATAATATTTATGTAAATTTTAATCATCTTTATTTCTAATAATTATTGTATTACTTTAGTGGCCGCCTTGCAAACTTTCATTAATACCTTCAAATTCAGTTACATATGATGAAAAACTGATTATTTTAAAAAAGAGAAATAAAGATAATAAAATATGAAATGAATAAAATCAAAATCAAGTATACTAATAAATTGGAAAGAAATTTTTGGTATGAAATGGGAGGGAGGAAACAATCAATTCAACCATTTTAATACACAGTATATGGGATTTTTTTAATGGGAAATTATACCGAAAAAAGAAATTTGTTTAAAAGAACATGGAATAAGGATAGATAACAATTTTCTTTCAAATTCAATAAACACATGTGTAGTCAAACATTCATCCATATGATTACATTTACGTGATTAGGCAAATTTGTTAGATGTGCCCTTCAATCATTTTACTTCAGTTTGGTTGATGGTCAGTATAAATAACTTATACAACCGTGGTTAGTAAATCTATTCACTTTTTCATTGCAAGATCACATATTTATGTATAAGGAAATATTGAAAAGATGATCAATAACAATTAAAATCTTTGCCTTGCCCAAAAAATAATTAAAATCTTGATGCAGGGTTTTTACAAGTAGGAAATATTGATGAAGCATTGGATTCATATTTAGGGTTATATTTACTACAAACTCTTCGTTCTGTAGTGCATGCAATGTATGGAATATCAATCGTGCACACACTCACATTAATATACCTAGATGAATTACAACATGATAGAAGCTATAATCTTATTGACAGTGCATTGTCCAAGGTGCATGCAATGTGGTTGAGGTATATGTATATAGTGATAGTTTGAATGGTTTTCACTTTATAACATCTCTAAACTTCTGTTTGATGTGATCTATTTTGATCTTAGAAAAAGGAAGGTAGAGTTCTTTCTACATAAATTGCGATGAAAGGATTCATTTTACATGTATAAGTCATTTATTTATTTCTGAAATATTTGATATTTTTGGATTATTTAAGAACTAAATCAAGTTAAAACACAACATGATTAATCAATTTTGTATGTTTAATATTACAAGTGTCCCGTATAGCTTTTAAACATCTTTTATAATGTTTGCTTGGCATTTTTATACTTCTGTTAATGATATTGAGTGCTTCAGGGGATATTGTGATTTCCTTATAGGGGAATGTCTACTCTAACAATATCTTACGTGATGAACTTAAAGAAGAAAATTAATGTGGTGGTATATGTCGAATGCAATCTTAAGACACAACAGATGCACATTGATATATGAATATCTACTATTAACAATGGATACTGCTTAATTTATACTTTTTTGTGTGTCTGTCCATTCAAAAAACACTTACAATTTGAATAACGGCTCTTTTCTATTTTTAAGGAAATAAATGGGCAGTGAATGAGATCACGAGGATTTGATGACGAGAAACTAGCTAACATGAATTTAGAAAAACGAAGATAGAGGAAGGTAATTCATTTTAAAATTCTTGCCTTTTCATTCTTAAACTAGCTGACATATAAGTTATGTTGTCTATATATCCTATTCCTTGCAAAATTTCTTTCTTGATCAGCATTTGATTATCCGATGTTGTGCTTAGCTTATCGTAAATGATGAAGCATTAAATCTCTCTTTGAAATCCAACTTCAGCACTATCAATGGTTTATTATTTAGCAGACAGTAGGCACTGCGTTTAATCTGGATGAAATAGTTTGGAATTTGAAAACAAGTAGAACATTTGACGTATGGTAAGCTTAAAATGGACAAGAATTTTATACATAATGCATTTACAAACACGCGTGTGTTCACACAAACACGCGCACATTCCAATTATATCATACTTAATTCATTGCAAAATATATGTAAATCAAGTGTTGATATTATTATCTTAAATTGTTTATTTTCTTAGAGGGTCTTCCATTTCCAGATATAAGCATGAAATAAATTAATGCTACATATTTTACCTTTCAGTACTGTACATAATTCTCAATTATTTCACTATTAAAACATTTTTTTATATGATATTCTATTTTTTAATACATTATTGTGCATCCTAAAGATTAATTCTAATCAAGACAATTGTTAAAATAATGAAAAATGCATTGAAGAAAATTAGCACAAGATGTTATTGACTTGGTCTCATATCTGAGGTCATAAATGTGCCCTATAGCCCTCTTTTTAGTACAGTTAGATAATTCCTGTGTAAATTTGTACTTGAATGTGAAAAAGAGCAAATTGTTTGTCAGCAACCATTTCTAATTTTGTTTCCTTTTTATCAAATAGCTTCCCAACTCCATTTTTTCATTATACCTATGTGTTAGACGCTCCTCTTCTTTTTTCTCAGGAATCCAAGTTAATAGCTAGAGTAAGCATGATTGTTCAATTCATAATACCACTCATTCGTAATCCAAGTTGTCAGGAAGTTGAAGCTGTTATTCAAACAGCTGCATTTGCTTTGTTTAAGATACATATGCATCATGTGATTTGTGGATTTTGTTTCACTACAGGAGGAGGCTTTGTTATTCAGCAGAGGATATCCTAGAGTTTTCAACAGAGAATGGTGAAGAAATAAATGGATTATCTACCAAATGTGTGGAAATAACATGCCATAATCGACAGCATATGATATATACACCATCTGATCCTGTAGCTGCTACGTCTAAAAATTTCAACTTGAGAAATGTTGTTGATAAACTACTGGAGGATGCAGTCGTTATTGGTTCTATTGATGAAGAAAATGAACTAACGCCTTAGTGGAAGGGGATGCTCCTCTTTTGGAATCAGTGCCAACTGAAATATTAAAATAATGATTGCTTAAGTTGACCTTTGGTTAGAAGATTTTGTTTGTGTAAAAGCATGTATGGCATTTCATGTTCGTAGTTTTAAAAAAGCAACTCATGTGAATTGTCCAGACATGAATACTGTAGTTGATTATTTTAGGATAAGCAATGCAGAGTTTCTTAATTTTAAATACACGAAAGGAAGTGCTAATGTTTATTTTTGTTGCAGTTGTTTTATTGACCACATCCGCTTATATATTTCACATCAATAGTTCAAAATAAATGAAAGCAGGATATGTAATAATCATGGAGCGATGGATACCTGTCCAAAACGCAAACTAAATGAGCTTAGAAAGGGAATCACGGTGGATCTGCAGGCTGTCACGATGTGTTGAACATAATTGCAAGTGTCTATGCAAAAAAAGCCAAGCCAGTCTATCATAGATTCATATAGAGAAATACACACGGAGTATGTGCCTATATGTATGCGTTAGAGTTTGAATATTCCATTCCATAGTATTATGCTTGAGGTCTTATATGTGTACAAATTTTGGTTGCAGCTTATGCTGTCTAAAAGTATCGTTTCATAACATTAAATACTTCGCTTAATAATGTTAGTAGAAGTTATAGTGGACTAAAGAAGAAATTTTGCACACTTAAATATGTTATGTCTATGGTGATCCGTTTAAATCGTTTCCATTGTAAAATAAGAAATGCTTGCATGAGTAGCAGATTTTTTAATGGACAAGTTGTTCATTTCTTCCGGTTTGTATTTTTATTCCTCATCATTACATGTTTGTAGATGTTTTACTACAATAAGGAAAATATGTTAGGCGTGGCTCGCATTGAAATGGAGTGGGTGTGTGGATTGAACGGGAGAATTGTCCCACATCGTGGAATGTTAAGAAAGATCGTGGTATATATGGTATTGGTGGCATGTAACATTGGAGATTCCTTTTGTTGTAACAAGTGCTTGCCAATACCAAATTATATGCTCGATGGAATGCGATGGGGGGTGTTCAATCGGGACGCCAACATAGGAGACTTCGACCGTTGACTCCGATAGACACGGTGAAGCGCGTACGGTACGCAGGGAATGCCGAAACTCAACAAAATATTATTGATGTTTTCATTCTAGACATGTCTTAAAAAAATTACTTATGAATTCCAAAAGCATCAAGTTATATACTTGACCTATCACCATCACGAGAATCTGTTTGTTTCTGTTTTGCTCTCTCTATACTTGAGCTCTTATTTAATACATGTTTTGACAGATCCGAATTTAGTTATTGATACATTATTCACTGCTCTTAAGTTTGGTGATGGAGTTTTTGTTGCTGAAACTTTGAGATGTAGGATCAATTGTTTAATGATGTTTTGCTTTGCTTTTTTATTTTAGTTGCATGTGAACATTGTAACTTATATAACTAATATAAATTTGGATACGTTGACATTTGGCTGACTCCTATATTACCTGAGGTTTAATAATGTTATTGAGTTTAAGATATAAAGTTTAAAGCAATTAAATATATATTTGGTAATGGACTTAAGGTCTTGAATACATTCCTTCCATTCAAGTGAGATTAACTTCCGTGAGTAAAAACCTAGAAGGTATCTAATTTGCGTTTTCTGACATTAATAAAGTATCTATACATACCATTATCGTTTCATAATGAAAAAAATTTGCTGATAACTTTACTTGCACAAATCCAACATGTATATCTAATGTACTGCTATCTTTGCTTAAGGGATTGTTTTCATACAAGTTCCCTCGGTTGATCTCTATAATTTTTTTGTATGAAAACATGAATTTTAAATTTATTCATAATGCAAAAGTAATTTTTTTAATCTTTTGGTTGTTTCTTATCGATTCAATGATCTATGTTATCGTTATATGGAAGTAGGTCGATATTGCAAAGTGATATCAATGGATACCCGAAAAATTTAGACTGTTTATTTTCCTATCCAAAAAATGATAAATATCTTATATTCAAATAAAAAAGATGATAAATGTCATATATCATGAAGAGATACCGATTACATATTAATTCCATTTTTATTCAATCACGTTAAGAATTGATTTGTAATCTCCTTACGATTATATATTAACTCTCCATTTGTCAGCCATGAAGGGAATTGATGTCTAATCTCCTTTTATTGACAACAATTCAAAATCATTGAAAATTTCAACTCTATGAAAGAACATGCAATCTAAATTATTTTAAAGCTTTACCAAATGTCTTCTTACTTTCAAAAATATTAAAGTTGAAAACATCTATTTTTATAAATATATTTATCTTCATTCAAAGTATTCAAAAGAAAAACGAATGAGGAAAATGTTCCCAACTAAATTATTTGTTTATATTTTTGAAGGCAACAAATATATTTTATGTATTTCTTATGCTAAAAATAAAATATAAGTAATAGAACATGTTTGTAATCGTTCCACGTATAAGATGAATATTGGGTCAACTAACATTTGGTCCTGCAAATAAAAAATATTGCAAGATTTCCTATTGATGTTGAGTTAATGTTCTTAATAAAATTCATGTCCAATGTTTGAATTGGTCATCAAAAAAAAATCACGGTAAATGTTTTTGCTGCTATATCAAATGAGGAATAAAAAAAACTAAGGGCTAATTATTTGAAAAAAAGATTATATGATGACTTATTAAATGAAAGTCAAATTTATATGAAAATTAAATTTAAATGGAAAATTTAGTATTAAAGCGATGTTAATTTGTTGAAGGAAGAGACAATTATAGCCATTTTCCATTTATCTAATTTGTTTGGAAGATATGACATGATTTATGCTAATGTTTTAACTTTTTTGTTGATGGAAAATAATATGATTCTACTTCAATGAACCTGTAATTCCCCATATTCCGATCATAATAAATATTGTTAACTATGGACATTTCTAGCATTTTACAAATCATTATTTTACTATATAAAATTCCTCTAGGATGTTTTACTTTAATCCATACATGTCTATTTCATAAATTCAGATGGTAATATATATTTTCATTACTTTGCTTCACTTAACATGTTTCTTTACACATTTAATCTAAGAGAATATGACTAATTAAGTCTACTACACCTATTCTAAATTCTGTACATATACACGACAAAATGCAAAAAATTAATGTGATATTGCACGTATTCACAAATACAAATCCAAATTACAACCCATAAGCATAAAAAACACAATAAGCGGGACAACATTTCGCCATATTTTACATAACAAAATTAAATTTTTAATCAAGTATAAAAATTTATTAAGTACATAATAAAAATTATAAGCGTAACCAATAGTATCATATTATTCAACTTTAATGATCCCTTCTTTATTTTTTCTTACTATCCACATTTGAGTCCACTTTGTAAACTGATAACATAACTAAATATTTAACATATTTTGAAAAAAAAAATCATTTGATTAAATAAGTAAAAATAACAGAGATATTTTCTTCATCAAGCACAAAGTGTAATATATATATATATATATATATATAACATAAAATTATACATCATAATTTTAAAAAACTATTCTAAAAATCAATTGTTTTACTTAAATTATCTGACGATGCATAATACGCTTTTATTTTTTACCATTAATAGTGCAAATGTTACATTTAAAAAAAAACGTGTGCAACGCACGGGTTACACACTAGTAGAAACAGGGAGACCCAATGGAAACAGGACACGCGTATGAAGTATAAAATACAAAAAGGGACAAGTGTAACAAACTTCAGCAAATCTCGACAAGTGCCAAAAATAAATAAACCATTATTAAAGTGCATATGTATACTATATAAAATATCATGAGTAAAACCAATATGTACACTATTCATTATATTATACATACACACAAATATAAGTGAAATCTCATATTTCTTAAATATAAATCTTAAGTAGTTAAAACTAAGTTTGAACAAAATTTGAACTAACTTATAATTAAGTCTCAAGTAAAATCAAAATTCATAAACTCCCTCATAAAGTATATTTCAAATGTTTTTTTTTTCTCTTTCAATTCAAACTAAATAAAATAAAACAAATAAAACACATGTTTTAAATTTCAAAACAAAATTTGTTTTAAGAATATTGCTAATGTTTAAATTAACAAAACCTTTAAATAGAATATAAAATAAGAATTTAATTTATACTCACAAAATTGATTTAAAACCAAAATAGACTAGATTAGATTTCAAATTTAAAATCAACTAACAAGTATAAAAATAAAATTTCAATACTAAATTAAATAAATTTAAAATTTACATGCCAAAATTTCTAGTTCGTTACAGGTTCTCACTTTTGTTGAATCAATTGTTTCATGACAACTAAAAGTGTAGTGTATCAGTATTGGAATGGATATTAAATGGTATTGCCTAAGCAGGCTATCGATAAGTTTACTTGTTTGCATCTGGGGAAGGATCGTAGGTCTGGCAGTTTTTTTGTGCTTCATTTGTTGAGTAATTTTAGTGCAAGTTCAGGAGGAAAGTGCCAGATTTTAAGGAGATCGTGGACAGACAAATTGGAATAGTTTATGCAGATATATTGCACGGAGCAGTGGGAACTTCTATAAGTGGTATGCAGAATTCTCTATTTTTAATTCTCCTTTTCTCGACTTGTTTTGTGGTGTTCGTCGATGATGAAAGTGGGTTAATTTATAGGATAAAAAAATATCCTATATTGTCTGATTTTGGTTGCCACTATTTTCCCTAAAAGATGACCTTGATTGATTGATTTATTGCATTTGTTAATTTGTTAATTTCGGCCTTGAATTTATTTTCTGCTTTTCGAAAAATCTGCCATATATATGTTTTGACATACGGCCTTGAATTGATCTTGATGCAATTTGAGTTCACATATTTGGAAATGCCTTGATTTCTTTGTTGAAAGAATTTCCTGGCTTAATGCATTTGCTAATTCTCTGATTTGTTGCAACTATGTATGTGTGCGTGTGTATATATATATGTGTGTGTGTGTGTCTGTGTGTGTGTGTGTGTATCACATATACATATATACAACTTACAACTTTGCATACTTGAATCGAACATGAGATTGAATAACATTCCTAATGTTTTATGAACCTGAACTTGTTCTTGTTTTGCATGAGCAGGAAGATACTAGGTTAAGTAGGTCCACATGGCTGCTCCTTAGTTATTTACACTGCCAAGAGAATGATTTTGGGATATTGTAGTAGTGTAGACGTGCACCTGTATACATGTATATTGTTGGAGAATGGAGTTTTGATGACAACAACCTTATTTCAATATTAACTGATTATAATATATATATATGCACATACACATATGCAGGATTTATATACAGTAATTATTACTGAAGACAGTACAGTTTAAATATATTAGAGATTCACAATTCATAGATGATTCAAGACTTATGAGTAATCAAGATTTCAAGAGTTCAAGATAAATATAGTAATAGAGTCTAGTTTGTGTAACACCTTGAATAACACTCCAGGTTCAAATTCAAATTCAAATTTTGTTTTCCAATTTCTGATTTCAACTTCTATCTTCAATCTATATCTTCTCTATTTTACTTTATTTGCTTTACTTTTGATTTTAAACTCAAGTTTTATAGTTTTATAGTTTATAAGTTTAATATTATATACTTTATATTTATACAGTTTTAAACTCCATAATTTTATAAAATATGTTCATATATCTTATATTATGTTTTCATATGACTTTCTACTTTATAATATTCATTTACGACAATATGTTTTAATTCAAGAATTTCCAGAATTATATATATATATATATATCAAAACACTTCAAAAATGTTCAAAATCTAATTTTACAAAGGCATATATCGACATTTATTTATGCCTACTTCGACATATTACTGTCATATTTTTTATTTTCAAATGAAGTGTCTTTTCATTATTTGTAACGTTCCAGAAACGTTACAACCTTTCAAATCTTATAAATATGGGCTGATTTTGAATTTTTTACATCATTCTTCTTCTCTTCTCACTCTCTACTCATTATTCTCTGAATCAAAATGCTATTGAAGAGTTATAAGGCTATTGTAATCGTTTGGGAAGTGTTTGGGTAACTAGTGTTTTCCTCGTAGCCGTGAAATCAAGGAATAGGAGCGGTGTTAACCTTGTAGCCGTGAAATCAAGGGGGATATACTTGATCAAGCATGTGGAATTGGTGTTAACCTTGTAGCAGCGAAATCAAGGCGATAGTACTTGGATATTGATATAGTAATAAAATTGTAACAACCCGGAATTTCTAAACTAATTTTTTTTAGCTGATTTAGTGGATTTTGAATATTTAAGATGATTTATTTTAAATAATAATAATTTAAAATTTATTTAAATCGAAGTAAGAACATATAAATTTATTTTAATTATAAAACGAGCCTGAAATAGCGCGGTAGTTTGAAAATTCGATTTTAAATTTCAAATGAATGTACAGGCTTCAAAATAAATCGGATTTCAGTAAAACCAGAAACGTTTGAATCTGTTTAATTATATCTTTCTAAAGAATGTGAAAAATTCAGATTTTACAATATAAATTGAAAGTTATGTCTAGTTTAAAATTTTAAATAGTCGCTATGGAATTTATATATATATATATATATATATATATATATTAATATAATATATAACCCTTAAAAATAGCCATTTTGCAAACGACCTCCATTTTCGACGAAACCACTTTTGTTGGATCCGAAATGTCAATTTATTATTAGGTTTCATATTTCATAATTTTTGGATTTAATATGTCAGCGTAGTGAATTTAAATGGTTTGGTAATTTCAGTTTGAATTTAATCGACTGGAAAATGACCGTTTTTCAAACGGTCTCCAAATTCAATGAAACTAGTTTTGTTAGGACCGTATCGTCAAAACAAGTTAGATATAATTTTTGGATTCAGTATGTGGCTCTGGTAAATTAAAATGTAAGTTTAAATTCAATACATATAATTTATATTTTAATTTTGACGAAAACTGATCGAAACAGTCGAATTGGCATACGAAATATATCCCATTGTGCACGGAATGTGGGTATTTGGCTAGGGGCGATAGTCGTTGGGTTTTAATTGGAGTTCGAACGTGAAAACTTTAATAAAGAGAAAAATAGAATTAAAAAAATTAATAAAATAAATGGTATAAAAGGCCCAAAGGGGGGAACCCTGGTCTCTTTTTCCACCCGTTCAACCGCCGCCCTTTTAGAAATTTATGGCCAGTTTTGTTCGATTTTAGATCCTTATTCATTTCTAATCCGTGAGTTATCATTCAAAACATCCAACGCAAAAATTGAAGAGATTTTTACGAGCTTTCAATTCATATGGTTATGATCAAGATCTGTGTGGAGATGGGCACAGATTTCTTTCTCAAAGCTACGCCATTAGGAGCAGATTTTAAGGACAATGGCAAGTGCGAGTTGCACCCTACTTGGCGCAGTGATGGAGGAAGGTGGGGGCTATGTCGCGGTGGTAGTTGATCGATGTCGGAGTGCCTCGTGGGGCGTGTGATATTGGAAGTTGGGGCCGCGTTTTACTTCGGCCGGGTTCCAGACTATTGAAACAAGGAAGAAGATCAGAGAATGGTTAATGATTATGTAGTTAATTAATTATAGTTAATTAATTTAATAATGTCGTTAATATTTAAATATGCATATCTTTCTTAAACGAAAAGAGAATTGCATGAAACAACTCGCGTTGGAACCGTGAAGCCGAACACTACAACATGGAACCGACCAAAACCAAATTGGAGCAAATTAGGATTTGAGGAGTATTTAAACTCAAACCATACTGAAATCTTCAAAAAAAGACTGACGGAGTGGAAACTAAAGTGAGAATTCTCTCATTAAAATTTTGTACAGTTATTTAATTTATTTTATAAATGTAAATGTATAGAAATTGCTAGTATTGATTTTTATCTGTTGTATGGAGTTCAACACATGAATTCGCACAAATTACATAAATTGGAAGCGATGTATGGATATTAGCGACACACATTAATGACCACTTATGGCGCCGTAAATGGCATTGGGTAGTTGAGTATTTATTTACATGGATGATATAATTGACTGTATTGTGTTGTGATTGTGATGATTAACATATTAAAAATAATGTTGATATTTATGTGATAGTTGAAATGTATACTATATATATATATTTATATTAATAATTAATGAGTTAGGAATGATGTGCTCATAGCCATTCTCCCCAAATATAAACTGAACCGTCTCGCAAACGACCTACGAATTCCTTCCCCCAAATTCGCCTTTTTAGTTTCATTCTCCAAGGAACTGTACTACTGGAGTTTCTCTATGAAATTCAGGACCTCATTTTTTCCTTCTCTCCTTTCCCTTTTACCGTTTGCCCTATCCTTATTATATGCCCTATTCTAGATGCACAAAAAGGAATTTAGGGGAAAAAGAATGATTTGCCAGGTATACTGCTTTTTCGCACTTCGTCGTTCGTTCTCTGCCCCTTCTCACCGTCGTTTTCTTCCCCAACCTATGGTGGATTACGATATTCGTCTGCTGTTTCCCTGTGCCTAAGGTAGTTGTTTTTCCTCTTATAGATGTTAATCAATAATTATATATTGGTTTATTGATTATCATCGATGGCTAGCACTTTTTTCAATCGTCTGCCAAGAAGTTCGCCTGGAATTGTAGTTGTGTGTAGGTAATATTCATTGTTATTATTTCCATTGCCCCATTTTTTGGGTGGATTTTTGAACATCTTCAAGAATTGAAATGAGTTTTCTTTGTTATGAAGCTCCATGGTTATCCTGCTATATAGATAGAAAATATCCAGATTTTTCATGTGTATTTTGTTGATAACTCCACAATTGACTAGATTTGGAGATGTCATCTCCTTCTGTCTTGATGTGTTGAAATTTTTCCAAACAGTGATAAGCAAAAAGATATGTTTCTTCGTCTTGCGAGATAAGCGAAAATATATCCCCACTTTGTTCAATAGGCCGTTACAATTTTTTTTCAGGCATTGAATAAATTTGATATAATACTTAAATTTTCCAATTGATTTCTGATAATCTTAATTGCATGCTTTGGTTTTACAAAATAACTTTAAATATTTTGTACAGATGTAGAGTTTCCACATTTTTATATGCATAAATTGTGCCACCATTTATGTTGATGCAAAAAATTGGTGTATGTTCTATATATCCGGATAACTTTAGTAAGTTTTGTGCAAATTTGCAGTTTATGTTACTCATATTGTATGTTATAATGGTGGCGAATTTGCAATATTTGGTATATATCAAATAGTTTGTTGCTACTTGATGAGAATAGCTCCTATAGTTTAGTCATTCGTTGTAATATGTTAGAATTTGATGCTTTTGCTAGCTCGCAGAATTTAATATTGAGATTTACTGCTATGAATGAAAAGTTAGGGAAGAATAAATGATAATTCATTGAGGAAGACATTATGTCTTTCATTTTTTTTCTTATTTGATACCTTTTTGTCGAGTAATGTTTACAGACATATTTTTCCTTTTTAAACTACGTACGGATTTGGTAGAAGTTAAATGCTTCAGCACTATTTTTCACCTTTAGGTTGAAGCTTGATTTGTCTTTCCTCCTTTCACCCGTGACTATGTTTCAGTACACTCTTTTCCAATTTTGCATTCATCAATGTTGAAATTGGACTTAAAAGACACTTAAATATGAAAACACAAAATAACATTCCAATTTATCAATGATTGTCCAATTTTACAGTTGTTGATAATATTAGTTTTCCATTTTGTTTGTCTTGGCATGTTTAATGCATCAATAAGTGGTTGATTTTCACTGATTCTGGTAATGGTTTTCTTATTAACAGTAGTCAAAGTGCTCCTTAAAGCACCTCCACTCTACTTGCCAGTTTTCACCTTATTTTGCTTTCATCGACGATTGGTCGATTTCACGAAAAAGTTTCTCCACACTAAATTAATTTATGTTTACATTATATAACTTTATACTTTCTTACTGCTGACTGTATTTTGTTGTTTTGAATTTGAAAACATGTTTCATTTCTCAACATCTGTCCATCGGAAATTATGTTTATTTTGCTATTAACAGCAGTTTCACTGACATGTGTCATGTATCTAGATGAAATAGTGTTCTCATAGGTTAAACGTCATAATTTTCTGTGGTTGCTACATCAAAACTTTAGGTCATATTATTGCACCATCGTTGATTAGAGTTGCAGATTGTTGCATTTTTAGTAGTTTCATAATTAAAGGACACTCTAACTGGAAAATTTAGTTAGCATACGATAATACAATGTTTGTCATATAGCATGTTAGCATTTTAATTTTTACTTTTGTGACTTACCTTTAAATCAAGAGATTGCATGTATATGCCAAAATATTCTACTACTAAGAGACTTGTTAGCGTGCAAATTCATGTCGTCCTTACCAAAGTTGACATTGTCAAAGAATTTAGTTAGTGTACGATACTTATGTAATGCATTTGAAATTGATTTTGGTTTTGACTAGTGATTGGTTTTGGCGTGTGACGTACACATATACCTAACTCATAATTTGTTATTATTATGGTATAAAATAATCGTTTACTTTTACTATTTAATTTGATTGAAATTGGCTTACTTTGACAGAAACAACTCACGGGTACATGTTTTTATCAGTTAGTAGCGTCTTATCCAGTAAGCTGATGAATTGCACAACCGATTAAGGATATGAATGTTTTTTCTATTTTATATTCAACTACAAAGTCTTTTACTCAAATAGTTGCAATGAGCAAATGAAATGTGTACTATATACTTAACCTTACTACCACTTCTGTAACACCCCGTGAATTATATAACGCTAAGCTTCACAAATTAAAGTATAATTAATTCTAAATGAAAGAAATAAAGGAAACGGGTTACGCCATTGCGTTTGTCTCGGAATTCTGCTTGAGATAGAGTCCGAGTTTGTGCGAATCGGACTCCGTATGAAGGAGTTGTAACAACCCGTATTTTTGAATAACATGTTATAACATAAATCAAGGCAGAATTAAACTGAAAATTCTGAATCAAGGGAAACTGGCTATTCCATTGCGTTCGTCTCAGAAAAATACGCGAAATAGAGTCCGAGTTTTCGAAAATCGGAGTCCGTATGACCAAGTTATGGCCCGTCAAAGTTTTCAGAAAATTTCAAGTTCAAAAACAGTTCGAATTTGAATTTAGAATTCAAATTCAGCCAAAACAGACTGGGCGGGAAAACTCCCGCCCAGACAGGTCGACAGGGGGGTCGACACTAGGGTCGACCTCCCCCCAACCAGGTTAATCCTATGGCTAATACTATCCTAATCTTCTATAAAAAGGCCCCTAAGCCTAGCCTAAATCATCATTATTCAACCCTACAACTAAACTATGCCAAATTTGTTCCTCTCATGGCCTCCACCCTCATGCTAAAATTTCTAAGTTTATTTATATGAGAGATTTTGAGTTCATACAAGTGTTTTCAAGCTTGTATGAGTGTTCTTAGTTTGCATTCAAGTCAAGTTGCAACATTTCTATTACAAAGCAAGGGTTTTTCATTTGGAGCTTTCATATTTGGGTTTTTGGTGATTGCATAAGGGCTTCGTCTCAATCTTTATAATAAATATTCATTTGTGTCTTCATAGCATTGTAAGCCCTTTTCTACTTTCTTTTTGAACTATAAAGTTAAATGAATGTTGCAAGTTTGGTTTGATCATTATGATATGCAAGTTTGGTTGATCATTATGTTATGCAAGTTGGTTTAATCATTATGTATGACACATGTTGCTATGCTATGCAAGTTTGGGTTGATCATTATACACATGTTATCATGTTATGCAAGTTAAACTTGAGGTTGTGAGCTTAAAGCTTCAAGCTTTATATTAAAGGTTGCATTTTGGCAACATGGAAGTTATCATATCCCTTATGATAACTTGCATGTGAGGCTAAATGCGAACTTCTAGCAACTTCTACATGTCATTTATCACCATGTATCACTTATATGCCAAGTTTGGTTTTATGCATACTTTTGAAGCCTAATAATGCAATATGCAAGTATATGAACATATGTACATTTCATATGCCACCATGTTAAACTTGTGGCTCCAACACCTTTTTGTCATGATTATGCCAAGTTCCCTATTTTATCCTTTATGCGTTGTTGCGATTATGTAAACGATGGGATTACGTTGGGGTTGGGTAACATTATGACATAAACATGGTTTTTATAACATGACATGATATGTTAGCTTGTAATTATGTTTTGGAAACATAATGGACATGACACTTAGAAAATATAAGTGTGGCCAACTCGAGGTTGAGTTGAGTTTGTAGCATAAATCTACTCGGACCCGCCCGGCTTAACTAGTGGCTACAAACAATAAGACCCAATGTGAGAAGTTGGTCATGTTGTGCTCGAACCCGAGGTTAGACCAAGTTGTGGTGTAAAGCTACCCGGACCCGCCCGGCTTAACTAGTAACCACAACAAGGTCTAATGTGAGAGGTTAAAGCACATTAAGTTAATTAATGCCTCCTGATTAGGGTTAAGTCATGGTCCACTTAATACTTAACCAATTTGGGCTTGATGGGTTAATCGGGGTTAAGTCATGAACCTTGGGTACACTTAACCAAATTTAATCCACGTTTGGATCGGGTTAACCACATTTAACCCGTTAAGAAACCCTAGTTGCGTGGTCCTTTTCAGCAGTAACCCTCTTGATAGTATCATAAGACCCTAGGGACTAGGCTAGGGTGGGGCACGATTACTGGGATGACATGTAAGCGACCAAAACGACGGCTGAGTAGGTACGCCGGTGTAGGTCCAGGCGGACTATGGTCATGCACATAGTCCGGAGTTGGAAAATCAGGCCCGGGTACCAGTAGATCTAGATTGTGCATACTTGATTGGTGTCCGAGGTTGACACCCTAGGACTTGATACACCCTAGGGTGGACCTAGCGCAGTTAACTACATTTCATGTTTGGGCCATATGACACCGACACTTGACGAGTTAGGCTTATAGGGAGCCAATCAATTAGACCGTGTAGTTGGACCTTGATTTAGGTCACCTCATGATATTGGGCCAAGCTGGGGCCAAGGGATCAATTCTTGTTTTTACTTGACATGTTGGAATGCTAGTACACCCGTGGTGCAAAACTTAACCTTGTTTATGTGATGACACATTTATCTATCTTGTTAGTTAATCACCATGCCAGTATGTTGTTATCCTTATGTTCATCTCAGCTTCTCATGCCAGTTAACTTTACTAGTTCATGAACTGATAGTAGTTAGGGCTTACCAGTCTTTTTGACTGACCTGTTTTCTTTCGCCTCTTTTCTTCTGTTTCCCCCCCCCCCTCAGGTCCTCAGGGTGGGAACATTGGAGCTTAGCTTGGATCTTTATAGCTTGCTTATTGGATTTGCTCATGTACGGTTTTGGACATTGAGCTAGCTATGGTTTATCACTTCACTTTGGGGATAGTACTTTATGTATTTTAGTTTTTCAGTTTATGCTTTTCTCTAGACTTTGTTTGTTGGAAAATAATGACCAAGTACTTTGTTGTAACTTAACTATGGTTTTGAAATGCTGGTTTTATCCGCTGCTTTACTACTCTGTCTTACTTACATGTTCTGTCTTGTGATATCTGCATGCATGTTTACCTTGTTTGACGCCCCTCCAAAGCTAATGTCCTTGCAAGAGTGGCATCAGCGGAGGTGGGGTGTTACATTTGGTATCATAGCATAAGGTTTACAAGATTTGAGCAAAAGTGTTTTTGAAACTTACCTTTTGAAAAACTATTTTCAAAACCAATTAAGTATTTTCCAAGAAAAGTCTAGTTATTTTAAAAGGCTATTCCCCAAAAGCCATTAGCACTATCCTTCGTTTCCTCGTTCTGAGTCTATCTATCTTTTTCTTCGTTTCAATATGGCCGATCTTAACCTTCCCAAGGGAGTGACCATTCCCGGATGGTTCCGGAGGTACTTGGAAGCTAGGGCCAACGATGTGGGCCCAGCAAATACCCCCAATATAACTGAGGTTCCTCCTCCTCCTCCTCCTCAGAATCCGCAAGCAGATTTCGCTAAGATTTGCAAAGACTTTAAGGCGATGGGTGGCAAGAACTTTATTGGGACGGAGACTTTTGTGGAAGCAAGAAATTGGTTGAAAGAAACTGAAGATCTCTTCGCCATCTTTGATGTGGAAGATCATAGAAAGGTTTTATTGGCGGCATGGTTATTAAAAGAAGAAGCTGCTTATTGGTGGGAGGTCACCAATGCTACGAGGCCTATAGAGACTTGGGCCGACTTTAGGACGAGGTTTGGGCTTAAATTCCTATCATCAGCTGGGCAAATCTGCAATTGGAGAAGTTTATATCTTTGAAGCAAGGGGACATGACAGTGAGGGAGTATGTGAATGAGTTTAACAAGCTCGCCCGATTCGGCTTGGACATGGTTAATACCCCCCAGAAGAAGGCTTTACGCTTTGCACGAGGGTTGAACGAGCCATTACAAGGTTTAACCCTATCTCATATACCCATGGGGCCACTTTTGAAGGCCTAGTGGACATGGCATTGCTTCAAGGAGACGATAAGAATGGCAAGAAAGAAGTCAAGCCTAATGAGACTCAAGCCAAGAAGACAGACTCCAAGTAGGGAGGAAATCAGAGCAATCAGAACAACAAAAACAACAAGAACAACAAGGGCAACAAGGCCAAGGCAAAGGACCCAAGGAAATGCCACTACTGTGGAATTGTTGGGCACATAGCTAAAGACTGTAGGAAGAAGAAGAGGAAGTTGGGAGAATGCTTTCATTGTGGAGAGTCTGGACACTATAGCAAGATTTGCCCGAAAAAGCAAGGACAAGGGAAAAGGCAAACTCAGCGAGCGGACCCTCTCGAGGGCAGTTGCAGGCTCTCCTCACTCTTCCAGCTTTTGATCGAGGTAGTGTTTCTATAAAAAGTCATGTTTACATTTCTGATTTCCCTGTTCGTACCTTATTTGATTCTGGCGCATCACATAGTTTTATTTCTGATCTTGTTGAAAGTTTGCACCTAAGTACTAGTCTAGTTGAGGATCCCGTTTGTGTTTCAAATCCAATTGGGGGTTCCGCCCATCTATCTATGATTTGTGTGGATTTGAAGATTTCTATCTTGACCGTAGAATTCACGTGTAATGCTTATGTTCTCGGGTTCACGGGATACGGGTTGATCTTGGGCATGGATTGGTTGTCCAGTTATGGAGCCATCCTCGATTGTGAGCATAGGGTGGTGAGGCTCATGACTCGCCTCGGTAATCCCCTAGGAATTTCTAGTAACCCTATGGGTCCCGTCATGTTATGTTATCTTGAATCTCTTGACTCGTCCATCGGTGATCTGCAATCTGTAAGGGTGGTCCGAGACTATCCTGATGCCTTTGAAAAAAAAAGTTAAGGGGGTTACCCCTTAAGCGGGAGATAGATTTCCGCATTTATCTTGTCGATAATGCCAAGCCAGTTACAGTGCCCGTTAGGCACATGGCCCCGCGAGAAAGAAGAGAGCTTGGCAAGCAAATCAAGGAGTTGCTTGAAAATTTTCATTAGGTGAAGCAATTCAGAATGGGATGCTCCGGTGGTATTCGCTACTAAGGCGGATAGTCCATTTCACTTGAGCATGGGTTAGAGAAATCACCCTAGTAAGTATATTTGGCAACGTGGATTGGCACTTGTTTTCAAGAGATAGTTTTCTGCGTGGGATACTGTATAGTACGTAAACGAGATCCAAGATTCACTAACGAATTTTGGAAAGCTTGCATGAAACCATGAGTACGCAGTTGGATGGAAGCCAAGTATTTTAGGAAAAGAATAAGTGGAAGTGGAACGAGAGGAAACGGTGAAATGGGTTCTAACTCATATTTTGGAAATAAGAACTAAGAGCTACGAAATTGTGGAGTTAAAAGACGGTCAAGGCACGATGGGATTAAGTACAAGAAAATGCGGCTTAGAAGATTGAAGACTAGATGCGCGCATTATATCTCTTTCTAAGAGTATATCCTTGATCCCTATTATTCTGTAGAGCTTACTCACATGTTATCTTTTAAGTATATCCTCTCGGTCCTATTCTCAATCTTAGCTCTGTTGCAAACCCCATAAGGAGTATGACTCACCTGTTTGTGATTTATAGTTGGGGTGAAGATGTCCATTAAGATGACCAAACTATTTGGGCTTTATGGATATGGGTCATAGTCGATAGACTTGCGAAGAGCACCCATTTCCTTCCAGTGAAGAACAAGAGGACTATATCATGGCTAGCATCTATTTACCTTTGAGAGATAGTGCGGTTGCAAGGAGTTCCTTCTAGCATAGTTAGCGATTGTGACCCAATTTTCACTAGCCAGTTCTGGAACAGTTTGCAAGAAGCGATGGGTACGCGATTGAATCTGAGTACAGCCTATCACCCCCAGACGGATGGCCAAACCGAAAGGGTGAATATAGTGCTAGAAGATCTCTTGAGGGTTTGTGTTCTCGACTTCGGTGGTACTTGGGAAGACCACCTTCCTCTTGTAGAGTTTGCTTATAATAATAGCTATCAAGCCAGCATAGGGATGGCACCATTTGAAGCTTTGTATGGGAGGCCGTGTAGGTCACCATCTTGTTGGTGGGAGACAACAGATAGGCTTATACTTGGGCCCGATATGATACGGGATACATCCGAGAAAGTTGAATTGGTGAGAAGAAGGATGAAAGCGGCCCAAGATAGACAGAAATCCTATGCTGACAAGCGAAGGGCAGAGTTGGAATTCGAAGCGGGAGACATGGTTTTCGTGAAGGTTTCTCCTTTGCGTAATGTGGTACGTTTTGGAGCAGTAGGGAAGCTGGCACCAAGGTTCGTAGGACCCTTCCCTATCATAGAGAGAATTGGAAAGATGGCCTATAAGGTGGAATTGCCCGAGAAGCTAGCCGGAGTGCATAATGTCTTTCATGTCTCGCATCTCCGAAAGTGCCTGCATGAGTCCGCTGAGGTGGTTGAACCAAGCATTCTGGAAGACGTGGAGGTAGAGAAAGAGGCAACCTTGAGGAGAGCTCCGATTCGTATCTTGGGAACGGAGATCAAGAAGCTAAGGAATCGAGAAGTCAAATTGGTGAAAGTTCAGTGGAGTGAAGCCGATGAAGATGCAACTTGGGAAACCGAGGAGAAGATGCGTGGGCTTTATCCATTCCTTTTTGAGGGTACATTCTCAATCTCCTTTCCTAATTAGCATATTTTCCTTTTTGCTATCCATGTTTATCCTGTTTATCTTGTTATCTCGTTAATCGCGTCATGAGAACCTTAGGTAGAAACCCTTTGGATGAAACATGTATTTGGAACATGTTATGCTTGATGTTTGCAAGTGGTTGCAAGTGTTTGCAAGTGGATACTCGTGGATGCATGATACACATTAGGCACTAAGATCGGCTCACACACTTTCATACCGCATGTGCATGAGTGTTTATGCTTATTCATGGATGAAACTTGTTGTGCTATCACGTGGATGTTGCATATGAATGAATGTTTGTGCACTCATGTAGAGATTATAAATTATGTTAGGAATTTGCATACATATGGACTCATTTCACTAACATGTTTTGCATTAAGGAGGTTTACTGCATCAGTAACCACCTGATTTTCGCATTAGATAAGTACATATACACACACCTTTGCATATGATCATACAACATTTAGAATCCTTTAAGGACAATGGTTACTTGTGGATGATGTTTTGAGTAGATGGATGATGGATGGTAGGATACGTTCTTCCTAACTTGGAGATTTCGGGGACGAAATCCTTTAAGGAGGGGAGAATGTAACAACCCGTATTTTTGAATAACATGTTATAACATAAATCAAGGCAGAATTAAAATGAAAAATCTGAATCAAGGGAAATGGGCTGTGCCATTGCGTTCGTCTCGGAAAAATACGCGAAATAGAGTCCGAGTTTTCGAAAATCGGAGTCCGTATGACCAAGTTATGGCCCGTCAAAGTTTTCAGAAAATTTCAAGTTCAAAAACAGTTCGAATTTGAATTTAGAATTCAAATTCAGCCAAAACAGACTGGGCGGGAAAACTCCCGCCCAGATAGGTCGACAGGGGAGTCGACACTAAGGTCGACCTCCCCCCAACCAGGTCGACACTAGAGTCGACCTGGGGGTCGACCTCCCTGGTCGGCCAGGTCGGCCTGGTGCATCTATTTTGGCTGTTTGGACCTGTTTTGGAGGCTTGTGACGTGATGTGATGGCTTGGATTGGATATTGAGTTAATCCTATGGCTAATACTATCCTAATCTTCTATAAAAAGGTCCCTAAGCCTAGCCTAAATCATCATTATTCAACCCTACAACTAAACTATGCCAAATTTGTTCCTCTCATGGCCTCCACCCTCATGCTAAAATTTCTAAGTTTATTTATATGAGAGATTTTGAGTTCATACAAGTGTTTTCAAGCTTGTATGAGTGTTCTTAGTTTGCATTCAAGTGAAGTTGCAACATTTCTATTACAAAGCAAGGGTTTTTCATTTGGAGCTTTCATATTTGGGTTTTTGGTGATTGCATAAGGGCTTCGTCTCAATCTTTATAATAAATATTCATTTGTGTCTTCATAGCATTGTAAGCCCTTTTCTACTTTCTTTTTGAACTATAAAGTTAAATGAATGTTGCAAGTTTGGTTTGATCATTATGATATGCAAGTTTGGTTGATCATTATGTTATGCAAGTTGGTTTAATCATTATGTATGACACATGTTGCTATGCTATGCAAGTTTGGGTTGATCATTATACACATGTTATCATGTTATGCAAGTTAAACTTGAGTTTGTGAGCTTAAAGCTTCAAACTTTATATTAAAGGTTGCATTTTGGCAACATGGAAGTTATCATATCCCTTATGATAACTTGCATGTGAGGCTAAATGCGAACTTCTAGCAACTTCTACATGTCATTTATCACCATGTATCACTTATATGCCAAGTTTGGTTTTATGCATACTTTTGAAGCCTAATAATGCAATATGCAAGTATATGAACATATGTACATTTCATATGCCACCATGTTAAACTTGTGGCTCCAACACCTTTTTGTCATGATTATGCCAAGTTCCCTATTTTATCCTTTATGCGTTGTTGCGATTATGTAAACGATGGGATTACGTTGGGGTTGGGTAACATTATGACATAAACATGGTTTTTATAACATGACATGATATGTTAGCTTGTAATTATGTTTTGGAAACATAATGGACATGACACTTAGAAAATATAAGTGTGGCCAACTCGAGGTTGAGTTGAGTTTGTAGCATAAATCTACCCGGACCCGCCCGGCTTAACTAGTGGCTACAAACAATAAGACCCAATGTGAGAAGTTGGTCATGTTGTGCTCGAACCCGAGGTTAGACCAAGTTGTGGTGTAAAGCTACCCGGACCCGCCCGACTTAACTAGTAACCACAACAAGGTCTAATGTGAGAGGTTAAAGCACATTAAGTTAATTAATGCCTCCTGATTAGGGTTAAGTCATGGTCCACTTAATACTTAACCAATTTGGGCTTGATGGGTTAATCGGGGTTAAGTCATGAACCTTGGGTACACTTAACCAAATTTAGTCCACGTTTGGATCGGGTTAACCACATTTAACCCGTTAAGAAACCCTAGTTGCGTGGTCCTTTTCAGCAGTAACCCTCTTGATAGTATCATAAGACCCTAGGGACTAGGCTAGGGTGGGGCACGATTACTGGGCTGACATGTAAGCGACCAAAACGACGGCTGAGTAGGTACGCCGGTGTAGGTCCAGGCGGACTATGGTCGTGCACATAGTCCGGAGTTGGAAAATCAGGCCCGGGTACCAGTAGATTTAGACTGTGCATACTTGATTGGTGTCCGAGGTTGACACCCTAGGACTTGATACACCCTAGGATGGACCTAGCGCAGTTAACTACATTTCATGTTTGGGCCGTATGACACCGACACTTGACGAGTTAGGCTTATAGGGAGCCGATCAATTAGACCGTGTAGTTGGACCTTGATTTAGGTCACCTCATGATATTGGGCCAAGCTGGGGCCAAGGGATCAATTCTTGTTTTTACTTGACATGTTGGAATGCTAGTACACCCGTGGTGCAAAACTTAACCTTGATTATGCGATGACACCTTTATCTATCTTGTTAGTTAATCACCATGCCAGTATGTTGTTATTCTTATGTTCATCTCAGCTTCTCATGCCAGTTAACTTTACTAGTTCATGAACTGATAGTAGTTAGGGCTTACCAGTCTTTTTGACTAACCTGTTTTCTTTCGCCTCTTTTCTTCCGTTTCCCCCCCCCCCCTCAGGTCCTCAGGGTGGGAACATTGGAGCTTAGCTTGGATCTTTATAGCTTGCTTACTGGATTTGCTCATGTACGGTTTTGGACATTGAGCTAGCTATGGTTTATCACTTCACTTTGGGGATAGTACTTTATGTATTTTAGTTTTTCAGTTTATGCTTTTCTTTAGACTTTGTTTGTTGGAAAATAATGACCAAGTACTTTGTTGTAACTTAACTATGGTTTTGAAATGCTGGTTTTATCCGCTGCTTTACTACTCTGTCTTACTTACATGTTCTGTCTTGTGATATCTGCATGCATGTTTACCATGTTTAACGCCCCTCCAAAGCTAATGTCCTTGCAAGAGTGGCATCAGCGGAGGTGGGGTGTTACAAGAGTTATGGCCTTCAGAAGTTTCAGAATCAAATTTAAATTCAAACAGCTCAGTTTAATTTCAAAATTTCGAATTTCAGGTTCAAACTGGGCTGGGCGGGAAAATTCCCGCCCAGAGGCCAGGTCGACCATAGGGTCGACCATGGAGTCGACCTGGTCACCCCAGGTCAACCATGGTGTCGACCTGATCCCCTCCAGGTCGACCATAGTGTCGACCTGGGTGTCGACCAGCCTGGTCGACCTGGCTGGCCAGGTCTGACTCTGGCTCGAATTTCTGAGGCCCTGTGTGTCCCTAGGGCTAACGTGTCACCTCTTGATTGGCTCTCTGAATTTTGACTGGCCTAGATTCCTCCTATCTTCATCTGACGGCTCGAAACAACTTAAAAATCTATAAATACACCCTAACTCTCAACTGAAAATTCACACAAAAATATGAGAAAGGAGTCGGCATGCTGCTAGGGAGGAATTGAACATAGCCGTCAAGAGAAAATCCTAGAGACGAATCGAAACTAAGAAGAAGATTAAAGTTTAAATCAAAAATTATCAATGCAACGTTAGTCTACCCAAAGGAGCGCACCTCAATTTCAGAATTCAGAATCCAGAATTCAAGATTCTGCATTCGTTGTAAGTATAGTAACCTTTCAGAATATGAATAAGAATTGCGATGTGATTTGATGTGAATGAAAATAGAATTGTGTTATTGTATTGTATAAAATTCTATGTATTTTGATGATTCTATCATGACTTGTGTATTGACGTTTGTGGCATAAATTGATTGATGCAAGCCTATTGAACAATTGTATATGAAAACAATGACACTTGCAAGTTTGTGGCAAAAGAATAGAACTGATCCCTTTATGTATATGTCGATGGCATGGACTATGTATATTCCCTTAGTCTAAATTAGAATTTATGTAAACATGATTTAGACTTGAAACCTTTTATGCCTACATGACCCAAAGCTTATGTTATCACTTTCATGTTTGTTTGCAAGTATAATTGGATCTATGTTAAGCATTGTTTGGGTTTCATAAATCATGCGAGTTCATGTTTATTTGCAAGTGAAATTGGGCCTATGTTAAGTATCGTTTGTGTTTCATAAACTATGCAAGTTCATGTTGAAATAGGCTATGTGAATTAAATGTTATAATTGGACCTTTTGGTGAATATACATCATGCTAGTTTTGTGTTTGACATTATGCCAAGTTAAACATGTTTAAACACAAGTTTGTATTAGCCTAAACTATGCCATCTCATATGCCACCTACTTAGTTATACTTTGATTTGAATGCAAGTTCACATGACCCATCATTTATGTTAGTATCGCTAAACTGCAAGTTCATGCGCCACACACCCTTGTATGTTGCAAAATATTACATGTTCTTAATTTCCCCTTTTCTTACGCTTATAAAGTTGGGCTGAATTGTGTCGAGCCCAACATTTGTTATAACGTTGCGAACGTATAAACGGGGGTAATAACGTTGAGTGTAAAACATGAAAATATATGTTGGCATGTTTGGCACATACCAATGACAATGACATTTAAGCGGTATAAATTGTTATTCCCAAGAATAAAAGATATGACATTTACATATATAATAATAAAATATGTAAATTTAGAAAACACGATATGCTTAACCCGAGGTTGGATTGAGTTGTGATGTAAACCTGCGCGGAACCGTCCGTCTGTCCAGTAGTCACAACAATACCTATCCAATGTGGGTGGTTAAGCATTGAGCCCAATAAAGACCCAAGGTTAGACTGAGTTACAGTGTAAACCTGTCCGGACCCGACCAGCATATCCAGTAACCGTAGCATTACCTGTCTAATGTGAGTGGTCTGGTGCTCCTAAGAGGCTAAGGACAGGTGGTAGGGTTAAGTCAACTATAACACTTAACCAAATTCAACATGTTAACAAGAATTGATGGGTAGGGGTTAGGTAAATACAGACACTTAACCACTTAACATGTTTGACTAGAAAATCCTGGTAACGAGGGACCCGTTTTAGCAGTAACCCAATTTAGGTATCAACGGTACCCTGAAACTAGGCAGGGTGGGGCACGATTACTGGGCTGATTGTAAGCGGTCAAAACGACGGCGGTGGGTGCACAATGCAGGTCTAACGGAGTGCGGGCGTGCACACACTTCGGAGAAGACAACCAGGGCACTGGGGACACCAGTAGTATAACCTATGCCTTCTAGAATTTGTGTCGGGGCCGCCACCATGGGTCTTGATACACCCCATGGTGGGACCAACATAGGTATCTACAATTCTTGGGGGCCGTATGACACATGTTAATGCGAGTAGGAGCCGATCTTTAAATAAAGTTGGGGATCACTTCACCCTTACCATGGGGTGCCAGTTAGAGTAAACTCAAGTAGATGCAAAGATATAGTATTGGTGCGATAGTACATTCGACACTCCCTTAGCTTGTGACACTATCCTATTTTCAGTATATATCTATCATGCCCTTTTCTTATTCACGTACTGAAGAGTTACTAGATTTACTCAGGCTTTATGTCTGACCCTATTTTCTTTTCGTCTTCTTTTCTTTCGTTTCCCCCTCCCCCCCAAGGTCCAGAGGGAGGAAACAGCTCAGCTCAGTCAGGCTTTGTTCAAGCTCCAAGAACGTAGATGTATGATTTAGGTCTCTTTTGCTCGGACTATGGCTTTGGATATCACTATGGGGATTTTTGTCACTTTATTTAAGTTTATGCTTCTTTAAAAATCAAGGCAGTTATGATGTTGTAATGATGGAAGTATTTTGAGACAATTATGGAATGTTTTGTTTGAACACGTATTGATGCAATAAAAGTCTGTTGGTTTCCTCTGTTTAAAATATGTGTATTTATATCTATCTTGAGTTTATCTGTGGCTTTTACTTATAAACCTCCACCAAAATTAAGGCATTCCCTTTGTGAGTGACCTTAACGGAGGTGGGGTGTTTCATTTGGTATCAGAGCATACGTTTACTGGATAAGATAAAAGTTTTTGAAAATTGTTTTTAAAAAGAAAATTTAAAGAAGCGTTTTTCAAGAAAAAGTGTTATATTTATGAAAAGACAAAATCCCCCAAAGCCATGTGCCCCATCTACCTCTCTCTATCCTTCGTTTTGAATTTTTCCCTTTCTGTTTCAGCATGTCTGGAGACATTAACCTCCCGGAAGGAGTGCCGATTCCCAGCTAGTTTAGGAGGTACTTAGAAGCAAGGGCCAATGGCGCGGGCCCAGCAGACATCCCTCCTCTAGTGGTCGCGGTTCCTCCTCCACCTCCTCGTGGAAATGCCTTCGCAAAAACATGTAGAGACTTCAAGGCAATGGGTGGAAAAGACTTTTATGGGACAAAATCCTTTGTAGGGGCAAGAAACTGGCTAAAGGAGACTGAGGATCTATTTGTCATCTTTGGAGTGGATGACAGGCAAAAGGTACAACTAGCGGTATGGTTGCTTAAGGATGAGGCTTCCTATTGGTGGGAAGTTACCAATGCTCAGAGGACGGTGGAAACATGGGAAGACTTCAGGACAAGGTTTGAGATGAAATTCCTCTCCCAAGCAGAAAGAAGCCTACAAATGGAGAAGTTTCTAACTCTGAAACAGGGGAGCATGACGATCAGGGAATATGTTAATCAGTTTAATCAACTGGCCAGATTTGGGTTAGACTTAGTAAACATCCAACACAAGAAGGCACTTCGCTTCGTCAAGGGTTTGAATGAGCCTCTACATAGCCTTGCCATGACCCATGTATCCACGGGAGCGACTTATGAAAGCTTGGTGGACATGGCGTTGCTACATGAGGAAGACCACGGCAAGAAGAAACTAAGGTGGAAGAGAAGAAAGAAGGTCTACAAGCAAAGAAAACAGACTTCAAGAAAGGAGGGAAGAACAATAAGCCCCGTGAGAAGAGAAGGTGCAATTTCTATGGCATTGTGGGCCATATATCAAAAGACTGCCGGAAAAGGAAGGCGAAGATGGGTGGTTTCTTTCATTGTGGAGAGACTGGGCACCAAGCTAAGGACTGCCCAAAGAAGAAAAGGCAGGGGCAGAAAGCTGGATCCACTTCAGGGGGTCAGGTTCATGCGCTAGTGGCACCTCAGCAAGAACGAGGTAGTAATATTTCTGTAGAAAGTGTAGTCTATCTTTATGATCATCCAGTTCGTACATTTTTTGACTCTAGCGCATCGCACTCTTTTATTTCATCTGCCTTAGTAGAATCTCTGCATCTAGTCACTAGTATGGTAGAAGATCCCTTAGTAGTTTCAAATCCAATTGGGGGCTCCGCTTACTTGTCAATGGTTTGTTTGGGTTTGAATATCTCTATTCTCAGCGTTGAGTTTAGTTGTGATGCCTTTGTCTTAGGCTTCTCGGGATATGGTTTGATCTTAGGCATGGACTGGTTATCCAGTAATAGTTCCATCCTTGATTGTGAGAAAAGAGTAGTTAGGCTCTTGACTCGGCTTGGTAACACTCTAGAAATTTCTTGTAATCCCTTTAATGCTGTTATGCTTAGTTATCTAGAGTCGCTTGATGCTTCTGATGAAAATTTGCAATCGGTTAGAGTAGTCCGGGAATATCCGGATGTCTTTGAGGAGGTGAAAGGCTTACCTCCGAGGCGAGAAATAGACTTCCGCATATATATTGTGGATAATGCAAAGCCTGTAGCTTTACATGTCAGACACATGGCTCCAAGGGAGAGAAAGGAGCTCAGTAAGCAGGTTAAAGAACTTCTCGAAAAAGGGTTCATTAGATGGAGCATTTTCGAAATGGGGTGCTCCAGTGGTGTTAGCAACCAAAGCGGACGGTTCGCTTCGCCTTTTCGTCGACTATAGGGAGTTAAACAAATTGACCAAGAAAAATAGGCACCCTCTTCCCTGAATCGACGATTTGTTTGATCAGCTTGTAGGTGCAACGGTCTTCTCCCAACTTGATCTGGCAACTGGGTTCCATCAACTAAGAGTAGCTGAAGATAGTATTGATAAAACGGCGTTCAGAACCCCAGACGGTTTCTTCGAGTGGCTTGTCATGCCTTTCGGCTTGACAAATGCACCCGCTTTTTCCGTAGACCTAATGAGCAGGGTGTTCAGAGAATTCCTCAACAAATTTGTGGTCGTCTTCGTAGATGATATCTTAATCTTCTCAAAGAATGAGGAAGAGCATGCTTAGCATCTGAAAGAAATCATGGAAACTCTCCGTTCACATCAGTTAAAAGCCAAATTCTCCAAGTGTCACTTCTGGAGAAAAGAGGTAAGATTTATGGGGCATATAGTGTCCAAAGAAGGGTTGGCCGTGGACCCCGCGAAAGTGGTGGCAGTGCAAGATTGGAAAACACCAAGAAATGCAACCGAAGTTCGAAGCTTTCTTGGGCTAGCCGGTTTTTACTGAAAGTTTATTAGGGATTTCGCAAAGATCTCGGCCCCACTCACAAGGCTAACAAAGAAGAATCTGGCGTTCACTTGGGATTTGGACTGCGAGTTTGCTTTCCAACGATTAAAAAGGGCTCTCACAACATCCCCAGTTCTGACCTTGCCAAATGGAAGCAAAATGTTCACGGTATACACGGATGCATGTGGAACGGGACTAGGCGCTGTTCTAATGCAAGAAGGAAGAGTGGCAGCTTATGGAGGAAGACAACTGAAAGTTCATGAAAAGAACTACCCAACCCACGATCTTGAGTTAGCTGCCATCGTCTTTGCGCTTAAGTCTTGGCACCATTATCTCCTAGGTGAGAAGTTTGAATTATACACTAACCATAAATCGTTGAAATATCTCTTCTCGCAGAGGGACCTTAACTTGAGGCAGCAAAGATGGATGGAGTTTCTTGCCTCGTATGACTTTGAAATTTCCTATACTCCCAGCAAAGGCAACGTAGTAGCAGACGCGTTGAGCCGAAAGAAACTGACCTTAAGCCCTCTCTTTGTGGAAAGGCAAAGCTTGGAGTATATAGCCAGTTTTAACTTTAGACCCTCCTCAGATTTTGTACCAGGTTTGCTAGCATCTCTCGAAGTACGCCCTACTCTCTTGGACTCAATAGGGGCTGCACAACGTGAAGACCCTCAGCTTGTCGATGCGATTGATAAACTTATTAGGGGTGATACTTCCAGTCACCTCAGTAGGTACGCCATCGATGATAAGGGTTGGCTGAGGCGAGATGGAAGATTATGCGTCCCACAAGCAAGGGAGTTGACAAAGAAGGTTCTCGAAGAAGCGCATCATTCCAAGATGACTATACACCCTGGCGGTGACAAGATGTACAAGGATATAAAAAGGACTTTCTTTTGGAACGGCATGAAGCAAGACGTGGCAGGTTTCGTTTCTAAGTGCATGACCTGCCAACGGGTCAAGGCGTAAAAGAAGAAGCTTGGAGGACTACTTCATCCTTTAGAGGTCCCACAGTGGAAGTGGGAAAATATTTCAATGGACTTCATTGATGGACTGCCTAGGTCGAGAAGAGGCAACACTAGCATTTGGGTAATAGTGGATAGGCTTACTAAGAGCGCCCACTTCATACCTATCAAGAGTAGAAGGACAGCCGCATCTCTAGCATCTCTTTATCTCAAGGAAATAGTTCGACTCCATGGGATACCCTCCAGCATTGTTAGTGACCGAGACCCTATCTTCACAAGCGAGTTTTGGCGGAGTCTGCAAGAAGCTGTAAGCACACAGTTATGTTTGAGCACGACCTATCACCCCCAAACCGATGGCCAGACGGAAAGGGTGAATAGAGTTTTAGAGGATCTTTTAAGACTTTGCGTTCTTGACTTTGGAGGGACTTGGGAGGATCACCTTCCTTTAGTGGAATTTGCCTATAACAACAGCTACCAAGCTACCATCGGTATGGCACCCTTCGAAGCCTTGTATGGAAGACCGTGCAAATCACCAACTTGTTGGTGGTAGTCTACAGATAAGCTTATACTTGGGCCAGATATGATTCGAGAGACTTCGAAGAAAGTGGACTTGATACGTAGGAGAATGAAGACTGCCCAAGACAGACAGAAATCCTACGCTGACAAAAGAAGGACCGACCTTGAGTTTGAGGACAGGGTTTTCCTTAAGGTATCACCTTTAAGGAACATCGTTCGTTTTGGATCCGCCGGAAAGTTAGCACCAAGATTTGTAGGACTGTTTCCTATCATCGAGAAGGTTGGAAAGATGGCCTATAGGTTAGAGGTACCGAGAGACTGGCCGGAGTCCACAACGTCTTTCATGTTTCTCACCTCCGGAAGTGTTTGCACGAGTCAACGGAAGTGGTGGAATCTAGCATTCTATAAGAAGCCGAAGTGGAACATGAAGCAACTGTGAGGAGAGTTCCAACCCGCATCTTAGGAACTGAAGTGAAAAAGCTACGCAACCGCGAAGTCAAACTCGTTAAAGTTCAGTGGAGCGACGCCGAGGAAGACGCGACTTGGGAAACTGAGGACAGAATACGCACTGCCTACCCTCTTCTTTTTGAGGGTACATCTTTGATCTCTCTTTTTCCTTAAGTTATGCTTTATCTATCTTTTTTTAGGTATATCTTCTCGGTCCTATTTCCTAACTCCTTAGGTAGAAAACAAATGGATGCAAACATGTATTTGAAAACATGTTATGGATGATGGTTGCAAATGGTTGCTAGTGGTTGGTCGTGGATGCATATACACACACACCCTAGGTTATAGATCGGCTCAGTCACTTCGTATTGCATATGCATATATGTATTCCAATTTGTATATGGTTGAAACTTGATATGCTGTCATATGGTCGTCGCATTTGTATGAATGGTTGTGCACTCATGTAGAATTATGAGTAGGAAAAATTTGCATACATAACAGATTCATGACACTTACATGATTCGCATTAAGGAGGTCAACTGAATCAGTAGACCGCCTGATTTCTGCATTAGATAAGGACATGTACACACACTATGCATATGATCATGAAGCACTAGAAGTCTTTTAAGGACAGTGGATGCCTGTGTTTGTTGGTTGAGCAGATGGACTGTTGGATGGTAGGATATACATTCTTCTTAACTTGAAGATTTCGAGGACGAAATCCTTTTAAGGGGGAAGAATGTAACACCCCGTGAATTCTATAATGGTAAGCTTCACAAATTAAAGTATAATTAATTCTAAATGAAAGAATTAAGGGAAACGGGTTATGCCATTGCGTTCGTATCGGAATTCTGTTTGAGATAGAGTCCGAGTTTGTGCGAATCGGACTCCGTATGAAGGAGTTATGGCCTTCGGAAGTTTCAGAATCAAATTTAAATTCAAACAGCTCAGTTTAATTTCAAAATTTTGAATTTCAGGTTCAAACTGGGCTGGGCGGGAAAATTCCCGCCCAGAGACCAGGTCGACCATAGGGTCGACCATGGAGTCGACCTGGTCACCCCAGGCCGACCATGGTGTCGACCTGGTCCCCCCCAGGTCGACCTGCCTGGTCGACCTGGCTGGCCAAGTCTGACTCTGGCTCGAATTTCTGAGGCCCTTTGTGTCACTAGGGCTGACGTGTCACCTCTTGATTGGCTCTCTGAATTTTGAATGACCTAGATTCCTCCTATCTTCATCTGACGGCTCAAAACAACTTAAAAATCTATAAATACACCCTAACTCTCAACTGAAAATTCACACAAAAATATGAGAAAGGAGTCGTCATGCTACTAGGGAGGAACTGAACATAGCCGTCAAGAGAAAAGCCTAGAGACGAATCGAAACTAAGAAGAAGATTAAAGTTTAAATCAAAAATTATCAACGCAACGTTAGTCTACCCAAAGGAGCGCACCTCAATTTCAGAATTCAGAATCCAGAATTCAAGATTCTGCATTCGTTGTAAATATAGTAACCTTTCAGAATATGAATAAGAATTGCGATGTGATTTGATGTGAATGAAAATAGAATTATGTTATTGTATTGTATAAAATTCTATGTATTTTGATGATTCTATCATGACTTGTGTATTGACGTTTGTGGCATAAATTGATTGATGCAAGCCTATTGAACAATTGTATATGAAAACAATGACACTTGCAAGTTTGTGGCAAAAGAATAGAACTGATCCCTTTATGTATATGTCGATGGCATGGACTATGTATATTCCCTTAGTCTAAATTAGAATTTATGTAAACATGATTTAGACTTGAAACCTTTTATGCCTACATGACCCAAAGCTTATGTTATCACTTTCATGTTTGTTTGCAAGTATAATTGGATCTATGTTAAGCATCGTTTGGGTTTCATAAATCATGCGAGTTCATGTTTATTTGCAAGTGAAATTGGACCTATGTTAAGTTTTGTTTGTGTTTCATAAACTATGCAAGTTCATGTTGAAATAGGCTATGTGAATTAAATGTTATAATTGGACCTTTTGGTGAATATACATCATGCTAGTTTTGTGTTTGACATTATGCCAAGTTAAACATGTTTAAACACAAGTTTGTGTTTGCCTAAACTATGCCATCTCATATGCCACCTACTTAGTTATACTTTGATTTGAATGCAAGTTCACATGACCCATCATTTATGTTAGTATCGCTAAACTGCAAGTTCATGCGCCACACACCCTTGTATGTTGCAAAATAGTACGTGTTCTTAATTTCCCCTTTTCTTACGCTTATAAAGTTGGGTTGAATTGTGTCGAGCCCAACATTTGTTATAACGTTGCGAACGTATAAATGGGGGTAATAACGTTGGGTGTAAAACATGAAAATATATGTTGGCATGTTTGGAACATGCCAATGACAATGACATTTAAGCGGTATAAATTGTTATGCCCAAGAATAAAAGATATGGCATTTACATATATAATAATAAAATATGTAAATTTAGAAAACACGATATGCTTTACCCGAGGTTGGATTGAGTTGTGATGTAAACCTGCCCGGAACCGCCCGGCTGTCCAGTACTCACAACAATACCTATCCAATGTGGGTGGTTAAGCATTGAGCCCTATAAAGACCCCGAGGTTAGACTGAGCTACGGTGTAAACCTGCCCGGACCCTGCCGGCATATCCAGTAACCGTAGCAATACCTGTCTAATGTGAGTGGTCTGGTGCTCCTAAGAATTGATGGGTGGGGGTTAGGTAAATACAGACACTTAACCACTTAACATGTTTGACTAGAAAATCCTGGTAACGAGGGACCCGTTTTAGCAGTAACCCAAATTAGGTATCAACGGTACCCTGAAACTAGGCAGGGTGGGGCACGATTACTGGGTTGATTGTAAGAGGTCAAAACGACGGCGGTGGGTGCACAGTGCAGGTCTAACGGAGTGTGGGCGTGCACACACTTCGGAGCAGAGACCTAGGGCACTGAGGACACCACTAGTATAACCTATGCCTTCTAGAATTTGTGTCGGGGCCGCCACCATGGGTCTTGATACACCCGATGGTAGGACCAGCATAGGTATCTACAATTCTTGGGGGCCGTATGACACATGTTAACGCGAGTAGGAGCCGATCTTTAAATAAAGTTGGGGATCACTTCACCCTTACCATTGGGTGCCAGTTAGAGTAAACTCAAGTAGATGCAGAGATATAGTATGGGTGCGATAGTACATTCGACACTCCCTTAGCTTGTGACACTATCCTATTTTCAGTATATATCTATCATGCCCTTTTCTTATTCACATACTGAAGAGTTACTAGATTTACTTAGGCTTTATGTCTGACCCTATTTTCTTTTCGTCTTCTTTTCTTTCGTTTCCCCCTCCCCCCCCCCCCCCACGTCCAGAGGGAGGAAACAGCTCAGCTCAGTCAGGCTCTGTTCAAGCTCCAAGAACGTAGATGTATGATTTGAGTCTCTTTTGCTCGGACTATGGCTTTGGATATCACTATGGGGATTTTTGTCACTTTATTTATGTTTATGCTTCTTTAAAAATCAAGGCAGTTATGATGTTGTAATGATGGAAGTATTTTGAGACAATTATGGAATGTTCTGTTTGAACACGTATTGATGCAATAAAAGTCTGTTGGTTTCCGCTGTTTAAAATATGTGTATTTATATCTGTCTTGAGTTTATCTGTGGCTTTTACTTATAAACCTGCACAAAAATTAAGGCATTCCCTTTGTGAGTGACCTTAACGGAGGTGGGGTGTTTCAACTTCCATACACTGAAGCAAATTTTACAAATAATCAATATGTATAAATCCTTACATAAGCACATGTTACTATGAATTGACATGTGTACTATAACGATTTTATTTTCCTCTTATGTAATGGGAAGTTTGCATGATGGGTATATTATCAAAAGGAAAGATCATCAGCAACAATAAGTCTGATTTCTATTTATATAAACTTTCGATATTCATTGCATAAATATTAATGAAATGGAGAGCAATTATGCAAGAAACATGACCAATTTTGTTATAAGAACATTATAAATTTCTCATTAATTAAGTGAGAATTTGATCAGAAAATATAGCATAATGGAGTAATAAATCTTAACGTCACTTAGCATAACATTAGTCTGCCCTGCTATTTTGGTTTAATTCAAATGCCAGAAATTTTGGTTTTCTTAATAAATATTTTAATTATCCTCTAACATAGTATTTTGTGTATACTTTTGTGTCTGAAAGTTCTAGTCTCATGAACTACTAAGAAAATATGGATTTATGTTTTAGGATTTCTTCATTGTCAAATCATGTCAATGCACTTTACAAAACTGCTATTTCTAAACAAATACAAGAGCAACTCTACCTTTTACCATTTTAACCATAGTCGTTCTCTACATTGTAAGTGGTAGCAGCATTTGAATGAATTTTATCCAAATGATCCATTTCTAGGTTCTATGAATAACCCTTCTACTGCAACAACATACACACAAAAATGAATTTTAAAAGAAACTTTCCTTCATATCGCAAGGGACTTCTAGATTACTTCTAAACATATCCTTAATCTTGATAGTCGTTTCAAACCATTTTCTACAAGTTGTTAAAACAGAAGGTAAATATTCATTTTCGTATGTTTCTATATTCCAACGGTTATTTTACTTAATCTTTATCCTATTATTGGTAATGCAACAGTATCCATAGTTTATTTTTATAATCGAATAATGGATTCATTTGAACTTAATTTTAAACATTAACCCTGCATTCCGTGATTTGGCCTGAAATCAAAAATTTCTTTGTTGGATTGGTAAAAGGTCTTAGCATCTTGAGATATCTACTATGAGATATCTGCCTTAATTTTGCTGCTACGAGAGAGGTGCTGGATAAAAACCCTCAAAACAAGAAGCAGGACACTAAGATCCATTGCGAGACATTAGCCAGAGACTTGAAAATGAATAAAGGAAAAATAGGAAAGAAAATCATTTCCTGGCTACCATTTTGACAATTTATTCGATCATTATTAATTTGGCTGATCTTATAGGTGCAAAATTTAGGATATAGTCTTTTCAGTTTTATATTATATCATAAAGATCATATCACAGCGTTTTTAGATCCAGCTTAAGCATATTATTTTTCTTCACTAATTTTTTTGCTGACCGTATCATATCCATTTTAAATCTAGCAAAAATACATAATTTTCTTCCCCAATGTCATAAATAACTATTTTTGTTAGGCAAGGACAATGATTTACTTATAATGAATGTAAATGAATTGAGTTTTTCCATCTTTCCTTTATCACGTTTCATTCGAGTTAATTTTATAATCTAAAACCTTAAAGGCGGGATATCTTGCATTCTTTTATTATAGATATTAACATATCTAATATGGCTTAAATAACATATAGAACATAAAATTTAACTATGTACATGTTAATATAAAAAGGAAACCAATTGTGAAGCATCAGTTCTAAACCACTATATCTACAAACCTATGTAAGAGTGAACATTCGCATCACCATACTTCTAATTAATTTTATAGTGCAACAATAACTAAAATTTGAAGCATAACTGTATACGTAATTGATCATTAGATGAAAAAGGCAATATATTAATAATTTGTACCATTGTGTAATTATATCCAATAATTAACATAAAACTAGAGTAACATTTTCAATTTCATTTGTTAGACTATTTTTAAATATTTTTAGTATCTATATTATATTATGACTACCAAGTTCTATTTCCTTGGTAGTTTGTCAAAGGAGAAGTCATTTTTCCTTTCTCAATCTGTTGCGTCCTTCTGTCCTCCCGATTATCCTCCCATCCATCTTCTCCTTTATTTTTCCTCTTACCCCATCAAAAATAAGGTTCTATTTTTCATCAAATTTATTTTTGCTATCATCTTTATACAATACTTAATTCCTAATGTTGTTTCTCTTCTTGGTCCAAACTAAGTCTCCATATCTTACTGCAAATTATTCAGATAAAGTCCATAAAATCCAAAACTTATCTATTTTCAAAACACAGATTACTGTAGAAGGAACTTCACTTTCAGGAGAAACTTTAAAAGCTAAAATAGCTCCACCAACAATCTGGATCCAGGCGAAGAAGATACTAAATCGTCCGATGAAGATGTAAAGGTAATATTATTTAATGATTTGTTAATAATGTGTTCTGATAACAAATTCATTTGGAACGATTTGTAGTTTTTAACCTACTGTTGCCCCTTTTGAATGTGAATATAATTGGTGGTTGCTTAGATTCATATATCTTTATAATTTGTGTGCTTCCCTTCATATTTTTCGAATTTGTATGGTTATTTTTCTTTTATTCTCACGCATTAATATGGTTCACAACAAAAAACTATGAACATAATTAAATCTCAGACACCTCGCATATTAATTTCTCATCCATACTCTTGACCTAATCTAATAATGTATATGTTTGTTCATTTATAATAATTTAGCCATATTAACATTAAGAACAGATTTAAAAATTTCGCGAAGAAGTAGCTTTGTACTACTGATGTTTAGGCATACAAGGAAACCTGAAAACATAATTACTGCAATATTAATCTTTAGTTGCACATATAAACATGTACATAACCATAACCTCATATCAGCGGATGATGTGTAGGCTTGGGATTTTGGCAGTCTTTCTTAGTGACATTGCTAATAAATTTGGAGAATCCAAAAGGTACCTCCCACACTACAACAGAAAGTGATGCTTAACAAAAACAAGGTATACCCAATATCACATTTTGCATAAAATTCATGAATTATTATTCATTTTTTGTTGATGTTTTATGTATCTCTCGCTATGACCATAACAAATCATATGGGTGCATATGAATCCATGCCGCTTTGAACAATTAAAACCCAGTGCCTTAGAATTAAATAAATAATTTCAGCTTCCAGTCCTATAGTGACAACTATTGCCGCATGCATTTGGAATGAAATACAAGCTAAATTTCAAAAATTATCATGCTTAAAACACATCTAATGCTCAGGACACTTTTTAAGCATGTGGTCTTAAACTTAACAGTAAAATTCATTGAATAAAGATTACCATTGGCTAACTACAACTAATCTTAATATGCCATAAAAATTGTGCAGTCCGATAAAAAATTTCTCCATGTTACTTATTATCATTCTTCTTAATTTTCAGCCCTAATAACAAGTACAGTTTAATCTGATACTTCAGAAAACTTAAGAACATAACACACAGGGTTAAACATGTTTTTAAATGAAAAAAATGTATAGCAAATACCACAACTTTGGTACTTCCATTTAGTTAACTACATTGGTTGAACTATGACGGTCCAATGAAAAAATTCTGCCACCGCTATGCATTGAATAACTTGCTCTGCTATAAAAAAGAATTATTTGCTGTAAAACCATCCTTTCTAAGCTGATACTTATTTGTTTCCATTCCTTTGTTTTGGCAATATACCTTGCAGTATTATACAAAATTTCAATCATTTTATTTTTGGACGTGTAGGTAATAAATTTAATCTAAATGCCGAAAATGTGTTGGATTTACTGAGAATATGCATGTAAAGCATGCTTCGATCATTATGTGTTTGTTAACTTGGACTGTCATAGGGATGTAATAGAATTACCTAATTTGTAATTTTTTTTAACTAATAAGGTTACAGATGAGAGATCTATTGTTATATATATATATTGAAAATTTATAGTGATTTTTTGATCAGGAAAATACATGGTTCAAATTCAAACATGTCATGAATGAGATGATTAACCTATTGGTTTTGATATAGGTTCTAGGTAAGCTGTGGATAAGTATAAAAAACAGTTACATCTTTGGATGTGCATAACTACTTTAAATATTACACTTATGAAAATGTTAAAAAATATTTATTATTTTTTACTCTGAAGAAAATTATATAATAGGCCCAAAATCAACATGTACAACTAGGTAATGGTTATAATCAGTCGAATCCTTAGTAAAATTGCATCATCAAATTCTACTAATCAACACATTTGTACTACAATTAGTATAACAATGCGTTTAATGTATCTAATGTCTGTCCATTAATTTATATTGAGCAATAACATTTTACAGTTTAATGTTATTATATGATATGCAAGATTTCCTAACTTTGGTCCCAATATCTGTTTGTTTAGCATAGATAACAAGCAAGAAGTGCGAGGAAACTTTCAATAAAGATTTAGACTGGGTTAATGCTTTATTTTATGAAATGATATGCTCAGGTTGCAAAAGCATAACTTCTTGGAGGTAGAACTCTCTAAAGAAATGCTTGGTTCACTTCTGTTGTTTAACAAAACTATGTTTGCATTATCATTGATGAAATTTGATATGTTGAAGCAATCTATTCCTATGATACAAAATGTGTTGTCACATTGAATTAATTAACATTGTTTACATGGATGAAAAACTCCTATGTTGTCTATTCCAGTATCAGTTACCGAAAGGAGGAAGAGGTTCTGAGTATCGCACCTTTCACGGTTTTCAAGATAGAAATGTTGCATGAGTAGTGAGAGAATGGTTAGAATTTTAAAATATTTTTAGATAGACTGTATGTTGTTGAACCATTAGATTCAAAAATTAAAAAGAGGGTACTCTGTTAGTTATTTTTATGTGCAGATTTGGATTTTCCTGAAGCTGTTTGTACAGAATTGCATAACCGAGTGGAGGAATACAATTGTAACGACCCGTATTTTACGGTATATAAATAATTTATTTAATTATTTAAATAATGGTTTGGTGATGTAAAATGACCAGGATTAAATTATAGTGAATATTTAATTAAAATACATAATATAATAATATATTTAATTTCTGAAATAGTTAGAAATAGTGGAATTCACAAAATGATATCTGTGATATTTAATTCAGTTTAAAATTGAATTTGAATAACGAATATATTATTTAAATGACAGTTGAACGTATAATTATATTATAATTATAATCGAGCTCGAAATGGCGCGGCAGTTCGCTATTTGGCGATTTGAACTTCAACTGAATGTACGGGGTCCATTTTAAATCAGATTTCTGTGAAACAAGAAACGTATGAAGCTGGTGAAGTATATTTTTCTAGTGGAAGAGAAAAATTGAGATTTCATCGTGTAAATTTTTATTTATGTCCAAATCAAATTTTAGAAAAGACGCTATGGAATTCATATATATTTTATAATGATATATAAAAAAGAATTTCATTATAAATCGAATATCGATTTAATCAGGATTTGAAATATCGAGCTAGAAATTCATATAGGAATATTCTGGAGTTGTATGATATTCTAGTGTGGATATATACAATCATTTTTATTTTTAAATATTTGATTTAATTATTTTTAAATATAATTATATATTTAAAAGGGTTTTTAAGAGCTTTAAAAATAGCGAGTTTTGCAAACGACCTCAGAATTCGACGAGACTAATTTTGTTGGATCCGCAATATTAAATTATTGCTAGATTTCAATTTTCGTGATTTTAGAAGTCAGTATGTGGCCGTACGGGATTTTAAAGTGAAATACAGTCGATAAGTTGACCTTTAAAAATAGCTGTGTAAGCAAACGGAGTTGGAATTCGACGAAACCAGTTTCGTTCGGACTGTAATGTCGAACTATAGTTGTATGGTAATTTTCGTGATTTTTGGGTATCATGTATGATCACACGAATTTTTAAAGATGAATACAAACTGTGGTTGGTTAAAAATGAATATTATAATCAAATATTAGAATGTTAAAATTTTTCTATAAATATCCAGTACCTTAACCTTAACCCTAAAGTCCTCATTTCCTGGTCAAATTTGACAGCCGCTAGGAGGAAAAATTCAAACAGTGAACTCATGTTTAGAAAAATCCAAAGAAATAGGAATCAAATTCTATAAATTAGGAGATGTATACATTCCGGTTCACCAAGCAATTCTCTTCGACTGAGTATGCTTTTCGTCGAACTCGATGATGGGTTTTTTCCACTGTTATCTACACAGCAATTTCTAGGGTTTAGGTTTTAGCCTAATCAAGGAAGTATTGGTTCGATTCACAGTTGTATTTGGGTTTGCCGAGTGGAAATAGAACTCGCGTGTTTTTTTTTGAGGAATTTTGTAGGGTTTTTGTTCGGTACCTGTACTGGGAAAGGGTGCTTGAGGATGAAGTCGCGATGTTCCGGGGTGACGCGAGGTGGAGTTTTTGGGTATGGGTGGAAGGTGATTTCGATGAGAAGTTAAATGGACCTGTCGGTTTGGCAAACGACGAAGAGATGGAGGAGCAGTTGAGATGGGAAGTGCGGACGTGGTTCTTCTGAAGCGTGGTATCGGGGAAGAAGATGCTTGGGTGGGCTAGGCTTTTAAAGGTGCGGTATGGGTCGAGGTAGTGAGGTTAAGGCCCATGTTAAAATTTAAATCCAAGTTTTTATTTATTTAAATATGTATTAACTAGTTTATATCATATCTTTATCGTACGATATCGAAATTCAGCGAAACAAGATCCGACAGGATCGTATGGACGGTGGCTGAGACGACCCGAACTTCCCTGTGAAGGAAAGCACGGATAGAATTGAGGACAACACACATCTGAACACAAACAGAAGAACATTTCATTGTTATTACAACAATTCCATCAGATACAAGAATATACAGAGTATAAATGAATAAAATACATTCGATAAACATCAGAGATTACAATAAATTACACAGCAGCGGAAAAACAATACAAAACACAACTGAAAGTAATACACGGATACAGAGCTTTCCGAGCATCGTTCCAGCTGTAAATCAGGATCCTATGAATATAAATCTGCAAAACCAAAACTACTAGCTGCCCGTGTCTAAAATAGGGGCACCCAGAGTTTAGGTTAAAACAATAAACTCCAGGTCAGTCATGTGACTGGTGTGAGAACTAAAACAGTTATTTAAAACTTTACTTTAAAAGAGAGTAATTCAAGGGACCACGCCGTATAACACGGAACGGGTTTCCTCCCAAGAACACTAGTGCATAGAATATACAACGCTATGCTTTTTCGAAAAATGAGGCTATTATAAGACCCAGGTCCCATCACACAATGCAACGCAAGCCGGAGGATAGGGTTTTACCTTATAACAGCCAAATAATGCTTAATACGTTTAAAAACAAATCATTTGATTAATAAGTGTATAGTGTCAAAACAATTTCAATCATAAATATCGATCATAGACGGCATAGTATCCCATGCTACTATGTCGCCATACTAGGCTCTACAAATAAAACCGAAATACACGTATTGGAAATTGGATTTCCGTCATGAGTCGAGGCAAGGGGCAAGATCCTCTCCGCTTCGAGACACTCTAGCAAATGCCTCAGGACTACGCACTCTGGGCAACCCCTGGAATCGGCTGGGTCGGTCCTCTCTTACGTTTGAGGATTGGCAATTCCTGAACACACGTTTCCCGGTCCTTACAGACCTAAAATCGAGGCGCCTCGCATCCAACAACCACTCGGGTAAAAAGTATATAAATGTCGGGGCTGGTAGGTCACTGACATCACCCATAGCTAGAAAGAAACGTCGTGTTCTCCCAGCGGTCCGTATCCCGTTTTTATCTCATATCGAGGTGTGAGGCGCGCGAATTAACGTTATGCACAAAGCTATGCCACGTAGGTCGTGCTTTGATCATCAACCACAAGACTTTGCTTTTCAACAAAAGCCTTGATCAATTGCCACTTAGGCGTTCCACACAGGCAATTCATGTCATGCGACTGATGTCCATCGATATACAACCTCTGAGCTCGTACGTCTCAGTGAAGGGCGTTAAGCAAGAGAATAAATTCTCTGCTGCCAAACAGATGTATATTTAATGGAGATCAATCAACATAGAATAAAATCCAATGTCAGACACACAGTCCATTTACGAGTTCGTTCTGGGTCTGAACAAAACCGGAGGCACTTTCCTCGCATATCCATCGATCTCCAAGTACGTCTGGACGACCACCAACTGATTCCCTCGTCTTGGGTGTACAGCCCAATCAAGATCATCTGTAATCACCCAAACGATGTGAAGACTTCCGTTCTTCAACCACCGTCTTTATCTTCGACTTATCGTCGAATCAGTTATTCAGAATGGGTATAAACCCGGGCTTTCTGAATGACCCGCGTATATAATAAACAAATGTTACACAAACACAACATAAGCCTCATTCCAATTCAGCAGTCGCTAATCGTAAATTAGCAAGAGAACAATTCCCCAAATATTAACCCCGAAGGCTAAAACCAACATCAGATCAATACCCATGAAACCATTCTTCTTGGCTAACCCACAGTTAGTTTCTAAATTTCACATTCTTAGGGAAAGATTCCCATTAATTTTATCAAAGATAAATTCTTTTAAATTTATTCTTTAATCTTCCTTTGGATGTCATTTCAAACCATATTATGGTTTTCCAAACTAGTCGGGATTAGCGAACCATACCGAAGTAATTATTTATTTTCCCAATCCCAACCTATTCATCCCATGAAGCAAAACTGGTAATACTCCATATCTAACACCACGGTGTTATCGGTAAAATTAATTACCATTTCACGTTCAAATCTAATTAAAGATTTAACTATCGCCTGGAGAAAAACTGGTGATACTCCATTCTCGCTCATTTTCCAAATTTGATAATTTAAATTATCAATTCACATTTCAATCTAATTACAGATTCATTAAAACTCCTTTTACTGGATCAAAGAACTAATGTCATTTAAAACACAGTTCACGATAAACCAAAATCACATTCTATTTATTATCGGGTTAAAGAACTAGTGTTATTTAAAACACCATTCACGATAAACCCAAATCACATTCTATTTATTATCGGGTTAAAGAACTAGTGTTATTTAAAACACCGTTCACGATAAACCCAAATTACATTCTATTTATTATCGGGTTAAAGAACTAGTGTTATTTAAAACACCGTTCACGATAAACCTACAAATCAATTCTAATTCAATTCCAATTAAATATATTAGAAATTCTGGTTATTTAAAACCCGTTTCAAATCCAATTTATTTATTTAAAAATAATTGGGTTTTAATTCTAGTTCAAAACTAGTTCATTTCGATAAAAATCTATTTTTATCTTTTCAAATATGGAGTTTTTCATCCCAATTTTTTCCAAATCATTTCTTATGATTTTACACAAATTATTGCTATTTTTAATAATTTTATCAAGGCTCGTACAGTCGATTTCCAACAACGGCCATCGAACTGCATTTACAGCGACCTTTTCTGAAATTGATTTGGACATACCTCCAAATACAACCGTTAGTTTTCAAATTTCTAATATTCGTTAGAAAGCTCTTTTCGATACAAACCCAACGGTTCTGGTTTTAGGAGAATCCGACAGTCGGTTCTCCCGTAGTGTCCGTTCGAAGTCAATGGTCGAAATTCACGAACTGCCGCGGCGCGGCGCGTTCTATTCAGGCCATTATATTATATATATATATAATATATATAATATATATTTCGTCGATTTCTATTTAAAACGAATTTTATAAATAGTTTTATATTCGTTTCAAAACAATTTCAGCTTCCATTTCAAATTCAAATCAAAATTGAATTTTTCCTTATAAATTCGTTTTAAATTCATTTCAATTCAATTCAAATTTCAATTCAATTTGAATTCATTTCAAATTGATTTTTATTCTATTTCAATTTGTTTTCAATTCAATTTGAATTCAATTAAATATATTTGATTTTTATCTCTTTTCAATATTCATTATAAAAACGAATATAATCGATATAAATATCGTTCGCGTCAAAATAGCGCATCTCTAATCAACACGGCTTTATATTTTTCAATAACTTCGTTATTCTATTCAAGAAATGAATCTATATTTCTTTCAATACATGACTAATCTTAACGGATGAGTATTGTCAACACGCGACTATTTTTGGTTATTTAATATATTTTATAAAAATTATGGTATTTATCTTTTGATTTCAAATCAGACTCCAACCGTAAATTTGTAAGAGAACAATTCCCAAAATATTAACCCCGAAGGCCGAAACCAACATCAGATCAATAACCAGGAGACCACTCATCTTATCTATTTTCCAGTTAGTTTCTAATTTTATATATGATAAAGATGTAAATTTTATTGTTAAAATATTTCGTTCAACACATGACTAATCTCAACGAATGAGTACTGTCAACACATGAACCTATATTTTATAATACTCTTTATTTTCCCAATTGGAATGAGACCCAATCAATTACCATATAATGTTAATTATATGGATTCCATACAACACATGTATATAATAGCAACGATAAACAATCAAACATCATCCAAAGTGCACCACACGACTGCATAAGCATCAAATATAAATAATTAACGCTCACACAGCCTTTCGACCAATCGATCGACATACAATTAAATAATTGGGATTAGTGTACGCCAAATATCATCCCAACACCCGTGCGGGGTTTCAAATCAACAAACACTGAATATTATTTGTGCAGTTGGGCGATGTGTAAAATTTATCATCCCAATCAATATCAGTCAAATAGGTGTACATAAACAAACCGTCCGGTTTGTAAATGAATATTTATTTTATTCACATTCTCGTTAAAAATTATATTTTTAACAATAAAATAATTTTAACTATATAAATATTTTATTTCATTCCACATCACACAATCGATTAAACCCAATTTATCAACGAAACAAATAAATCAATCATCAAACAATTAACTAAACAAACAAGCCGTCCATGGTCTGTGGACGACGAGTGTCGGGTGCTGCTAAGCACCGTCTGCATCCTAGTATATAATTTTAACTAGAAAAGGAAATTTAAAGTGAGAAGTTCTCACCAAAGCTATCCCAACTTCACGACACTTCAAATGTAGAATTCTTCGCCGTTCTCGCCTTTCGTCACTTTCGTTACCCGTAGCCACTACATATATAAAAATCACATTTTTATATTCTTGCTATGTATATAAAAATCATATTTTTATAATTACTCCATATGGATAAAAATTCTATTTTTACATCGCTACTTTTTAGATAAAAATTCTATTTTTACATCGATGCTATATAGATAAAAATTCTATTTTTACATCGCTACTATATAGATAAAAATTCTATTTTTACATCGCTGCTATATAGATAAAAATTCTATTTTTACATCGATGTTCATACAATAAAGATTATATTTTTACTTCTTCTACATAATAAAAATTATATTTTTATACCTCCTGCTTAATAAAGATCGAATTTTTATTATCTATATAATATAAAAATCCTATTTTTATTATCGCCACTATATAAAAATCATGTTTTTATATTTTCTATAAATTAAAAATCGAATTTTTATTTCTCCTAAAATATAAAAATCATATTTTTATCTTCTACATCATATGAAAATTATATTTCGCCATTTCAAAAATAAAGACTTCGCCTTTTCAAATATAAAGATTTCGCCTTTTCAAATATAAAAATTTAATCTTTTCACATCATTATTCTTCATACAAATAAATCTAATTATATTCATTAAAAATATTAACCTTTTAAATTAAAAATCATAGCTTTTCTCTTTTAAGCATCGTATCTACATGCTTCTAAAAATCATATTTTTCAAGCCAACGAATTCATACCATTCTAACAAAAAAATAACATTCATATAAATAGAAGTAAATAAATAAAAACTCGAATAAAATACTCACGGGTAGTCAAAAAAGGTGGCGCAGCTGTGTAGTGGGTTGTCGAGGCGGCAACTAGCCTAGGTGCGGCCTATGGTGGCGAGGCAGCGCCGGTTTCTCACAAATTGGAGCTAGGGGACGGATTTTAAGGGGAAGGGAGGAGAGAGGGGTGGTGAGGGTAGCGGCAGGGTCGGAGGTGTTGATGGAGGATGGCGGCGACGGCTAGGGTGGTCGGGGGAGGCGGATTCAAGTGGCGTGAAGGGAGTGGGGCGATTTGGCTGTGGGGTCTCGGGTTTGGGGTCGTGTGGCTCTCGGAGGAGGTTGGGAGGAAGGAGAAGGAGTTGCGGAGGGAGGGGAGAGGGCGCCGACCACCTGGAGTGGCGGTGATGAGGTCAACGGCGGAAAAAAAGGGGGAACGGCTTTTTTTTTGTTTTGATTTTTACAATGAACGGGGAGGGGGGGTCGTAAGAGGGAATAAGGAGAGAGGGAGAGATTTTTTTTATTTAATTAATTTAATTCCAAAAAGGTACTTTTATTTTCGAACTCGAAACGGGACCCACCGCCTGTCGTCCATAGTTAATTACCCCCATTCCGAACGCAATGGGATATGTATCGTAAGCTGGTTCGACTGTTTCGATCAGTTTTCGTCAAAATCAACATATAACTCTTTATATTGAATTTGAACGCACATTTCAATTTACCGGGGTAACATACTAACTAGAAAAATTCTCGAAAAATATTTTCTAAGTTCGTATTGACGATATGGTCCTAACAAAACTGATTTTGTCAAATTATGAGACCATTTGAAAAATGGCCATTTTCCAGTCGATTAAAATCAACTAAAACTGGTCAAACGCGTTTTCCTTCGCCACGCTCACATATTGATTCGAAAAATTATGGAAATTGGAATCTAGCAATAACTTGACATCACGGACCCAACAAAAGTGGTTTCGTCGAAATCCCAGGTCGTTTGCAAAATTCCCATTTTTAAGGGCCTGAATTCCATAGCGACTATTCAGAATTTTCAACTGGACATAACTTTTGATCTCCGCTATGAAATTTCGATTTTTCAGATTCGTTGGAAAGATATTCTCAATTAGATTCAAATGTTTTTGGTTTCGCTAAAATCCGGTTTTTTTTGCACCCGGTACATTCATTTGAAGTTTGAAATCGAATTATCGAACTACCACGCCATTTTCAATTCCTTTTATAATTAGAATGAAATTTTATATTCTAATGACGACGTATATAAATATATACGTTCTATTTCTATTCAAAATAAATTTCTCATCATTATTATTTAAAATAATCCATTTTAAATGTTCAAACTTCGCTAAAATTGCCAAAATAAAAATTTTAAATTGGCTCGCATTTTCCGGGTTGTTACAATCTCCCCCACTTAAAACTTTTCGTCCTCAAAAAGGAACAAAGCCGAAAGTTGTTTAACTAATCAACTCAACTTTCATTCTTTTCTTTACGGCTTAAGTTCTTCAACTTTTCAGTTTCTAAGAACTTTTCAATTTTTTCAAAAATTTGGCTAACACCCTAAATCTTCGAAAAATTTCGCCATAACCTCCCCTGCACCGGGAGCGCCGGGAAAATCCCGAAATTTCCATATAGGCCCTTTGATCTCAAAAAGAAAAAGAAAAGGCCAAGCGGCTAGCCAATCGGCTCATAAAATCATCATCACCCAAACAAAACAGTAAATTATGGTAAACCTGTACCTATTTGTCGGGCAAACAATTTTATTCTTCTGCTCTAGCTTCCTTGCTATGACCTGTTCAATAGATACACATGTGTATGCATGCAAATGCGACTAATTTTCAGTACAATTCAATATTCAGTTCAATTAGGCTAAATGGTTCAAAATTATCAAACAAATAAACAAACAACACAAACATCAATCAATTAGTGGATTAACGTTTCAAATTCATAATTTTTGATATATATACAAAAATCACATTTTTGATGCCAAATCACAACAATAAATCTATCTATATAAGTTTTGGTTCTCACACCAGTCTAATGGAAATATATAGATATCATACCTTCGAAACACGAACACAAATTCTGATGATGATATATCAATCATCAGAATCATCTCCGGGTGTCTAGAATGTGATTCTATATCTACCCAGTATATTAAAACTTCGAATATACGTTCATGACGCGTATATGCAAAATCTTTATATACTCGATTGTCCAAATTCAAAATAAATAAATATTCAGATACGTATAAAATGGTTTAAATTTTCAAAACAAAATTTGTTTTCATTTGAAAAATATACTCTTCACACTCGTTCTAGGATACTACTGATCCTATCTCTAACGAGACATTCTAATTAAATATTACTAATCCAATATTTGATGAATTCTTTCGTATGGTTCTAATATGTCTTGTTCTCGAGCTCTGTAAACCAAAGCTCTGATACCACAATGAGACGACCTGAACTTCCCCGTGAAGGAAAGCACGGATAGAATTGAGGACAACACACATCTGAACGCAAACAGAAGAACATTTCATTGCTATTACAACAATTCCATCAGATACAAGAATATACAGAGTATAAATGAATAAAATACATTCGATAAACATCAGAGATTACAATAAATTACATAGCAGCGGAAAAACAATACAAAACACAACTGAAAGTAATACACGGATACAGAGCTTTTCGAGCATAGTTCCAGCTGTAAATCAGGATCTTGTGAATATAAATCTGCAAAACCAAAACTACTAGCTGCCCATGTCAAAAATAGGGGCACCCAGAGTTTAGGTTAAAAAAATAAACTCCAGGTCAGTCATGTGACTGGTGTGAGAACTAAAACTGTTATTTAAAACTTTACTTTAAAAGAGAGTAATTCAAGGGACCACGCCGTATAACACGGAACGGGTTTCCTCCCAAGAACACTAGTGCATAGAATATACAACGCAATGCTTTTTTGAAAAATGAGGCTATTATAAGACCCAGGTCCCATCACACAATGCAACGCAAGTCGGAGGATAGAGTTTTACCTTATAACAGCCAAATAATGCTTAAGACGTTTAAAAACAAATCATTTGATACTATAATAAGTGTATAGTGTCAAAACAATTTCAATCATAAATATCGATCATAGATGGCATAGTATCCCATGCTACTATGTCGCCATACTAGGCTCTACAAATAAAACCGAAATACACGTATTGGAAATTGGATTTCCGTCATGAGTCGAGGCAAGGGGCAAGATCCTCTCCGCTTCGAGACACTCTAGAAAATGCCTTGGGACTACGAACTCTGGGCAACCCCTGGAATCGTCTGGGCCGGTCCTCTCTTACGTTTGAGGATTGGCAATTCCTGAACACACGTTTCGCAGTCCTTACAGACCTAAAATCGAGGCGCCTCGCATCCAACAACCACTCGGGTAAAAAGTATATAAATGTCAGGGCTGGTAGGTCACTGACATCACCCATAGCTAGAAAGAAATGTCGTGTTCTCCCAGCGGTCCGTATCCCCTTTTTAACTCATACCGAGGTGTGAGGCTCGCGAATTAATGTTATGTACAAAGCTACGCCACGTAGGCCGTGCTTTGATCATCAACCACAAGACTTTGCTTTTCAACAGAAGCCTTTATCAATTGCCACTTAGGCGTGCCACACAGGCAATTCATGCCATGCGATTGATGTCCATCGATATACAACCTCTGAGCTCGTACGTCTCAGAGAAGGGCGTTAAGCAAGAGAATAAATTCTCCGCCGCCAAACAGATGTATATTTAATGGAGATCAATCAACACAGAATAAAATCCAATGTCAGACACACAGTCCATTTACAAGTTCGTTCTAGATCTGAACGAAACCGGAGGCACTTTCCTCGCATATCCATCGATCTCCAAGTATGTCTGGACGACCACCAACTGATTCCCTCATCTTGGGTGTACAACCCAATCAAGAACATCAGTAATCACCCAAACGATGTGAAGACTTCCGGTCTTCAACCACCGTCATCATCTTCGACTTATCGTCGAATCGGTTATTCAGAATGGGTATAAACCCGGCCTTTCTGAATGACCCGCGTATATAATAAACAAATGTTACACAAACACAACATACGCCTCATTCCAATTCAGCAGTCGCTAATCGTAAATTAGCAAGAGAACAATTCCCCAAATATTAACCCCGAAGGCCGAAACCAACATCAGATCAACACCCAGGAAACCATTCTTCTTGGCTAACTTACAGTTAGTTTCTAAATTTCACATTCTTAGGGAAATATTCCCATTAATTTTATCAAAGATAAATTCTTTTAAATTTATTCTTTAATCTTCCTTTGGATGTCATTTCAAACCATATTATGGTTTTCCAAACTAGTCGGGATTAGCGAACCACACCGAAGTAATTATTTATTTTCCCAATCCCAACCTATTCATCCCATGAAGCAAAACTGGTAATACTCCATATCTAACACCACGGTGTTATCGGTAAAATTAATTACCATTTCACGTTCAAATCTAATTAAAGATTTAACTATCGCCTGGAGCAAAACTGGTGATACTCCATTCTCGCTCATTTTCCAAATTTGATAATTTAAATTATCAATTCACATTTCAATCTAATTACAGATTCATTAAAACTCCTTTTACTGGGTCAAAGAACTAATGTCATTTAAAACACAGTTCACGATAAACCCAAATCACATTCTATTTATTATCGGGTTAAAGAACTAGTGTTATTTAAAACACCATTCACGATAAACCCAAATCACATTCTATTTATTATCGGGTTAAAGAACTAGTGTTATTTAAAACACCGTTCACGATAAACCCAAATCACATTCTATTTATTATCGGGTTAAAGAACTAGTGTTATTTAAAACACCGTTCACGATAAACCTACAAATCAATTCTAATTCAATTCCAATTAAATATATTAGAAATTCTGGTTATTTAAAACCCATTTCAAATCCAATTTATTTATTTAAAAATAATTGGGTTTTAATTCTAGTTCAAAACTAGTTCATTTCGATAAAAATCTATTTTTATCTTTTCAAATATGGAGTTTTTCATCCCAATTTTTCCCAAATCATCTCTTATGATTTTACACAAATTATTGCTATTTTTAATAATTTTATCAAGGCTCGTACAGTCGATTTCCAACAACGGCCATCGAACGGCACTTACAACGACCTTTTCTGAAATTGATTTGGACATACCTCCAAATCCAACCGTTAGTTTTCAAATTTCTAATATTCGTTAGAAAGCTCTTTTCGATACGAACCCAACGGTTCTGGTTTTAGGAGAATCCGACAGTCGGATATCCCGTAGTGTCCGTTCGAAGTCAATGGTCGAAATTCACGAACTACCGCGGCGCGGCGCGTTCTATTTAGGCCATTATATTATATATATATAATATATATAATATATATAATATATATTTCATCGATTTCTATTTAAAACGAATTTTATAAATAGTTTTATATTCGTTTCAAAACAATTTCAGCTTCCATTTCAAATTCAAATCAAAATTGAATTTTTCCTCATAAATTCGTTTTAAATTCATTTCAATTCAATTCAAATTTCAATTCAATTTGAATTCATTTCAAATTGATTTTTATTCTATTTCAATTCGTTTTCAATTCAATTTGAATTCAATTAAATATATTCGATTTTTATCTCTTTTCAATATTCATTATAAAAACGAATATAATCGATATAAATATCGTTCGCGTCAAAATAGCGCATCTCTAATCAACACGGCTTTATATTTTTCAGTAACTTCGTTATTCTATTC